>CM056596.1:5566318-5650852 GCA_029721355.1 Tegillarca granosa | reverse complement strand
GCTAAGATTGTGTAAGTCAGGAATTTATTTAATAATTTTCGTTTCCTGTAAGCTTAGAAAGGGTCAGTTAACGAAACCATGACCTTTAATCTTATTACATAATTGTTAACAACAACATGGACTTTCTTATAATTGAATGCACCTGGCAAAAATCAAAAAAATATAATCACAAGGAAACAAATTTAATTAGAATCATGTGTTTTCCATTTAATAGAGGAGTTGCATTTAGTTTGAAATTTCACTTGATGTGAATATTCACTTTTGTTTGTATAACTTGAATAAACAATCCATTAATTGATTTAATCCCTTGTCAAAACAATACTAATCATTGGCAGAAGCTCCTCCCACGAATGAACAAGTGATCACATAATTTAAAGGAAAAATGACTAATCACATAATTCTTTTTCCTAATGAGGGCCACAGGTGCTTGAAGCATTCCTATGACAGAAAAAAGTGTTAAAATTTAAAGAAATATATGTGAAAAATACTAAAAAATTAACAAAAAATAAAGAAAATCGTAAATTACCGTTTTCTCAAAATTTTGATCCTGGGGTATACTTATATATTAGTCTTTTCACCCAACCTTAGTTTATCATCCATATCTCCATGAAATTTTAACATATTTTTAAAATTCTTTCTGCATTGTATTACAAAATTATTCTTCTTTCTGAAATGATTGATCATTTCTTAAAGTCAGATTACTGCATAGGCATCTCAAAACTCTCCCAAGAGAGAGAGAGAGAGAGAGAGAGAGAGTAACACCGTGTATCATTTCATTACATTTTATTCACACTTAATAAATATTTTAATTTTTATATTCCTCTATTAATATTATTATAGTATATATTTAATTGCTTGTTTATTAACTCGTAAACTCATTTCTTGGTCAATTTTGATCATATTTGATCATATTTTCACTATTAAGCAGTAATTGTAATACACGTACTGTGATATTCATCATCATCCTCCATAAAGTTTAAACTGGCGTTGGTCATTGTAGTCAATAACTGTAGCAAAACTGGCATTACTTCAATGAAGGAATGCAAGAAAACTCCAAATTTAAACAACAAGTTTACGGTTTAAACTAACTTTCAGGAATGATTAAAGTTAACCTAAGCAAAATTATAAAAACAGCAAAACGGTTGATTGACAGGACTAAGCTGCCTATCAAAAAATGTTGCCATTAGCTAAACTGCTAATGAACTTGAGTTGCTCATAATCACTCTTAATGACCCGAGTTGTTTTGACAGGATGGTGTTAATGTTTTTTCAAGCAATACAAACAAAAGTGAATATTCACTTCGAAGTGAAATTTCAACTAAATGCAACTCCTCTAATAATGAATAGAATACAATTTTAAAAAACACTCTATACAATTAAAAATTTGCTATATGTTTTTATAAAAACGTAATTAAATTATGGAAGATCCTGTTAATACAAAATTGACAGCATATGTCATGTAATTCTCAAATGTACTGATACTTGGGATTTTCTTCATGAATTTGGCAATATTTATTTTTAAAAAAAAATACTAGTATTTCCTAAGTACTGTTGCACATTTCATTTTTTTAATTACCCAACTTTCAATGATATTTTTTTTTATTCTTTACCACCTAACTATGTTAAAATCTTATAAATATTGTCAAATTTTAAGAGAGAAATATTATTACTTACAGTATGAGTGGTGTTTCATATTTAAGTGAAAACATTTCTGTATATGTGATTAAGAGGAACCATATATTTTAACCAGTGTTTTTTAAACATCTACCCTATGAGCGATCTAGAAACTCAGTCTATTAGTAAAAAGTGTCAAAATAAATTTAATTTATATTTTTATGCCTACCATACAAATTAATGTACTAGGCAGTGAAGCATTTACTCACTTGTTATAAAATGCAAGGTTATTTTAAGATTTCTTGATGACCAATTAGATGAACAACTCCAATAAAAATAGATGCATGTTTCAATTTTCAGAACCTTTTTACTTTACATGTAGTTACATATTTTGTATTTCACCAATAAGTTTCAAAAGTTTTCAAAACCATAAATAAGCAAAAACTGAAAAATGGCTTAATATGCCTGTTTGTTAACATTTGTTAACAAATAAATCGGACTTTTACCCAACTTTTCATTAATTTGTTATTGGTAGAAAGTGAAATAATTTAGGTGTTGTATAGAGCCAGTTCTTTTTACATCTACTCTGTAACTCTAAGGCCTATGTTTTTAATTTGGAGCCAAATAAAGTGTGTTTTAATCATTTGTGACATATAAGAGGGCCTTACTACAGTATACAAGCAAGCTTTATGTAAATATAATCCTTTAAAATCACTTTCAACCAATTTGGCAATAACCAATAAGTTATGATATCTTACAGAATAACAAATATTGAACTATACTAAGTATATAACATTTCAAGTTTTCAACATACATGTATGGGTTATAATATGTATAAACTGTTATTGTAATCAAAGTATACTGCTAGTCAAGCATGACATCACCCACCCCCCCACCCTGTTAACCATATGATATAAATTTATTATGTTAGTTGCTTTTAGCATGTCAACTGTCAAAATATTATTGGAATAAAGATATAGACTGAATTAACTTTTTCTTAGAATTGTGAATTGTAAATTAGAATAAAAAGACATTGTCATATTAAATGATACATTTAAATTGATTTTTTTTTAAATATATTTTATGAGCTAAAAGCTAAGAACACAATATTATCATTTTCAATTAGCCAGTTTTTATCAAGTTTAATGAGGTAAATCAGGTCACAGTGACCTAGTAAATTTACATACCGATAGTTATACCAGTGCCTTGATTTACATTTTTTCTTAAGCTATCTGATGCCAGTTATTCATCATATAGTCATTTTACATTTACACTTGTTTATATTATTTATTTATCTAGTAATTCATGTGTCATGTGCAATTTGTCTACACTGAACTCTTCTCTATATTAAAGTATTTATGGTAGGACTATAAAGTGTTTTATTTAGACTGTTTCCTCTGTACTTTAGAATTGGCTGAAAAAAACTATTATCTTTTTTTGCAAAGATAGAGTCATGACATTATTTATTAAATAAACCTAAAAGCATAATATAAGAGCATGTTTTGATAACATTCATATGCCAGATGAGCATTTAGGCCCATGAGACTCTTGTTAAAATTTTGTAACTACATGTATACATGCATAGATTTATTGATTTTAGATTTTCCCATTAAAACTAAACTGGAAAAGATTAATAGATAGATTGATTCCTCTTTCATTGCTTGTAATGACCACATCTATTTCTACAGTGTCCTTAAACTATTCTCTATTAGATAAATCTATTTTTGTCTTGTGTAACTTCATTAACAATGTCTGGTACCAGTGTTGTAAGATTATATTACTTCCCACATCCATTATTGTGGCTTGATGTAAAATATGGATCTTCAGTTTTCAGCCTTTTGGTTGTTGCATTCTTCCCACATCCATTAATCTATACATTATTGTGGCTTGATGTAAAATGTGGATCTTAAATTTTCAGCCCTCTGGTTGTTGCATACACCATCTTCAGAATTCTTGAGCAAGAAATCCAAGTCTAAAATCATCTAGTAAAACCAGTTCAGTTGGCTGCTGATTGCATTACAGTATTTCAGATTTATATTGCCATAATTGATCGGCAGCTCACTGAACTGGTTTTACTGGTACATCATTATACCTCCAACAGGTGATAGTTTTTTTTAGAGTATTTAGTACATCTGTTGAGGAGGCCCTGAGTCCTCGTACATGATGGTGTTAAGGGAATTGTTATTTATGGATAAGGAAAATGTTCAGATAGAGTCTGATCTTACAGTTAGTTACTGCCTAAATCGATGTTGAATGTTTGAATGTAATGGTGTGTTATAAACATTCGAATGGAAAATGGTTAAGTGCTTATGTTTTAAACTGAAATGATGTCCATGTCTAAATCAGAGCTAGACATTACATATGCATGTATTTTGGTGTAGTCATAGTCAACCCATAGAACAACAAGAACTCAATCAGATGAAAAAACTCAACAAACCAAAGACTTTAAAATTCTCCAGTGTTTCCTTGAGTATTACCAGATACATAGGATTTTTTTCAACATGATTTTGATAAAGATTTACCTGTTCAATATGTAATTAATTCATACTGGCAGTATTGTTTAGTAATATCTGCAGATTATCATAATTCAATTTTAGACATATGGTTACACTCCAACCAATCAAGCTACCTGATTTTTTCCCCATATCCATTCTAAAATGTCACATGAATCCATATTTTTACACTATGCCCAATAAAAAGCATGCATGTGCTTTAGATAAGTTTATATAACTGTTGCTTATTGATTTTCTACTACTCAGTCCCTCTGTAACATAGGAACAGATTTGTATAGAATTCTGAACCGTTAGTGTCATCTAAGGTGAAGATGTGTTTATACTTACAGTGAATATTAACTGTAAAAACTGTGACAGTTAATCTAATAAGTACTGGTATTGGACAAAGCATTTGATGTTACTTATTTCTCTTTGTTTTCCAGACATTCTGGTAGCTGTAGATTCTAAGACAAATTATCACTGCCAAATTGTGAAAATATATTAAAGTAAACAAGACAATGCCAACAGCACCAGGAAATGTACCGGGTATACCCAAAGCCCAGGGACTTTATGATCCTACCAGTGAGAGTGATGCCTGTGGGGTGGGATATGTCGTCAGCATCGATGGAATACAGTGTCACAAGGTATATTATTAATTTATTATATTCTTTAGTTATACATCTTCAGTGTTGTATTTAGGCATGTTTGACTATAAGACAAAACATGCAAGGAAATCACTTATTCACCTCTAATATCATTCAAAGATAACATTCTAAGTTGATATGTAATTATGTAGCGTTATGTCATATAGCACCTTTGATATATTAAGAAGTCTGTTAGTATATATATAACACTTGGGTTGTTGTTATTTTTTATGTCAGAGTTATTTTAGCTTTTTGTTTATAACATGTTATTCAGCTTCATAAGAATATACTACGTACATTAATTTTCACCTTTTCCAGATGTGCCTGTAATTATCAAGGTTTGAATCAAAGTAGGGACAGATCATTTGTAAATTAACTTGCTAAAGGTTGATAGTTTTCTCCAGGTTCTTTGGTTACACTGTCTGTCATGATATAATTTCAAAAAATCTTAACTGGCACACAATAAACACCATTACTCCAGTACACTTGATCTTTTTTTTTTTTTTTTTTTTTTTTTTTTTTTTTTTTTTTTTTTTTTTTTTATCTTTGATCATAAAAAAACAGGCTACTGCTACTATTGCCAACAAAATAAGTTTGTGTAATATGTGCCTGAACTACAATTGGAGCATAAATGATAAACTATTGCTGTTCTCTATGATAAAGAGTGATTTCTATCAGTACTTAATGAAGTATTCAGAGTTAAAGTTCATTAAATAAGGATATAAAATGCATGATAAACTTTGACAAGGAGAGCACTTTGAATTTTATGGAGAAATTTAATGGCTTTTGCATCATAAATCTACTTTATATTTTACATCATGCTAATACATTACACACATCATATCCTTTTTTCTGTTTATAACGGGTCATAATCCCAAAATAACTTTTAAGTGCATTGCATTAATACAATTTTTATCAATGTAATGTAAACTTGTGTGAAGTTGCAGATGTCTGAATTTTGTACAGTGTACTCGGATATAGCTAAATTTATCAAGCACATTGAACATAACAAAAAACATACAATAAAAGACACGCAATATATATACAGGTACATTCATATGTAGACTACTGGTTATAAAGATAACCGTGCATACAAGAGTCCAACAGCATCAGCAACTTAAAATTACATGACTACAAAATGGTATTTATTTTTGTAGTTTAAATTTTGGTTTATTATTAATCCAAGTACTTTAAGTTGATGTTAATTTTGCAATCTGTTTATCTGTTACAAAATTTTTAGTTCAAACCAAACAATAAATGTTCTGGAATACACAATTAGAAAAAAGTCTGACCTTGATGACCTTCAATCAAGATCACTTTCTCAATAGCTTGCTTTATAGCATTTAAAGTATAAACATTGAAATTAGCTTTGGACGGTTAATTAATTTTGTCAATTCAGTATCTATAATATCTTTGTATTGATATTTGTTGATTGCTATTAGTTTTGATAAAACCCACATAAGTAGTACTTCTTTTTATTAATAAAACCCACATTAGTAGTACTTCTTTTTATTGATAAAACCCACATTAGTAGCACTTCTTTTTATTGATAAAACCCACATTAGTAGTACTTCTTTTTATTAATAAAACCCACATTAGTAGTACTTCTTTTTATTAATAAAACCCACATAAGTAGTACTTCTTTTTATTAATAAAACCCACATTAGTAGTACTTCTTTTTATTAATAAAACCCACATTAGTAGCACTTCTTTTTATTAATAAAACCCACATTAGTAGCACTTCTTTTTATTAATAAAACCCACATTAGTAGTACTTCTTTTTATTAATAAAACCCACATTAGTAGTACTTCTTTTTATTAATAAAACCCACATTAGTAGTACTTCTTTTTATTAATAAAACCCACATTAGTAGTACTTCTTTTTATTAATAAAACCCACATTAGTAGTACTTCTTTTTATTAATAAAACCCACATTAGTAGTACTTCTTTTTATTAATAAAACCCACATTAGTAGCACTTCTTTTTATTAATAAATCCCACATTAGTAGCACTTCTTTTTATTAATAAAACCCACATTAGTAGTACTTCTTTTTATTAATAAAACCCACATTAGTAGTACTTCTTTTTATTAATAAAACCCACATTAGTAGTACTTCTTTTTATTAATAAAACCCACATTAGTAGTACTTCTTTTTATTAATAAAACCCACATTAGTAGCACTTCTTTTTAGCTCACCTGAGCCAAAGGCTCAAGTGAGCTTTTCTGATCAAAATTTGTCTGTCGTCGTCGTCGGCGGCGGTGTTGTCGTCGTCGTCGTCGTCGTCGTCTGCGGCGTAAACTTTTACATTTTCAACTTCTTTTCTAAAACTATGAGGTAGATTTCAATGAAACTTGGTCAGATGCATATATGGGCCAGTGCAATTCAGATTTGTTCGTGACGTTGTCATGGCTCCCAAAACTAGGTCAAGGTGACCCATGGTTCCAAAAAACTTAAAAAATCTTCTTCTCCGAAAGCGATGATGGGAGAAAAAATCTGATATGATATTTGGCTTCTCTAGGGTCTTAAGCTTATAAATTGTTCATTTCGTGAAATTTGGTAAAAAATTAGGTTACGCGTTTTTGTGTTTAATTTTGAAAATTTCGTAAAATGGCTTCAAATTATTATAACTTGACTATATGAATAGATATTGACATGGGGTTTTCAGTTTTGACTTTTTCTTGAAATAACCTTCAAAATGGGGTCAAGGTCAAAGTTCAAGGTCATGACCTAGTTTGTAATTTGTGCAGTTTTAGGCTTTTTTCTTCCAAATTATAAGAGATATATAATATTAAAACATTGTTAAAATGTTTAGCAGGACAAAATGTAAAAAGGTACAAAGTTTCGTAACTGTATGATAATGCATGTAGGAGTTGTTGCCCCTGAAATGTTATTTTTTTGCTAAAAAAGACTAAAATTGTGCGTAAGCTTGAAAACTATAAACTTTTTGTATAGGCATGTATTATAGAATATTGTAGGTATTGACATGACGAACATTTTGATATATGGCTCAAGGTCATACATTCAAAGGTCAAGGTCATAGGTGCATAAAAAGACTGAAATTGTTAATTATCTTGGAAACTATTAACTTTTTGTATTGGCATGTATATTAGATTATTGTAGGAATTGATATGGTGATCATTCTGATATAAGATTCAAGGTTTTACATTTGAATGTCAAGGTCATAGATCCATAAAAAGACCCAAATTGTTAATTATCTTGAAAACTATTAACTTTTTGCAAAGGTATATATACTAGAATTTTGTAGGTATTGATATGACAATCATTTTGATGTGTGGCTCAAGGTCATACATTCAAAGGTCAAGGTCATAGGTGCATAAAAAGACTGAAATTGTTTATTATCTTGGAAACTATTAACTTTTTGTATGGCATGTATATTAGAATATTGTAGGAATTGATATGGTGATTATTCTGATATAAGATTCAAGGTCTTACGTTTAAAGGTCAAGGTCATAGATGCATAAAAAGACTCAAATTGTTAATTATCTTGAAAACTATTAACTTTTTTGTAGGAATGTATATTAGAATATTTTATGTATTTTTGCAAATGATTTTGGATATATCCTCAGGTTGGCCATGTCCTCAGGTGAGCGTTAAGGCCCATGGGCCTCTTGTTATTGATAAAACCCACATTAGTAGCACTTCTTTTTATTAATAAAACCCACATTAGTAGTACTTCTTTTTATTAATAAAACCCACATTAGTAATACTTCTTTTTATTAATAAAACCCACATTAGTAGTACTTCTTTTTATTAATAAAACCCACATTAGTAGTACTTCTTTTTATTGATAAAACCCAAATTAGTAGCACTTCTTTTTATTAATAAAACCCACATTAGTAGTACTTCTTTTTATTGATAAAACCCAAATTAGTAGCACTTCTTTTTATTGATAAAACCCACATTAGTAGCACTTCTTTTTACTAATAAAACCCACATTAGTAGTACTTCTTTTTATTAATAAAACCCACATTAGTAATACTTCTTTTTATTAATAAAACCCACATTAGTAGTACTTCTTTTTATTAATAAAACCCACATTAGTAGTACTTCTTTTTATTGATAAAACCCACATTAGTAGCACTTCCTTTTATTGATAAAACCCACATTAGTAGCACTTCTTTTTATTAATATAACCCACATTAGTAGTACTTCTTTTTAGCTCACCTGAGCTGAAAGCTCAGATGAGCTTTTGCTATCCATCTCCGTCTGTCGTGCGTCTAGTGTCGTGCGTCGTGCGTTGTGCGTAAATTTTTACATTTTAATCTTCTCCTCCAAAATCACCAGGCCAAATTTAATGAAACTTGGTAACCATCATGCCTTGGTGAAGCCCTTTCAGATTTGCACAAATGAAGGAGTTATGTCCCCTTGGGGCCCCACAAGGGGGGAAATAGTAAAAAACTTTAAAAATCTTCTCCTCTGAATCTACAAGAGATATGCCTTAGTTATCTCATTTATAACATCCTTAGGTCGTCTATTTTCAGATTTGCACAAATGATAGCCATGGGGCCAAAAATGGGGAAATTGTAAGGCACTGAGTTGGGAAATTGCTAGAAATTATATATTTGTCACTATATCTTCAAAACTATCAACTTTTTGTATAGGCATGTATATTAGAATATTGTAGGTATTGACATGACAATCATTTTGATATATAGTTCAAGGTCATATGTTGAAAGGTCAAGGTCACAGCTGCAAAAGAATACTTAAATTGCCAATTATCTTGAAAACTGTTAACTTTTTGTATAGGCATGTATACTAGAATATTGTAGGTATTGAAATGAGAAACATTTTGATATATGGTTCAAGGTCATATGTTCAAAGGTCAAGGTCACAGCTGCAGAAGATGACTTAAATTGCTAATTATCTTGAAAACTATTAAGTTTTTGTATAGGCATGTATATTGGACTATTGTTGGTATTGACATGAGAAACATTTTGATATATGGTTCAAGGTCATATATGAAAGGTCAAGGTCACAGCTGCAACAGAAGACTTAAATTGCTAATTAGCTTGAAAACTATTTATTTTTTGTATAGGCATGTATATTTGTATATTGTAGGTATTGCAACAACGATCATTTTGATATATGGTTCAAGGTCATATGTTGAAAGGTCAAGGTCACAGCTGCAACAGAAGACTTAAATTGCTAATTATCTTGAAAACTATTAACTTTTTGTATAGGCATGTATATTCGACTGTTGTAGGTATTGACATGACGATCATTTTGATATATGGTTCAAGGTCATATGTTGAAAGTTCAAGGTCACAGCTGCAAAAGAAGACTGAACTTGCTAATTATCTTGAAAACTATTAACTTTTTGTATAGGCATATATAGTAGAATATTGTAGGTTTTGCAACAACGATGATTTTGATATATGGTTCAAGGTCATATGTTGAAAGTTCAAGGTCACAGCTGCAAAAGAAGACTGAACTTGCTAATTATCTTGAAAACTATTAACTTTTTGTATAGGCATATATAGTAGAATATTGTAGGTTTTGCAACAACGATGATTTTGATATATATGGTTCAAGGTCATACGTTCAAAGGTCAAGGTCACAGCTGCAAAAGAAGACTTAAATTGCCTATTATCTTGAAAACTATTAACTTTTGTATAGGCATGTATAATAGATTATTGTAGGTATTGACATGAGGGTCATTTTGATATATGGTTCAAGGTCATATGTTGAAAGGTCAAGGTCAAAGCTGCAGAAGATGACTTAAATTGCTAATTATCTTGAAAACTATTACTTTTTTGTATAGGCATGTATATTAGAATATTGTAGGTATTGACATGACGGTCATTTTGATATAGGGGTTCAAGGTTATATGTTGAAAGGTCAAGGTCATATCAACATAGGAATACTAATATTATTAATTATCTTGAAAGCTATTAATTTCATGCATAGTCATGTATATTAGAATATTGTAGGTATTGACATGACAATCATATATGGTTTGAAGTCATATATGTTCAAAGGTCAAGGACATAGCTGCATAATTATACTGAAATTGATAAATGATTGCACTACAGTTACTTCATGCATATTTTATAAGATACTTATAAATGAAAAGTTAGTGGATATATTTCTGATTAAGTTTTGTGGGAGTTCTTAACTTGAGAAAACTTGTAAAGTTTCTGTACTTAATATATTGTCTATTGCACTTTGCAAACAATATTAGACATATCTTCAGGTGAGCGTTAAGGCCAATGGGCCTCTTGTTATTAATAAAACCCACATTAGTAGCACTTCTTTTTATTAATAAAACTCACATTAGTAGTACTTCTTTTTATTATTAAAACCCACATTAGTAGTACTTCTTTTTATTGATAAAACCCAAATTAGTAGTACTTCTTTTTATTAATAAAACCCACATTAGTAGTACTTCTTTTTATTAATAAAACCCACATTAGTAGTACTACTTTTTATTGATAAAACCCACATTAGTAGTACTTCTTTTTATTGATAAAACCCAAATTAGTAGTACTTCTTTTTATTGATAAAACCCACATTAGTAGCACTTCTTTTTATTAATAAAACCCACATTAGTAGTACTTCTTTTTATTAATAAAACCCACATTAGTAGTACTTCTTTTTATTAATAAAACCCACATTAGTAGTACTTCTTTTTATTGATAAAACCCACATTAGTAGCACTTCTTTTTATTGATAAAACCCACATTAGTAGCACTTCTTCTTATTAATAAAACCCACATTAGTAGTACTTCTTTTTATTAATAAAATCCACATTAGTAGTACTTCTTTTTATTGATAAAATCCACATTAGTAGTACTTCTTTTTATTGATAAAACCCACATTAGTAGTACTACTTTTTATTGATAAAACCCACATTAGTAGTACTTCTTTTTATTAATAAAACCCACATTAGTAGTACTTCTTTTATTAATAAAACCCACATTAGTAGTACTTCTTTTTATTAATAAAACCCACATTAGTAGTACTTCTTTTTATTAATAAAACCAACATTAGTAGTACTTCTTTTTATTGATAAAACCCACATTAGTAGTATTTCTTTTTATTGATAAAACCCACATTAGTAGTATTTCTTTTTATTGATAAAACCCACATTAGTAGCACTTCTTTTTATTAATAAAACCCACATTAGTAGCACTTCTTTTTATTGATAAAACCCACATTAGTAGCACTTCTTTTTATTGATAAAACCCACATTAGTAGCACTTCTTTTTATTGATAAAACCCACATTAGTAGCACTTCTTTTTATTTATAAAACCCATATTAGTAGCACTTCTTTTTATTGATAAAACCCACATTAGTAGCACTTCTGTTTATTAATAAAACCCACATTAGTAGCACTTCTTTTTATTAATAAAACCCACATTAGTAGTACTTCTTTTTATTGATAAAACCCACATTAGTAGCACTTCTTTTTATTGATAAAACCCACATTAGTAGTACTTCTTTTCATTAATAAAACCCACATTAGTAGTACTTCTTTTCATTAATAAAACCCACATTACTAGTACTTCTTTTTATTAATAAAACCCACATTAGTAGTACTTCTTTTTATTGATAAAACCCACATTAGTAGTACTTTTTTTTATTGATAAAACCCACATTAGTAGTACTTCTTTTTATTAATAAAACCCACATTAGTAGTACTTCTTTTTTATTGATAAAACCCACATTAGTAGCACTTCTTTTTATTTATAAAACCCACATTAGTAGTACTTCTTTTATTTATTAAACCCACATTAGTAGCACTTCTTTTTATTAATAAAACCCACATTAGTAGTACTTCTTTTTATTAATAAAACCCACATTAGTAGTACTTCTTTTTATTGATAAAACCCACATTAGTAGCACTTCTTTTTATTTATAAAACCCACATTAGTAGTACTTCTTTTATTTATTAAACCCACATTAGTAGTACTTCTTTTATTAATAAAACCCACATTAGTAGTACTTCTTTTTATTGATAAAACCCACATTAGTAGCACTTCTTTTTATTGATAAAACCCACATTAGTAGTACTTCTTTTCATTAGTAAAACCCACATTAGTAGTACTTCTTTTCATTAATAAAACCCACATTACTAGTACTTCTTTTTATTAATAAAACCCACATTAGTAGTACTTCTTTTTATTGATAAAACCCACATTAGTAGTACTTTTTTTTATTGATAAAACCCACATTAGTAGTACTTCTTTTTATTAATAAAACCCACATTAGTAGTACTTCTTTTTATTGATAAAACCCACATTAGTAGCACTTCTTTTTATTTATAAAACCCACATTAGTAGTACTTCTTTTATTTATTAAACCCACATTAGTAGTACTTCTTTTATTAATAAAACCCACATTAGTAGTACTTCTTTTTATTAATAAAACCCACATTAGTAGTACTTCTTTTTATTAATAAAACGAGCCACTTCTTGTTCTTAATTTGATTCCCTTCAAACAGTTTTCTGTGACTTGTCTCTATAAGAATTAGTATCTGAGTGTGATTATTCAAGATGATTGTTAGTAGATATACATGGATATAGGGAGTGCTCTGTAAAGAAATTAATGGATTCATTATTTATTATTGTGTTGAGTCAGAAATGGACTTACCCGGTAGTTGAGTTTTATTGTAAAGTTCCGTGCACAATTACTGGTTTTGTTTAGAAAATAATACCACAGAAATGTCAAAAAGTCATTAAAAAAGAGAGATACAATAAATATTGCATTACATCATTATTTATTCTCAGAATTAGAACTCTTGAAATTCTACGGGGCTTTTACATTCAATGTCTGCTGGCACGAACATGAATTAAAATTGATTTCCCATCATTCTTTAGATTTAATATAGAAGGAGAATTGTTAGATAATTGATTTTATTGCCTAAACAGCTATAGGCTTGATGTAATAATTTGCTTTTTTCTGATAGGTTATTATTTTGTACTTTGAAGGGTTATATATTTTCTGCTCTTCCTAAGATTGGGAAAATCTAACAAAGTGTCTAAAGTTACTTTGTATTTGGGTATTGTACACTACTTAGAAAATAAATAAATCTACAGATACTGAAATCAGAAATACTTTTAATTAAAAGTTACATGAAAAACTTTAATGCTCAGTATGCTATAGATTGCTGATCTGGTAGCATGGCAAAGCATCCATTATTGTGTGAATTATAATTTGCTGTTCTGAAATAACTGATCTAAGTGAACAGTTTAATTTTTCTGTTTTCTGAAGGTTTCTAGATTCAGATTAAAGCATCTTTATGGCATTCTTCAATCTGATCTGGCATTTGAGATGGCCACCACTGCTGTAAATAGAAAATAATAATTGGTTAATTAGATTAGATAAGGTGCCAGTTGTTTACTTGAAGAGAAATTCAAAACTTGAAATTTAAGGTATATGAGAAAAAAAAAGTTATTTTGTCATAACATTTTTATGGTGTTGATTTTTTTCCTAAAAAGATAGATTTAATTCAGACATTGGTAATGCTTTTCTTTGAGAGAAAATTTGCCAATATTGAATTCAAATCATGAGCTTACCAGTAATAAAAATCACAGTATTACTCTTAGAGAAAAGCTATCAATATTGAATTCAAATTATGAGCTTAAAGCATTGCATTTCTCTTACAAAAAATACCAATATTCAATTCGAATCCTGAACTACGGTAATAGCAGTTCTGCTCTTCTTCAGAGACTGAAAATCAATCTTTATTGGAAGAGGATTGTTTAATATTTAGTTATGGTCCATAGAGAAAACCAAATTAATATTGATTCTAACGTGTGTAAATCATACAGAAATATTAAAAACCAGCTACAAAGACAAACAGAAAATTGATGTAGATGTAGTTCTGTTATTGTTTATAAATAAATAAGGCTGTTTGGTATTTGGTTTTATACTTCTCTGTTGAGAGTAATTGCTGATATTAGATAAGTAAAATCATGCACACAATACCATTGATGTAATTCCTGTCTGTAGACAAAAAATGTGTTTTTTTAGCTGTAAGTGTGGCTGTTAGGCATTTAGTTTTTGTCTACAGAGTAAACAAAACATTGAATTTTAAAACCAGTAGATTTAGGAAACACTATCTTATAGAACCTGCATATAATGTTTGAACACCTCTATTTACGCAGTATGACATGCATGGTTTTCAAGATCAGTGCATTGGCAAGTGATATGTTCAGTCTGGTTGTTTCCAGCTTTGTATGTTGTTTACTATGTTGTTCACAACCTTATAACACAACTCTGAGTAGTAAATCAGGATGCTCTGAGGACATGTGTTGAAATTTATTCAACCATCTTGTACCTCATTATTCATGCCCACTCTATTCTTAACCCATAGGGACAATAAAATGAATAAAATAGATTGATATAAAATATATAACTTTGTTGTATACCTCTAGTTTAAAAATATAATATTTGGTGTTATATCATGCTTTTAAAATACCATTATTTTATATGTGTCCAGTCTTTTTATGTATAAAGAGTTAAGTGTTTAGTGTTTCTTTAGTTAGAGGTTAATCAAACTTGATTCCCCTTACCCTTCCTGCTCTTTTTACATAACCAGAATTTGAACTTTGATATTATTGTTTTGTTGGTAATTTTTATTCCAAATGTTACATCTATAGCAGCTGCAGAAAAAAGCAGTATCTTACAGTATTTTTTTATATAATAAACAATCCAGTAGTTTCTGATCTGACCTTTTTGTATACCTATATACATGTACATGTTTGTATACTGTAACTTTATATATAAGTAGTAACAGGTGTGGATATTGAGTCTATATAAGACTTAATTATTTTTAGAGTCGGTCACCTGTAAATAATCTGATCACCTCATGTAGGGGATTTTCTGTCTACTTAATATACAGCAATACTTGCATAACTACAGACTGACTACAGTTGTACTGGTTATTGAACCTTTGACCTCCTACACTTTACCAATTGAACTGCCTAAAGTGTTCCATTTTTCTTCTTTTCTATTTTCTTAGACTAGCATTAGTCCCACTCATTCAATAGCACCTGAAATTTTAGACACAAACTTTTGTCTATTTTTTGTTAGTAGATAACTGCACTTCAAGAAGCCACATTGGTCCCCAGACGGAAACTAAATTATGGGGGATGTGTTTTCTTGGATGAGGATTCAAGCCTTTGACCTTCCATTTCCTAAGTCTGTAGATGAATACTTTATTAACTAAGCCTCTACCTTCAAGACTTGCTCTTGTTTGATTTACACAGGTCTACAACAAGCTTAGTTCATTATCAATTGGTATTCCAAGCTGAGCTAGACATTACAATAAAGCTTGAATCAATTTTTGCTATTGGTAAAATAATTCAGATATACATGTAATTTACCATTCTCAGGAACAACAGTCAATCAGTGTCACTTCAACAACAACAATAATTAACTAGCATACAGTGATATATTGATGATTTAACCCCTAGTAATGTTTATGATATGTTTTATGTCATAATTGTACACAAATCTATATGATCATCCTAAGATAAAAGGTTTCATTCTGTTGTCAAGTTACTTATTGCAATAATCTTCAGATGTGCTGATGATCAGTTTAGTTCTTTGATCTCTACAGGCATTTTGATTAAAAAAATGAAAACTCTTATTTTTATCCATACAGATCTTAAAAAAGACATTTGCAGGCTTTGTTTAAAATTATATCTATGGTAATAAAGGAACTATTGAACTAAAGAATAAAGCATTTCTATTAATAATTCACAAAGAATTGGCAATTCCATTGTGTGTTAACTAATAACACTACTTTCATATAAGGATTCATCTGCTTGTGAAAATAAATAGCATAGGTTATCTATGGTTCTATTCTGGAAGACTGTTACAATAGTTGTTCATCAATTTTGTCTCCTTGAACCTTTATTCATCCTCAGACATTTTGCTCATTATAATAACATTACATATATGTACAACTGTAAAATGAACATGAGTTTCAGTATAGAGTTGTCAGTTGATTTAGATAAAAAAAAATTCCTTTCTTACCTTCCTTTTATAGACTTTTCATTAAAGTATATTTTTACAGGTAGTCTTAAAGAGTGATTCTCACCCTAACTGCTTAAACAATATAGAACAAAACATATCTCTGACCCTTAAAATACAAAAATGATATAATTGCATAAGAACCAAATGGTTTTTTTTCTCTAATATAATGTATAACTAGGTTTACTAGTGTACCAAATGGTACCTCATAACAGTAATGAAGACTTATTATAATTTATTGGACATGCAATCACATAGTCTGACTCGTTCCTGTATAAATAATAATATGCTTGTTCCATATCATTGCACACAATCTGTTTGTAGTATTGATCATGTTATGTGCTATTGAACCCCATTCTGAGTCATTTTTTGGCCCCAACTGTTTCTTTACCATTATACTAAGCCATTTTTTGGCCCCAACTATTTCTTTTCAATTATACTAAGTCATTTTTTGGCCCCATCTGTTTCTTTAACATTTTCCTAAGTCATTTTTTGTCCCCAACTGTTTCTTTGCCATTATCCTAAGTCAGTTTTGGCCCTAACTGTTTCTTTGCTATTATCCTAAGTCAGTTTTGGCCCTAACTGTTTCTTTGCCATTATCCTAAGTCAGTTTTGGCCCTAACTGTTTCTTCCACATTATCTTAAGTCCCCTGCAGTTTTAATTAATGTTATTACACTGACATAGTAAAATACCCAAAAAAAGTACAACACACGATTCTGTAAAATGGAGCCAATTTCAGTCCATTTTATGCCCTCATTTATGACATTCAATGTAATATGTTAATTATGACTATATGATGTTAAAAGGTAGGTAACTTATCAATTTTTTACTTCAGATTCTGCGAGATTCCCAGATTATGTTACAGAGAATGGAACATCGTGGAGCTTGTGGATGTGACAATGACTCCGGAGATGGAGCAGGAGTAATGACTGGTATACCTCATAAGCTATACAGTAGAATTCTGAAGTAAGTTTATTTTGATTCACTTAGTAAGCATTGTCCATTTTGTATGAAAGCCTCCCATTATTTGAAGCTACATCAACTTATTTGTTTTGTTCAGCATTTAATTGTGTTGGCTTTTGCCTTGCTACCAAATAATAAAACTTTACAAAATGAGTTTATGTGATAATGGCCTTATTTGACACCCAAAATTTAAAGTTGATTTAGGCAAGACACACGAATTGGCCTCAATTGCATTCTGTATTTACATACTTTAAATATGTGTCATAAATGCCCCCAAAAATGGCATAAGATATGAAAATCAGTCAAATTTGCCATCTTTATTGCAAAATTGAGAGAATTAGAAATAGTTTTTCACAAAGTGGCTAAAATTGGTTACTTTTTGACAAAATTTCTCAGAAATTACCGGTAGTAGCCAACAATGATTTAAGCTATCAGGAATAGAAACATAAAAATGGAAAACATGTCATTAAAAATGGATGCTTGGAAATGTTTTGGGCTTAACCATATCTTACTTATGTATTTGGTTACAGAGAGGAACAGGGCCTAACTTTACCAGAACCTGAAACCTATGCCAGTGGTATGATGTTTATTGACCCCAATGAAACCAATCAAATTAAGGAGATGTTTACAATAATGGCTTTTGAATTTGGTCTTGAGGTAAATATTTTTAAAATTACTTTATGGAAAACTTATAATGTTAAAGCTGCATTATGTTTTCCTAGAAAAAATGTAAAATGGTGCTGATTTACTTAGTGGTGTTCCTAATGAACAGTGTTACATTTGGTTCAACAATAAAAGCTTAAAAAATATAGTAAAAGCAGTATTTTCCAGGGAGATAAAGACCTATAAGATCTAATTTTAAAACATGGCTATGTCATAAAAAAACCCTGTTATGTAAACACAACTTACAAAATGGTGAAATACGTTAAACTAAATACAGAATTTCATTAAATTTGTCAATTGAGACTTTGTAAGGGATAAATAGCATCAGTGCGAATACATTTGGATATTGATGTCGGACAATAAATGCAATTTATGTCAGGTTTCCCCTTTGATTCATTCCAGTCTCCATACATTAGGGTGCATGCTCCAAGCTTATAATAATCATTGTTAAATGTAGAGGGATGGCATATTGCTTTGCTGCTGTCTGTCAGTCGGTCGGTAGGTTGTTCTCTCTATCCACCAACAGTTTCCGCTCATTTTCTTCGCAGAGGTTGCACATACTGAAATGAAATTCGGTATACAGATTTATCATAAGAATATCAAGGTCAAGTTCTGTTTTGGGTACAATCGACCAATTTTTGACACAGTTATCCCCCTTGGACTTAGAAAAATTCCAATTATTTGCTTTACGTTCATTATCTCTACAAAGATTGATCAAATTAATTACTGATATAGCATATATAATCAAGTTGGTTGAATATGGTTATATTGATAATAATTTGTAATTTAGAAGTACAGTCAAACCTGTCTGAAGGTCATATGTTTGTGCAACCTATAATTCAAATTTTATTTAGCTATTTAGATGGATTTATGTAGTGTTCTTTCACATTTTATAAAAATAAATAAAGAAATAAAAATAAAAGTTGGTTGTTTTAAATACTCTTTATCAGATGTCAAATAACAGATGTTATGACCAAAAAAAATATATAAATAAAATAAAAATAAATAAATACTAGTAAATAAATAAATAAATACAATTTTTATTTAAAAATCGCTACTTGATACAAAATACGAAACTACAGATGATATAGGAGTTATCTCCCTTTATCAGTAACTGACAATGTTGCATTGTAATAAGTTTCACTTACCCACAGAGAAGAAAGCAAATATTTATCACTTTCCTGTGACAGAAATTCTTTCTTTGACACAACAAAGAAAGAAGCATTAAAGCAATCGAAAATAAAAAAAATAAATAAATAAACAAAAAAACACATACTGGAACACAACTGGTGGCAGTGACCTACTTGAATAATGATAGATTACATCTTGTTATTTCGCAAAGAGCAAATTTCACGATTATATAGAGATCATTATTTGATGTGAATTGTAAATGGAACATTGATTTTTATGGTCTATTAAAAACTACATTTTTTTGCAAATGATATTTATTATTATGATGGACAAATTCCATGATGATTTTATTTTTGGTTGCCATGTCAACATGTTAAACATGTCTTAAATAGATTTATTTTCTTGATTCTCTGACATTTTAAATGTACACATATAAAAATTATTCTGAATCCTTGGAGGGGGAACATTTTAAATATTCTGACATAAAACAAAATAAATCATTTACGTTGTCCTCAGCATTTCAGTTTTCCTCTGTCATCACATAGAATTTATGATATATTGAAGACATCTATGTATCTGATGTCCTCTGGGAAACTTATACTAACATTGTTCTGCTAATGGGGATTTTAAAAATATTGATGTAGTATATTACATACACAGGGAGACAATCCTGTTAATGTGCTACATTTTTTTTTTTTTTTTTTTTTTTTTTTTTTGAAACGGGGCAAAATCTTGTTTTGTTAGTTAATCATCAGATCAATCTTTATAGGTGAGATGGTTTTGACAATTATTAAATGTGGTTTTAGGGAGTGTGTAAGCTCACATTATAAAGGACCTTAAATGAAATATTGAAGTCGCTAAATATTTTGGCAAGAAGACAAGAAGGCATGTGTCACTTGCCCAAAATGTTGATATGTATTCCACAAGGTTTATATATTTAATATCATTTTGTATATTTTCTTTATTGATACATTAAAAATATTTCTTTATTGTGGTTAAAAATTTAAATTCTTTTTGTTTTGATATGGAAAGTTTGTTGCTTTCTATTTGATGTCCAAATGTTGATAATATTCTCTCATAACAATGAAAAAAAAAAAAACAAGATGACATCATCTTATATTATTATTGCAACACTAGGATAATGTCAGTAGCCATGGGAACCTAATACTTATATCCGACATAATGATATATCACACTAGTCTTTCTTTATACATACCAGTAGCTTAAATATATTAGTTCCTTAATATTGGATGTAGTGATAGACTGAAAGATAAATTGTTTTATCATGAGTAGACCAAAAAAAAAAATCCAAACCAAATTATACATTCTTACTGTGTCCTATTGCAAGGAAACTATAGACAGAATCTTTATTTAAACTTACTGACATACCGAATCAGTTATTGAAGAAAAAACTAAAGCTTAGCACCATCTAACATTATAAATCACCATAGCGATGGTAATATCTCTTAAGTATTGCTTTAATTTTCTTAATTAAATCTCTGAACATATGTGTTACTAAGCTTATTTGAAAGGTCATTTTATTTTTGTTTAATCAATAAATCCTGAGCAATAAGTCTTTAAGAATGAATTTCACTGAACAAAAATCCACAGACAGAACATCTTTAAAAATATATTTCAGTTCAGAACATTTAGACTTAACTCTTATAAATATCTGTTAACACAAATCTTTATGCAGTAGTTATTAACTAATTTAGATAAACACAAATCCTTAGACAGAACGTCTATAAAGAATATAATTTATTGAACACAGAGCTTTAAGGCTATGCAACTGTAAAAGATAGATTCCAGTAAACACAGCTACAACTTGAAGAACAAATTTAAATAAACATAAATCCTCAGGCAGCACTTTGTTTTTAAATACTAACTTCAAGGACCACATGTCTGTGTAACAGGAAAGCAAAAAAATGCAGCAGCCAAACTTGGACTCAAAACCCAGGACCTTCTCAATACTAACGGGACACTCTACCAGCTGAACTACTTGACCACCTATCAAGCTTGGTCTGCCACATTTCCCCCCTCTCCCCAAGTTCCACCCTGATACCAACTGTTGGTTGGCCACTTTCTAGAGTTGGACGAGCCCTGACAAGTAACAGGAAAGAAAAATGAAAAAAAAGAAAAAAAAAACAGCAACCAAACCTGGGACTTGAACCTGGGACCTTTCCAATATTAGTGGGACATTCTACCCACTGAGTTACCAAACATCTGTCAAGCCCTTACATTCATTACATCTACCAGTACTTGCTTTTATCTTAGATATATTTCACTAAATGTCAATTAGAATAAATCTCTTTAATATTTTTGTATTTCAAGTCATGTAAACTGCTAAAGGTTTACATCTTTGATATATATTAAAAGGAAGCTAAATCTGATAATCATTGTTTTTTTTTTTTTTTAATCATTTCAGGTGTTTGCTTGGAGAGTTGTTCCAGTAGATAGTTCAATAATTGGAAGAGTTGCCAAGACAACAGAACCACTTATTCTTCAGGTATAGATTATATTATTTTTTTTAAAATAAAAGAAATAATAAAAAAAATTTGAGTTCCCAAATAAACTTTTGAGTACACATTATATAGTTGAATTACCATGGTGAAGTATTTAAGTTAAATAAGACACATTTATTTATGAGCCTCATTTGTTTATTTTTGAACATTTAAGAACACAGATAAGGATTTAATCATATAATATTTGTACAAGGAAAAATAAAAACTGTTTCCTTTTTCAATCCCATTTTATAAAAATGTATAAACAGTCTTTTTAACAATGACATACCAGGTAGAGTTATATAAACTTATACTAATGTTGACCTCTAATGTTTCTGTATCTGCTCAGATCTTAGGCTTGACTCAAAAAGTCTTGTACTTTAGCACTATTAAATAAAGGATATCAGTACATATTCCTGGAAGGATGGATTTACGGAATATTAATGTCAGAAATCAGGGTTCAAGGTCACAGTATTTTGTCAGAGTTCAAGGTCAAATTCTGTCAATAGTAATCAACCAATAGTAGCTCAGTTTCAGTTCATAGTTCCAGTTTTATCACATGAAAAAAAAACCTGAAACATAAATTAAAAATATTTTAAAACTGTTTGGATGCTTTGAGTTGACACTGCTGGCTTTCATTGTAATCAATGAAATTTTAATGTACAGAATCAGTAATATTCTGTATGTAGTATCTTACTTTGGGGTGTGTTAATATAAAAACACCCATTAAATTTATATAGCCTTCTACCTGGTATGAAATTGTCAATAAATTTTGCATGAAAGTTGACCATTCATCTTTTGGTTGAATTATTTGCAACAAAAGTTTAGATGCATTTCTAAAACTGCATTAATATTGTGTTTTACTTAGAATTCAGAATTTGGCTCTACTAGAGTGTATTGTTTCAATTGTATGTCATGTGCTATGACCTTGATTTATCGATTGACGGCATATTTATTTTGGTAAACATATTTATTTGGCTAGAAATTATTCAATTTGAACAGTAGTATGACCTTAACCTTGATAAGGAATTTGATTGTTTGTTTTATAATGTGTGATTACTACTACTGAGCTGATATTCCAGCAAGATGGGGAATTTTAGGCAGATCCAGAAACTAACTTGACATCTTAATGTCTAGTTAAAATGAGTTTCTTTGACTGTGAAAGCCTTAAAATCCAATTTTATGGTAAAGTGGTAGAGAGTAGCTTGGCTCTACTAGAGTGTATTGTTTCAATTGTATGTCATGTGCTATGACCTTGATTTATCGATTGACGGCATATTTATTTTGGTAAACATATTTATTTGGCTAGAAATTATTCAATTTGAACAGTAGTATGACCTTAACCTTGATAAGGAATTTGATTGTTGTTTTATAATGTGTGATTGCTACTACTGAGCTGATATTCCAGCAAGATGGGGAATTTTAGGCAGATCCAGAAACTAACTTGACATCTTAATGTCTAGTTAAAATGAGTTTCTTTGACTGTGAAAGCCTTAAAATCCAATTTTATGGTAAAGTGGTAGAGAGTAGCTTGCATTGGTTTGAATCTTGCTATGGCTGGTGATATCCTGATATAAGTAAAGGTTTTTCTCCATTTATTGAAATAAATCTTAGCTTGTTTAATCTAGTCAGTTAAGCTTTAAGAATATGGTTATAAGAATAGAGATCTGTATATATAGCTTTAAATAACTAGAATGTCATTTTCTAGAAAACCACCAATAACACACTCATTATGTTGTACCAATGCTTTGCCCTTAAAAAATCCAGAACCTTGAATAACCCTGAGAAATCGGAGTACCGTATGTTTGAGTGTTATTGTCCAAACAGTCATATTTTGCCATAAGACATCAAGGTCAGGGGCATATGTAAAGGTCAAAGAATTATACCGGTACATTCCATTTTTAGGCACATAGCATATATTGTAGCCAATCATTGGGTTTGGAACAGAATAAATTATTTTTCATTTATGTTTATATTATGATTAGATAAATGCAGTTTTGTATGATGCATGTTAAACAGCAGTTGTAAAAATTTGATCTAATAAATAATAAAGAAAAAAGAAGAATATGATATAATTTTGTTAGATCATCTTCTTATTCTACTTTGATGAATGACATACCATATAAAGATGCCAAAACTATAATTTTGGATGAAAAAAATACATGATGAGATTTATATTTATATTTCTGTAGATCTATAAGAATTTCAATATCTTGTTAATAAATTGTAGAATGTGTATTATATTTGAAGATCTTCTGATCTTTGAAATGATATTTTTTCTGCAACCTTTTGAAGAAATGATTTTTTTCCATCCAAAATACAAGGTTTGATTAATGATCAATTTTGCAAGTTTGTTTCTGTCATATTGCTCTTTCTGATGCCTCTTCTGTTTGGTTAAACATATTATGTTTAATGAAAAAAAATTCATTAAAATTTTTCTTTTTTGGAAAAAATGGTTGAACAGAGCATTTTTAGCATCTGTACAATATTTACATTATATGGCTTAAAAAATATTCTCAATCTTCATCAATGATTTTACTTTTTTCAAAATGGTAAATTCATGAAAAAAAATTGTAAACATCAAAATTTGTATTTAAAAAATTACCATCATGAAGGGGTATCTTGCACTGCAAACCCCTGTGATTTTTACTTCACCAGCTTACATTTTTACCTTGTATATAAACTGGTCATGAAAATTCCATTTGCTGATAAGTTCTATTGATGCCTCATTTCTTCCGTTACCTCACAGCTATTTTTAGAAATTTCCAGTTATGTTGAGAGAATTAAAAATTTCAGACAGAAAAGGCTATTCAGGAATAGTATAGTCTCAGATAATTGATAATAAACCATTATAAAATAGATTGTTTTCATTGAACTGTTGGATAATCAGAAAATATTACATTGTTCCCTTATATAGTAGAAAAGTTTATTTAAAAT
Source organism: Tegillarca granosa (assembly GCA_029721355.1). NCBI lineage: Eukaryota > Metazoa > Mollusca > Bivalvia > Arcoida > Arcidae > Tegillarca > Tegillarca granosa. The sequence goes on along the minus strand of CM056596.1, from coordinate 5,625,900 downwards.
TGTGTTATATTATGCCAAGGCAAATATGCCGGCAAAGATTGCTGGAGAATTTCTAATTTTTCCAGAATTGCTTCGTACCCTCATGACTTGATTTGACAGCTTACGGCGTAAATCAGTGAGGCAGGGAGAGACGTATTTCCCAGCCGAGAATTGAGGTCTAACGTTGTTCATATGGAGGCTCTCAATTCCGGTAGCATTATGGCCTGTGTGTGTGAATTAGGTTTGTTGTTAAGTATACATTCCAATATGTTCCCTTGTTTTATTTTTGTATATTATATATAATTATTTATAATATTGTTATGTCAAAGAATTCTGTCCAGGCTGGTATCAGAGAAATGCTAATATAATTTTTATAATCATGTAATTTGATTTTTTCATAAAAATTTTCAGCCATAAAAATTGATTTCATAATTATGTATATCATAGTTATTTATTTTTAAAAAATGTTAAATTTCTACAAATATTTATTTTACTTTTAACATATTTGACTTTTACAACTAAATATAAAATTATTGTCCCATTTGAATTTGGCTGACTTTATTCTGCTTATCTTCATATTAAACTTCACTTATTGTTGGCTTGAATACTGTAACTTACTGGTATATTCAAATTAAGCAATTACTGTTTTAATTTTTAACACATTGAATGTGCCAAGAATCAAATACAGCTCATCCTGTTAATATTTCTACATGTACAAGTGGCACCAGCTGAACCTCAACTGTTTCCCATATTAATGAATAATACATAATTTTTATTAAAATTTGCAAAAGGATATTATACAAACATGCACGTAATATTGTCATCATAAATAAAATGTACAAAGCCCCTCTAAAAAGTGTTATGAGAGACTAAATATTTACATAAACCAGTGTACATATATATCTCCACAGTTTGCAGGTGTAAAACCTGTTTAAAAAAAATACATAAATAAATTTACATTGTATTACCCATACATAAACATATCACACTTTACACAAATTCACGGCAGATTTTGATAGTGCTAAAACATATAGATAAAGGGTTTGTCTACATAATAAATTAAGAATTGTCAATACTATATATGCTTTTATTTCTATCTATGCACTAAATGACTGGTTAAACGTAGCTGCTGTCTGGATGACTATGAGGAGTAAGATTATAAAAAATCCAATCTAATCTAAAGTTAGTGCAAAATAGAACCTAGTGAAAGTTATATAAAGGAAAGGTTAGACCATGTGGATTAGCCACAGTCTTAACGAAAACCTCACTAGCACTTAGCAACATAGATTGATTATTTCTGTCGTTATGACAACAGTTAATTACCAGTACTAATAACATGACTGAGGCATGTTGAACGATAATTTTTAAAACCCAATTTAATTAATTTAAAGTCAGTAGTTTAACTTACATAGAATCTAGGTGCTTATTATGTAAAGAATATTATGTCAAATATGCTAAAAGAATTCAAATACAGGGTACAAGGTACGGTACCTATGTTCATTGTATTAGAGGTGTTAAATCTGTACAAAGCTTCTCTGATATCAACCAGTTCAGATATATAATGTAGTCATTATATGGCAGTTATATATAGTAGGAAATCTCAGTACACATGTACAAATATAAAAAAACAAGCTCTACTGATATTTTTATTGAAACATTTCTTCACTCATTTTACACGTTTTCATTGTTATCTGAGAGTTCTGATTGGTTGGTTAATAATTTACAATATGTAGAAACATGTGTCCTTGAACACTTAAAACTTGTATGGATCAACTTTAAAAAAGAAAAACTTTAAATAAAACGAAACTATAGGCATGATTTAAAGAATAAAAATTTGGTTACATTTTCCTCGCATTAATTACAAAAATACATGTGATGTAACAGGTACTTTAAAGTTCTTATAGATTTAAACAGGAAATGTTTTGTTAAAATATAAATTTATTTTTAAAGTTTGATCACTTAACTGTGAAACAATTTATGTGAATTATTTGTAAATTTGTATACAAAGATACAGGATGTTGTGTACATAAATATACATATTTAAATACTCACATTCTGCTATCAATGTTAAACAGTCATTTTACAAATCATAGGTCAACACTTTAAATTAAAAATTTTTGCATTATGTGTCTTTAAGAGATATAAAATTATCTTTATATCATAACCATTTAAAAGAGATCTATGCAGTTTTCAAGATCTGTGGTAGATCTCACACTTTTCAAGGTTGTCTGACTGGTAAATCTTAAAATTTTCAAGGTCTATGGTATATCTCAAAAGTTTCAAGGTTGTCTTTAGTACATCTTGAAATTTTCAAGCTTGTCTGTGGTACATCTCAAAATTTTTAAGGTTGTCTGTGGTACATCCCAAATTTTTTCGATTTTCTATGGTACATAGCAAAGTTTTCAAGATGGTAAAAGGTATATCTCACAGTTTTCAAGGCTGTCTTTGTTAAATCTCACAGTTTTAAAGGCTGTCTTTGTTAAATCTCACAGTTTTCAAGGTTGTTTATTGCTCATATCAAAGTTTTCAATGTTTTCTGTAGTCCAACTTTTAATTTTCAAGGTTGACTATGGTACAGCTCACAGATTCCATGATTGTCTTTGTTTTGGTAAAGCACACAGTTTTTAGGTTGTCTGTGGTACACCTCTCAGCTTTCAAGGTTGACTATGGTACAGCTCACAGATTTCACGGTTGTCTTTGGTTTGGTAAAGCACACAGTTTTTAGGTTGTCTGTGGTACACCTCTCAGCTTTCAAGGTTGACTATGGTACAGCTCACAAATTTTACGGTTGCCTTTGGTTTGGTAAAGCTCACAGTTTTTGGGTTTTCTGGTACATCTCTCAGTTTTCAAGGTTGACTATGGTACAGGTCACAAATTTCACGATTGTCCTTGGTTTGGTAAAGCCCACGGTCTGAAGTACATCTCTTAGTTTTCAATGCTGGCTATGGTACACCTATATAAATTACAAAGTTGTTTATGAAACATGTATTTACAACTTTAAAAATAGTTTTTTCTTCTAAAAGAAAGTGAGGTCAATTGCTTTCATTTAAAATTTTAAGAAAAATCTTTAAATCTTAAGCTTCTTATAAGTATCATGATGTGTAAAATATTTCAAGGCCATATTCGGTAGAATAATATATTTTAAAGTAATAAAATGAGAAAGTATTTAAAAAATGCTGTGCTCTTTATCATCTTTTTATTTAATACTCCTAGAGTAGTTTAATTATCCATTTATATCTGTACCACTCATAAAGGCAGTCAACTGTTGCCTAAGGCTTTTGCTTTTCACTTAAAGAAATTCTTGGAATTTCAGTTTATTGTAATTGATTAAGCTTAAAATTTTATTAGAAATAAACTGAAATTCTGTAAATCTGAAATCTCAAATGGTTGCTGTTACTATAAATTCATGTATATATATATAAAAAAAAGAGAAAAATGGGCAAATAGCCATAAAATGCAATTTTCATATTTGATGTTAAAAAAAATAAGATGATTTACCATTGAACATATGTAACAAACTTTAAAGACAATTTTTCTGTTGATCTAATAATTATGAGTTATGCAAATGAGGTGCTTTTAAAGCCTATTCTGAAGATCTTCTCTGAAATCGCTAGGCAGTATAGTACGAAATTTAATAAAAAATTCAGTCAGTGCAGATTAAAAATTATGTAGTATGGCCCTTCTAAATTTAATATGGCTGCCATAACTCTAAATAGAAAAATAGATAAATAGCCATTACCGATATATGTATGGACTAATTTAGTTTTAATCTAATTTATAGAATGTAGATGTATAACCATTTAACATGTATCACCTGTTACGTGATCCATTTTTCACCAATTATGCAAATGAGATGCTATTTAAAGCCATTTCTTTAAATCTTCTCTTCTAAAACTTTAAGTTTAAATAAAACCAAATTTGAGTGAGATCCTAGTTTAAAGCAGATAAAAAATTGTTTCTAGTATTGCCATCCATATTCAAGATTGCTGCCATTACTATTAACAAAAAACCAGGTACATAGCCAATTATGGTATATTTTAGTTCATGTTTGGCATATAGAAAGTAGTTGTATAACCATTAAACATACATTACATAATGGTTTGAAAAAGTTATCCTTTGACTTAATTTTCTAAGTATGAATTTTAGTCAACTTTTAGAACAAGTTGTCCAATTTAAAAGATTCTCATTTTGTAAAATATTTTGTTGCTATATATTTAAAGTTGTTTCTTACATGGCTATCTGATATTCAGTGGCAAATAAAGTGACATTTGAGCTATACAGAATATACAGGGCTCCTTTTATATCTTGAATCAAATAGCATATGCTGGTCCATATAAGTCCATATATCCATTAAGATAACTTTTGGACAACAGTCCTGATTGGTCTTTATAAAGTCTATCTGGTTATCAAAGCAACTTTTTGGGCAGAGTTCCTGATGGCCTGTCATTAAAATAATCATTACCATCCAATCAGACTCTCTTCATTTACTCATTTAACATAAATTTGTTATTATTATTTATATCAGTAAAATTATTTTTTTTCAAATTTTGTTTGTAAATCAGAATCTTTTGCTATAATTTGTTATTCACTATTTTCATTATTTGAACCTTTTGAAAATTAATTACTTATGTGTGTGAAAATACAAAAAATTATTATTGGTAATATAAAGCTATTGATAAGTTCCTCAAACAGAACTATTGTTCTAAGAATTGATTTTGTTTCTTGACAGGTTTTTGTTGTTGATCAAGATAAAACAAAGGAGAAAGCAGCATTCCAAAGAAAGGTACACACACACACAACACACACACACACACACACACACACACACACACACACACACACACACACTAAATTAGCATAATGTAAAGCTAGAATTTAATGATATTATAAAAACTGAAGATGTTAGATTGTGTGTACTTATTTTTAAAAATGATATTAATACTATGTTTTATTTTTCAAACAAGTAATGAATACACAAAATTATACAGTTGTGTGATTCCTAAGCAAGATATAGCATAAAGTCAACTAAATGTCAAATCTAGGAATAACTGATGTTACAGCACTATCAGTACTTTGAATTGTTTTCAGGTATATTTGCTGAGAAAGTATAGTTGCCATAAGATACCAGAAAACGGGTTGCGATATTACTTATGTTCACTCTCTACAGAGACCATTGTGTACAAGGTTAGTGGACTATTTACAATTCTACAGTTAAACATCAGTAACTGACACAAAGTTGGAAGTCAGTGTCAAATCTAGTTCGCTTGACTTCAGTTCAGTTTTATATATTTATTTATTTTTTGTGTCGCCTGACTAGGCGACATATATGGATTACTTTCGTTGTCTGCGGCGTCCGGATTTCCTTGTCCGGAGCATAACATTGGTGTTGTACGTTCAAATGACTCCAAACTTGGTGTGCATGTTTCTGGCAATGACTCGAAGTGCAGTGCATTAGAACCGCAACTCTGTTTTTTTCCGTTTTTGATTTATTTCCCTTTGATTGAGTTTTATGCAGTGTCAGGCAACACATCTGTTCAAAGAAACATATCAAGTTTTTTAATTAGTTTTTTTTTTTTTTTTGAGGGGGGACTCTGGTTTCCTCTACTATATCACCTTGATGTAAGTGAAAAAATCTTGACTAGGGCCTTATAAACATCATTAATCTAATCAAATTTAAATATCAGAACAAAATAATATCCTTTGAGAATTCTACCTGAGGCATTCGTAATTTTTTGTCTTGGGTTAATTTCTGCAAGTAGCAATGTTTCATAATATTCATGTTCTTTTATTTTTAGTGATGCACTAATAAGTTATTTTTATGACATACCAGTACTTTACTTATTATTTGTCAACACATATTCTATAAGACTGTTTATTACCGTTACAGAATGTGTAATGTATTTTACTTTTCCATAATAAAGAATATTCAGAAGGTGGTGTGTGATGTTCATAAAAATTATGTGTAAACTATTTAGCATAAATTATTCTATAAATAATAACATCTCATTTTCTTGGAAGATAATAAAGCAAAAATTATTTAGACTTTACTATTTAATCTCTATATTCATATGGTCAAGTGTTTATGAGTCTCTGTATTATCACTTCATCCATCCACCCATCTATCCATTCATCCATCCATCTGTCTGTCAATCCATCTATCAACCAGAAAACCCCAAAGCTAAGTATATATATATATGTCTACATGTCTACACTATAATCATATCTCCATCTGTCCACCTCCATCATCCTTAGTAAGAATTCCATCATTGTGTATGTTTGTGATATTAAATGTCTACATTCATATGGCCAAGCATGTACATATGTCTGGTGTTATATTTGTCACTTAATAAGTTAAAGATTATCAGACAATCCTGTAAATCTATTTCTACTAATGATACATATAACTGCTATGTAACATCCTATATCTATGGTACTTCATCTTGGATCTATATTTATATTGTCTGTGTACAGTTGTGTCTGCGATCTTACAACTCATTCCTACTTCGCAGGGATTTCGAAAAACATTACACAAATTACTTTCATGGTTCAATGGTATGCCAAAGTCTAGATCCAGAGTCATAGGTTAAAGGTCAAGTCACATGATCTCTATAGGTTTAGGGTTACAAGGGTTTGAGGAGAGGATTACTGATTTAGTTTGAATTACTTTTACTTTAACTTTGGCTCTAAAGACAGTGTGTGTGTGTGTGTGTGTGTGTGTGAAAAATAAGTGATGCTATAGTTAAGTGAAATATTGGTACATTTTACTAATGACACAACATAAAATAAACTGCAGTCAACATGCAATGAAAGTAGTGAATTTTTTGTAATATATATTTGTATTTATACACTGACATATGTTACAAACGTTATCATAACAAAACTTGTCTAATTTGTCATCAAATTCATCAAGATTATGTATTTATAGATAACATCACAGTATAATAACCCATACAGAGACTAACAGACAGGTTTTCTGAACTTAAACAGATATAATAAAAATTATAGACAAGGGGGGGGGCTCAGAGAGAGAGAGAGAATAATTTGTCATCAATTTCATCAAGATTATGTATTTATAGATAACATCACAGTATAATAATAAGTTATTATTGATAACCCATACAGAGAGACTGTAACAATAAGGTCTATAATAAAATTATAGAGTCAGGGGTCTCAGACAGAGAGAGAGAGAGTTGAAAACAGATTATGTTCTTTATTGTAACTTTTGTGACAGATACAATTACAGTTCACAATTATATTTATGCCATTCTTGTGACCTTATTTCCTTATTTCATTACAGTAAAGCAATAAATATACTGCTGTTACAAAATAAAATAATAATGATAAATGCTGATCAACATCAAATAGAAGCTAGCTGATGTCATCATTTTATTTTATGGTATTACTAAGTATTTATCAATGACATCAAAGGAAATTTATTATTGGGATCTAAAATAAATTAAAGTACCAAGTCAACACTTTAATTAATATAGTCTGTATGTATAATGACTGAAACATCTATTAACTGATTACAAGTACCTGCAGATGTATACTGGTTATGAACAATACAAAAATCTGCAGTCGTGTGCAAACATTAGAGTCTACAATGCAGGAGAAGAATGCAGGCAACCTTGAGACTTTTGTAAATGATAATTTTACTGAGTCTGGTGAAAGCTCTGCCAATATTTTTCATGATTACCTTCATACACATAAATGTTGAGATAAAAAATACTAAAAAAAAATTACATATTTAGCATCATACCTCAAATACAGAGAGAGAGAGAGAGAGAGAGAGAGAGAGAGAGAGAGAGAGAGAGATCAAAATACAATATAATGCTATATGTTTTCAAATTTCTCTTAGTTGGTGGTTGGATATAGGAGTAACTCTGTTAACATACTTTTTTGTGAAGACAGTTCATGAATTTATCCTGTTTTGTTTTTAAAGGTAAAATGGGAGGGGGGAACTGAGTGGCAAGGTCTGAGAAAGTGTTAGTTTGTTTGATTAAGGTCATGGTATTCTCAAGGCACTTATATTTCCTTCACCATTTTAGAAGTGACTGCTTTGTCTTTGGTATAAGTGATATAATCTAAGTAATGGAAAAAATATTTCAACACAGTAATCATTTAAAAGGAAAAGAAAAAATACTAAAATATTACATAGTACAGTTAAATCTGTAATTACAACAATCCCAATAGATATTTACATAATAATGTCCCAAGGAGTAAAAAAAAAATAAGAAAAATAAATAAATAAAATAAAATAAATATAAAAAAAACACATATCCACTCTACTCTGCATCAATCCTTGCAGGGATTTTTCTGGCCACTCACAGGGTCCGGTAAAGGGACCCATTCCCAATGCCAAAAAGCATACATTTTTCCCAATTTTGTAGGTAAAAATTTCCAAATGTTCCTGCTTTGAGAAACTTAAGAAAAAGTGTAAAAACTCTATATTTTTGGTGTAGCTTGTATATCTTTATAATAACCTGTATTTATGCACATGTTGATTTATACTCAATGAGGCTTGTAGAATGGGAGCAACTCATGAAACAACCTTCTCAGATGTTTGTATTGAAGCCAGTCTATGAAGATATTGAGTTAATGTCTGAGTGATTTGGTACAAATGAGTGACTACCAGCATGTATCAAAATAGTAAATATTCCAGGCAAAATATTTGATGTGCTGACAATGTGAAAATTTTTAAAGTTTAATGAAAAATTTTCCCAAAATGTCGATTTTGTCAATGATTTTCCAAATTTCATCCCAAGGTCCCTTTCCCAAAATGGCCAGAAAAATCCCTGCCTTGTCTAGAGTGTTTCTTGGGGTTGGTTTGTCAGATATTTTCAAAACTTCATTTTATGGCTATCATTAAGACTTGTTTTATTGTTATTATTGTTACCTTTACATGTGAAAGCCTGTTTGTCGTAATTGTAAATGAATATATTTTATTTGTTTACAGGGTCAGTTAAACACTGCACAGTTGTGGCTTTATTTCAAGGACCTTTCAGATCCAGAATATGAGACACATTTGTCATTGGTACATAGTAGATTTTCTACTAATACCTTTCCTAGCTGGGAGAGAGCACATCCTCAGAGGTAAACATTTGTACAAAGCAAATTCATGGCCATGTAAATACATTTATATTTACACAATTTTAACAAAAGCAGTTTACTATATATTACATACATAGTAGATCTTACAAGAGTTTTTATGTAAAATTTAATTAATTTATTAAACAAGTTGAATAATTTTTATGCAATGAGATTTGACAAATTGCAAAAAAAAAAAAATTAAAAATTAATCAATAAGTTTAAGAAATCAATATTACATAAACACTCGTGTAAGATTCTGTTTATTATATAATCCAGAAAAATACCTGTTTTTTGTAAAAATACAATCTGCCTTCTCTATGTAAAAAAAGAGCTGACTGACTGAAATACAGACAAATTACATAAATATGTTGACATCATAGCATGCACACATTGGAATGTTAACAAGGAAGTGCTTGCGCTTGTTTCCATGGTCTCACAAATGATATTACACGTGTATTATGAATTTTTATTTCATGACTTTATTGTATGGACTATTTAAGAGATTATATAATAAATAAGTTTAAAGGCAGTACAATGTTAAACTAAATAATATTTTATCCTGTTAAGTTGTTCATGTTTGCTCATATAAGTACAAGAAATCAAGATAACAGAAATCCTGTGCATTTTTGTTGCAAATAAGAGTGTAGGCCTGCTGAAGCTTTTATTGGTTGCTATGTCAACCAAATTTCCTATTCTCAATATTTAAAATGTATGGATGTAAAAAAAAGTAATAAAGTGTAAAAAAAATCACATACTGTAAACTCTGAAAATTTAGCGGCAGTTTTATTTTAGCGCAATTGGTGGATGAATTCAACCGCTAAAATAAAACTGTTGCTAAAATTTTACAAAACTTAACGGGCAAATACTAACCGTCGTCTTTGATGATGTTTCACTGCTATAATTGTTGAATATGATACCCGTCATATAATTATTTTAATGATAAAAGAAAAAAATTGTTTTTTAAACATTTAATCAATGAGAAGTTATATTGACTTTCACATGCATAAAAATCAATAATAATTTTTATCAATCAGTCCAAAAAGTCCATTTTCGTTTCAGATGATAGAACGATATGCACACACACACACAAAATTAAAATGGAATAAAATCTGAATTAAATCACGATAAATCCTGAAAATCAGTAATTCCAAAAAACAGTTTAAAAAAGCACTAAAATCCACAAAATTAAAAAAAAAATCGGCGTTTTGGACTTTTAATCAACGGGGACTCTCTCTGGACAAACGGCCACATTTTTATAAATATTTCTTCATTTACAGAATGACTAAGAATAAATGTATGGCTTCATTTATTTAATTATTACTACTCATCACTTGTTCGCAGGTGATTACGCAAGTATATCAAATAGTATTCATAGTATCTATAAATACAGTAAGCCTAATTAAGATGATTATACAGTCAGGTACAGGTGTAAATTTTGGGGTCCCAAACAGGGTAATCACTAGTGCTAAAATAAAGCTGCGCTAATACAACTGGCATTTTGGAATCGCTAAAATTTCTATGCGCTAATGTAAAGCGGTTTACAGTATTGCATAGAGTAAAGAAAAACTTCAATAGATAAAAATGAATATGTACTGTTATATACTTTATAGATACCTGGCTCATAACGGAGAAATCAACACCCTCCGAGGTAACATGAACCTGATGAAGGCCAGAGAGGGTGTGATGAGTAGTCATGTGTATGGTGAAGACTTGAAAAAGCTTTACCCAGTAGTGGAAGAGGGAATGTCAGATTCTGGATGTGTGGACAATGTTTTAGAATTTTTATGTATGGCTGGTGGTAGAGAACTTCCAGAGGTAATGATTAAAAATTGACAATCTTATTTGTTAATTATATAAATTAGCCATTTAACAATGTTGTATGATTGGAACCTGCTCATAGGGTTATCTATGATACTTTTGGAAAACAAAACTTGTATAAGCCACTTAACAGCTTTACTAGAACATGTTGTACTTATTGTAAATATATTACCTAATTATGTATTATGATTCCTGTACAAAAGGAACAATTTCTTTGGTCTAGAAGGTGTTCAGGTTAGACAGGTACCACTGTTTGGTCTGGCAGGTGTTCAGGTTTATGGTTCCACTGTTTGGTCTGACAGGTGTTCAGGTTAAACGGGTTCCACTGTTTGGTCTGACAGGTGTTCAGGTTAAACAGGTTCCACTGATTGGTCTGGCAGGTGTTCAGGTTAAACAGGTTCCACTGATTGGTCTGGCAGATGTTCAGGTTAAACAGGATCCACTGTTTTGTCTGGCAGATGTTCAGGTTTCACAGGTTCCACTGTTTGGTCTGACCGGTGTTCAGGTTAAACAGGTTCCACTGTTTGGTCTGGCAGGTGTTCAGATTAAACAGGTTCCACTGTTTGGTATGGCAGGTGTTCAGGTTAAACAGGTTCCACTGTTTGGTCTGGCAGGTGTTCAGTATAAACAGGTTCCACTGTTTGGTCTGGCAGGTGTTCAGGTTAAACAGGTTCCACTGTTTTGTCTGGCAGATGTTCAGGTTACACAGGTTCCACTGTTTGGTCTGGCAGGTGTTCAGGTTAAACAGGTTCCACTGTTTGGTCTGGCAGATGTTCAGGTTTCACAGGACTGTTTGGTCTGACCATTGTTCAGGTTAAACAGGTTCCACTGTTTGGTCTGGCAGGTGTTCAGATTAAACAGGTTCCACTGTTTGGTATGGCAGGTGTTCAGGTTAAACAGGTTCCACTGTTTGGTCTGGCAGGTTCAGTATAAATAGGTTTTATTGGGTGGCCTTTAAGGTGTTCAGTTCAGATTGGATCAACTGCTTGGTCTAGTAGGTGTCCAGTGTATACTGGCTGCACTTTATATGTTTCTGTATACAAAGTCTGTCTATGTATACAAAGTCTATCTACTCATGAAAGCCATTGTTACAAGTCTCTTGGTAGAGTTTTTATTGAATAATTTTTACAGTAGTATACAAGATGGAAATGGGAAAAAAATACAGAATCTTAGTTTTTGTGATTTAGACTGTTAAAAAGCCTACACTTCAGATTCAGTTGAATGTTTTTCTTTTTTCTGTAATCTAGAAAGTATCATTTATATTTAAAATACCCTTATATACATGTTTTCTATTTAAGGCTGTGATGACAATGGTGCCTGAAGCTTGGCAGAATGATAAATACATGCCTGCTGATAAAAAAGCATTCTATAGATGGAGTGCGTTTGCTATGGAACCCTGGGATGGACCTGGTAATTGTTATATATTGAAAGATAAAAAATAATTTTTATTTTTCTGCACTGTCAAAAAATTCCTGTCATTTCCTTTGAATACATCAGTTAAATTTGATTCAATTTTACTCCAGTTTTTCTCACATGAAGAGTGAGTGACAGAGTTATTGTTTAAAGCTGCCTCACCATTATTACAGATATTTACAACCAGAAAAGGCTAAAAATACATATTTAAATAAAACATTACAACATTTTGCGATTTTAACATTTGTTTATTTAAAATTATAATTTTAATCTTCCAGCATTGCTTACATTTACCGATGGTAGATATATAGGAGCCATCTTGGATAGAAATGGACTTCGACCATCTCGGTTTTATATAACCAAGAACAATTATATGTACATGTCCAGTGAAGTGGGAGTTGTAGATGTCCCAAGTTCAGAAGTCATTCAAAAGGTAAAAAATAGCAATATGTTTAAACAGGACCCTGCCTGTTGAGTAAACTTAAACCAAAGACCTGTCGAAACTGAACTATTTTAAAAGGTATGGATGGCCCTTTTTGGTATACCCAAGAATAAGGGTGAGTATTGCATGCACCATTAGCATGCATTCAGGGCCATTCCAGGTACTACAATATGTTTGAATGGGACCCTGCTGAGTAAACTAAAACCAAAAACCTGTCCAAACTGGACTATTTTAAAAGGTATAGATGGCCCACACAGGTGTAGCCAAGAATGATGTTAAATATTGAATGCATCACTATTGTGCACCCAGGGTCTTTCCAAGACATGGCAGTATTATTGTTTCCTAAGTTACTCTTTGTAAACCCAACACTGGCCTGTCCAGTTTGAACAAAATCTTCAATATTTCAAGTGTTTCATTTAAACAGGTTGTACTTATTTATTACTTATTTAAGTAACAACCAATTAGGAAATAAGGATGATCAAAATTCTTCAAAAATGTCTATTTACATGTATAGCCAGTATAAAGTACTTAACAAAAACAATTTATTTTCATTCCTTTTAGAAAATCACCATTCTGCATTTATAAAACAATTAGGAAGTAATTGATATTTATATGTTAACTTGAGTGTTTTTCATTTTTGTTAGAAATAGATTATTTTTAATTACAGGGAAGACTGAAACCAGGAAGAATGTTGTTAGTTGATACAAAGAAGAAATTGTTCTACAAGGATGAAGTTCTCAAATCAAATATAGCTAACCTTAGACCTGTAGGAAAATGGCTAAATGAGGTATAGAAGAGTTTTTGGCCTTGTCCCTATACAAAGCATAGAAACGAGACATTGTTGGTCCTTCTTACTGAGTCCTTGTTGGCTTTAAAATTTATATTTACTTGTATTATGTTTTGTTTAATTTTAAAATCACAAATTCATAATAAAACCTGTTAGAAAAATGGCTAAATGAGGTATATCGAACCATTTTTAACATCTAAATTAGACATGGAATACACTTGGTTTAAACAGTATACTCATAGTATAAACAAAGTATACATATGGTTTAACTGTAGATACAGTTAGGTTAAATGATATACACACAGTTTAAACATGTATTATACACACAATTAAAATACTCTTAAAGCTATAAGTTTAAAGTTTAAACGTGGTATACACATAATATAAATATTTGAAAACATCCAAAGTAAAGTACATATTTTAATAACTTTTTGGATTGGATGGCAAATAAAATATTTAGAACTAAATCATGAATTTTGGTTATCCTAGAAGTTAATCTGTGGTCTTTAAGAGAAAAATGTTGAAGTTTAAAATATCTGTCTGTACATGACTACATATACCTGGTATTCCTTTTTATTTTTTCTTATAGACTGTGACAATGACAGACCTAAGGAAGGCCCATGATAGTAGTAAAGTACCTAAACTTGTCCCAGATATACAAACATCAACACATGCAGGGTTTTTGGAGGAAGACAGAAGATTGTCACTGTATGGTTTTACCACAGAAGCCATCAACCTGCTGGTACTTCCCATGGTCAAAGACAAGTATGATATATATTTATGTAACATATCCCTACCCCCAACCCTATCCCAGCCTGATATTCTCACAGAGGCTATCAAACTGTTGGTACTCTCTATTGTCTAGGACCAGCATGATGTGTTTATCTGTCATGTCTCTACCCCCAACCCCACCCGATCCTAGCCTGATACAAGAATGCTGAAGAAGTACAGAAGATTTTCACTCTGTGGATTTATTACACAAGGCCATTAACCCAACCTAATGGTTTGTCTCATGGTCAGAGCTGTGTATATATTTTCTAGCTTTTGATCATTCTTCTCATCACAAAACTATATCCTGTTTTAATATATATATTTTTATAAAGACTGTCACCAGTTACACAGATTGATACTCAGTTCAGTTCTTGGTCAAATCTTAAGTTTTTCATTTTAGCAATGTTGTATTTTATAATTCATTCACATAACAGTGAGTGTCATTATATTTTAAAACAGAAGATAATTACATGTACTTAAAATTTGGATTGACCAACGATTATTGCTTTGAATTGTAAGTCTTTAGATAATCTAAATTACATATTCTGTTACAGGAAGGAAGCACTGGGATCTATGGGTAATGATGCACCACTGGCATGTCTATCAAAGTTTAATCCCTTGTGTTTTGACTATTTCAAGCAGATGTTTGCTCAAGTTACAAATCCTCCCATTGATCCATTTAGAGAGAAGATTGTTATGTCCTTGGTAAGTTATAGTCTGTTAAATGAATCAGTATTACATAATGGTTATTTAAATTTAAAGGGTAATTCAAGTTTAACTATTTCTTTCTGATTGATAAAAGTTTTATTTTTCAAATTTAAGGATTCAAAGTGTGCAAAAATTTATTTGAGTTCGGTGGAAAATATTCTCATCTCAGTCAAGATTCCTTCATTTTGATCAAGATGGACAGTTCTGTTTTGTTGGATAAAAACTTTCAACTAGGATTTGCCCAAATGGCAGAGAGCTATATTTCCATAATTTAGAGTTTGGACCACTTAGCCTGTAATAATTTAATTTTGTATCATGAAATCTGTTATCATGAGAGACATAGAAATTACAAATATTGTCTTGTATATAGTATTGCCAATTAGCTAATTTAGCTCATTTAGTACCCAGTAAGCCACTGTAGCTGGTACATAAACAAAAACATACTTACTTAACATTGGAGAGATACAAATGCAGAGACTATCCAAGTTTAGCTTTAGGACTTAACTAGGCTAGTGATCCACTAATTCATCTAGTACTGCGGCCACATTTTACAAGCACCCAGATCTACTGAAGTTGTTTTTGTAGCAGGTTAATTTTTTATAACCACTACAAACAAGTTTGACAGGGAATATAGATATCACCCTGATTGTCTGCTTTGTTGATATATCTCTTAAGATGTAAAAGATAGAGCCTTCATACTTGGGACCACAACTGTGTATATACAGAGTTACAGCCCTTAATTCTTTTCTTTTAGATAGTTTTATTTTACATGTATCATCTTATATCCCAATTGTTTCAGGCCTGTCCTGTAGGACCAGAACACAATATATTAGAACCAAGTGCAGAACAGTGTAAACGATTGTGGTTAGAACAACCAATATTGTCATTGTGGGATATGGACGTGTTGAAATACACCAAATATAATGGATGGAAGGTAACTAACTATCATAGTTTTAAAATCAATCTTGAATCAATGAATGCCCAAACATTAAATTTAATTTTTGAATTTCTTTCCACTTATATAAATATAATGACAATTTATCTGCAATACATTTTATGTAAGAGACATTTTCAATAAAATTTTTAAAAAATGGTTTTACATAATGATTTGTTCATTTTCGCTTCAGACTAAGG
The DNA here is from genome assembly GCA_029721355.1 of Tegillarca granosa. Lineage (NCBI taxonomy): Eukaryota > Metazoa > Mollusca > Bivalvia > Arcoida > Arcidae > Tegillarca > Tegillarca granosa. The sequence goes on along the minus strand of CM056596.1, from coordinate 5,609,758 downwards.
TACTAGATACAACATACCCTGTAGAACAAGGTGTGGATGGACTTGTACCAACTTTACAAAGGATTTGTACAGAGGCAGCGGAAGCAGCAAAGAATGGCTATCAACTCATTGTGTTATCTGACAGGAAAATCAGCAAAAATTATGTACCTGCTCCGTATGTATTGATTTGTAAATTATGTACAAAGTTTTGTAGTTGAATGTAAAATTTAAAAAAAAATGAATGCAATCTGGAAAACAACAAATGAACTGTAGCAAGTAAACATGACATGATTATAGTACAAAATTTAAAATTTATCAGTTGTTCAAGTACAGGTATATATGTGTAAACCATAAGATGTATGGATATACCGGTACTTGTTTTAATTTTGAAATGGAGGAAATCTACAGTAGAGTATTCATATCTTGAATATCAATATCTGAAATACCATGGATAACTAGAAGACATTGATTTGTACCAACTGTTTTATTTGTTGTTATGTTGAAAACTCAAACTCCAGAATAACACAAACTCTAGATAATTAAAAATCCTATTTTTATTTTTCTTGAGTTCATATCTTCTACTGTTGAATTTTGTTTCATATAATTTTTACAGTGTAACCAGTGAAAACCAAACCCTAAGTAAACAAAAAATTAGCCTGTTGAATCATATCAGAATCCTTGGTTTTGAAGATGCTAAGTTAAGACAGTTAAGACATTGTTGTTTGAAAAAAAGTTTAATTTTGCTCAGGTTTAATTTTAATAATTTGAAGAAGAAAGTATTCATCTTGAAGAAGAAAGTATTCATCATTAAAGGAATATCTTTTCAAGAATCTTTTCATATCATTTCAGATCCCTACTGGCAGTAGGAGCAGTACATCATTTCTTGATAAATGAAAAACTAAGACTGAAAGTTGGACTTATACTAGAAAGTGGAGAGGCAAGGTATGTAGCACTGCACCAACCTGTTGATTGTGAAATATTAACCAAGAAATTTGTCCTACTTGTTTAACATTGAACAGTCAAAGATGTTACATCTAACAGGTGAATTAGGTCTTTTTCTTAGAGCCATATCATCTTTTAGAAACTTACTGCTCAATAAATAATTAATTCATTTAAAAAAAGAAACTTTCCAATGAAAGAGTAGGAGGGGTTGTTGATGTATAGCAAAAACGTATAAAACAATATGAAATAAGTTTTGTTTGAAGATACATTATTAGACAGATGATATATATGTGTAATATTTAATTCATTTTATATTATTTTTTACAGAGAAGTTCATCATATATGTACTTTATTGGGCTATGGAGCAGATGCTTTATGTCCATATTTGGTATTTGAGACTATATCTAGACTAAGAGAGAAGAAATTGTTAGATCCACCATTGGCTGATGAGGAGATATACATGAACTATCGTGCTGCATGTGCAAGAGGAATATCAAAAGTCATGGCTAAAATGGGTATATCCACCCTTCACAGCTACAAGGTAAAATTATTGTCAGTGTTAATTATCAGAATTGTAACTTTTTAATTCCTCTTAATGATCAATTTAGAAATTTACATTCATTTGACAAAATTTATATGTTAAAGTTTATAAATGTATATCCTAAAATATATCGCAGATTCTTTATTTCTAATTGAATGGTCCAATAATAGTTATATAATTTTATTTTGAAGTTGCAGTGATTGACATTAAAACTTTTTTTAAAAAAAATGACCCATCAATTTGTTTTACGGACTAAGCATTCAGTTCGGGTTACTAAGCCCACATTTTAGTAGCCAGTCACATACCACCACTTAATTGTTACTTCTGTTAAATGATAAAGTGTGTGCCACTTCAGATTGTGATTAAAAATGTTTACACTTATTTTATCAATGAAATACATTTAGGTGAGAAAGAGATAAAATGAGATCAAATGTTGTAAATAAACAATCTGACATATTTAAGCTACTTGACACAGATTTAACAAATTTGATAGCTATATTTGTTAAGTTTGTCGGTTCAAGATAAACTGTCTGTGTCATTGTTTATTTTTAGTATCAAACTGCAATTTCAGTAGGATGATAAATTGGTCAATATAAGATATATGTGAAATAAATGTGACAATAAAATTGGGTTATAACTGTTTGAAAATGTACAACATCATTATTAATAATATGCTATAGGTCTTATGCAGTATTTACATAAAATAATAGTGTTAACCAGCAAAAACCCAGGATAATATCTATATACATGTATGAGGATGGATGTATGACAGCTGGGTCATATACTTTATAAATGGCTTTGTCACAAGTATCAGCAGTAGTATTATAGTATTATTATGATTTCCTAGATGAAAAGCCTTTAATAAAGATTAATTCCAACCTATATAACATGTTACACACAGTATTTTGATTAACTCCAGAATGAGAACCTGCTTACAGGGTCAAAATGTTTATATAAAACAGTGATTCTTGGCTTCTAAAAATAATATAAATAATTAACATGCAATATTGCTATATAGCATATATAACATAGGCAGTGAACATGTAACTGTTATGTACAACATGTACACTTCTAAGATAAATGAAATAACAGTATTGACTATATTTCAACAGTTACTTGTACCCTAAAACTATTTTACCCAATACACTTTAAAGTATATGGCTTTCTTGGTGATGTGAAGGCAGAGACAATATTTGAGATTTCCACCAAAAAATACATAAACCTGCTTTATAACATGTTCCATAAAAATACAAATTTTTGTTCTGAAATTCTAAATTTTATGAGTATTTCAAGGAACATATTTGGACCCCATTTTAAGATGCTTGTCCACCTCAATATATATCACTAATAATACTATAAATTTTATTAATGGACAATGATCATCAAATATTTTTTATATATTTTCAAGGGAGCACAGATTTTTGAAGCAGTTGGACTTCACGAAGAAGTCATAGATATGTGTTTTGAAGGGTCAGCATCAAGAATAGGAGGGGTTACATTTAAAGAGTTAGCCAAGGAGGTAAAAAATAATGTTAAATCTGATTATTATAGATTTAATACTTAATTCATCAATAAAACATGGTGTTTATACAATATTTGCAGTAAAAATTATATTGCTTTTGTTACTTGGATACACAAGTTGATACATTTAAAGAATATGATTTGTTTTATTATTAGACTTCAAGTTCACTGAACACATCTGAAAAAAATCAAATTTATTGTCTCCTTAGTCACAAAACAGTGATATCTCCAAATTTTATTATTTCTTTGACTTTTTAATTTTTAAAAAAAATTGACAAAAATTATTTGTAAAATTTATTTTCAAGTTTCTTGTCCTTTTTGGGGCCTCATTGGTATAGTGCTTTAAGATGCCAGCTTAAAAATTACATTTCCTCTCGCTTCCTTCATTTGAATCCCACTTCGGCAGATTTTAGTGTGAAAAAGTTACCGGTAGTCAGTTCCCTTGTAAAGTTGTTTTCTCCATGCATTGTAGTTTCCTCTGTTATTGAAGAACTAACTGCTTTGAAAGAAACCTGAGTTGGGCACAAAATAATATTACTTCACTCCAATTTTGTCCTGTAAAGTATTAGTCATTGAGAAGTAGCCCTTTGAATGCCTGTCATTCAACACTGTATTTAACAAATTGTAAAGTCAAACTTTTTAATACATACTTCAATAATTTGTTATTTTGCTTATCACATATGCTTGCTAAACTTCAATTTCTAGAGTTCTAAATTCCATTTATTCATGAGTCAATCAGTCTTTTTGATATATTTCAATCTACTTTTAGCACCTATAAATTTGACTGTTTTTGTTTACAATAAATTCTCAAATTTTCAGACCTTGAACAGACATTCTATGGCATATTCCGAACATGAGTGTGATAATGTCTTAGTGATGAATCCAGGAATGTACCATTGGAGAGATGGGGGAGAGAGGCATATGAATGATCCACTTTCTGTTGGTAATCTCCAGGTATGTATGTGATAGCTGTTAAATATAACCTCAGCACCTTTCATAGAATATATTTCCTGTTTCTGATATTGAATACTTTGGCTTTCAGTATTTGTTGTATTAAACATGATCAGATTTTCACATTCACTCTGAAACAATTACTTTTGCTATCAGTATTTGTTGTATTACACATGATCAGATTTTCACATTCACTCTGAAACAATTACTTTTGCTATCAGTATTTGTTGTATTACACATGATCAGATTTTCACATTCACTCTGAAACAATTACTTTTGCTATCAGTATTTGTTGTATTACACATGATCAGATTTTCACATTCACTCTGAAACAATTACTATTGCTATCAGTATTTGTTGTATTACACATGATCAGATTTTCACATTCACTCTGAAACAATTACTTTTGCTATCAGTATTTGTTGTATTACAAATGATCAGATTTTCACATTCACTCTGAAACAATTACTTTTGCTATCAGTATTTGTTGTATTAAACATGATCAGATTTTCACATTCACTCTGAAACAATTACTTTTGCTATCAGTATTTGTTGTATTACACATGATCAGATTTTCACATTCACTCTGAAACAATTACTTTTGCTATCAGTATTTGTTCTATTTCACATGATCAGATTTTCACATTCACTCTGAAAAAAGAAATGCTAGATTAAAGAACATAAAAAATCCTTGATTTACAATGTGCAAGTTTTACCTGATTAATTAAATTTTTTTTGAGGGAAATTTCTATGTACATGTTTCTCATTTCAGCAATACATATGAAATGAATGTTAAATAGACACCTTTTAACCCGACAAGTGACCTGCACTTCATAGGTGTTCTTTTTAAAGTGGAACCTATGTAAACTGAATATCCATAAGACAGAAGATAGTGTTCATATTGTAAAGGTGTTTGGTAAACACAGGTTAATTATTATAACAATAGTATATCTTTGGTGTTGACTTTACTCTGGGTTTACTTCTCACATGTTCTACAGTGATTAAGATTTCACAGGTTAGTACTGTATAAATTTGTAATAATTTGTATGCACTTTAGGATGCTGCAAAGAACAACAATAAAGATGCTTATGCCAGGTTTGTTGAGTCAGCAGGGGACATGACAAGAAAGTGTACACTTAGAGGACAATTAAAACTACTTTATGCTGATAATCCAGTAGATATAACTGAAGTAGAAGAGGCTGCTGAAATTGTCAAACGATTCTGTACTGGTAAGTTGTATATATAAATAAAAGGAGGTTAATAAATAACTTGATACAGATGTGTAAAATAACAGAAAAATTTAAAAAAAAAAATGTGCAACATATTTAAAATAATGACAATGAACAGCATTTTTTAAGCTTCTACATTAGGATGCATTATAAAATCATGAATCAGACATATTACTATTAGTTTATTCTTATAACAATTTATAAATCTTTAATATACATGTATTTGTTTTTTTTCTCATCTAGTTACAGTCATTGCAAATGCAACTATATTATACTCTATTATATTGAATTTTAACATTGAGAATATCTTTATTTTTGTGTTTTGAACTTAACAAAAGTAATGTGAAGCTGCACCATTAGTAACAGTGTTGTAACAGGAAGTTGAATTTGTAGAGTCATTGTTATAATTTTTTATAAGACTATCAAAAATGTAGCTTTCAAAATATATTGCCTTCTATTTGACAGGTGCCATGAGTTTTGGTAGTTTGTCTATTGAGGCCCATACAACCTTAGCTATTGCCATGAACAGGGCAGGAGGAAAATCTAATACCGGAGAAGGTGGAGAAAATGCTGAAAGATATCTAAATGAGGATCCTCAATTTAATAAGAGATCAAAAATCAAACAGGTAAGATTGAGAGTTTATGTTTGATTTGGTACTTTTGAATTAATAAATAAAGGGTTGATATTTGACTGGTGAAAACCTGAAGTCTTCTTTCATTTAGATTCATTTGAACCTTATATTTCTAGTGGTAATATATTATTTGTTCAATTTTCCGGGTAAAATTTCTGTGATGCTTTCTAAATTTTCTAAACTTTTTGAAATCAGTAATACATAATACCAATTACATTTTGTACTAGTAGCCTCATAGACTAGTTAGCTCAAAATTAATGTGTTCAGCGCTTAAGCATTATGTCTGCTATGATGAATAATGTGGTCATAAACAAAAGTAACAATTTTTGGTCTATGAAAGAACTATGTCAACAAAAACTCTATAAACAGTAGTCTTTTGTTTGTCAAAACACTTTCATAGAAAGTTTAACATAGTGCTCTGTAGGAGAAGTCTGCATTATTATTTCATGGTAAATAGTTTGTGTTTTGTATTCTTAAAATGACTTAATATGAGTTCTATATGAATTTAAATTTAGCTAGCCATTGTTTTATCTTTTCTATAGGTTGCCTCTGGAAGGTTTGGTGTTACAAGTTCTTATCTAAGTCATGCTGATGAACTACAGATTAAAATGGCACAAGGTGCTAAACCAGGGGAAGGTGGAGAATTACCAGGCCATAAGGTATGCTGTTCCACATTAAATGTTCTGTGGTGTCTTATGGTGCACAAGTAAACCCCATTTTAATACCAGTTTAAATGAATAAACATTGTTCTTCTTTGCATACAATAATAAAACTATGGCCAACTAAAAACATTTGTAAAACTTTTTTTGTTATTATTTGATTATTGACCGCGAGCGGTTTCGTAACATGTCTTGTTACTTGTTATAGATCTCATGTCTTGTTACAATATACAGTACATAGTGTCAGAAATGACATTGTATTTATACATTTATTTGTTTATAGGTTTCTAAAGACATTGCTAAGACACGTCACAGTATCCCAGGTGTAGGGTTAATCAGTCCACCACCTCATCATGATATCTACTCTATAGAAGATCTAGCAGAGGTAAGATTAATACGAGATCATTTCTAAATTAAATGATTCTAAAAAATACGTAATTGACAAGAATCACAAATAGTAATGTCCACTTAAAAGCTTACCATCTCTGATTTTATTGGAGATGTTCATCAAGTAATGGCACTTACACATGTAATATCCCCAGGTGAGGGATTGATTATTCTCCTGTAACCAATCATATAAAATGAAGAAATTACAAGAAGAATTCGTATAGAGGATATTTCTATCTAAATTGAAACATGGGTAAAGTCCGTCATTGGTTCATCTTACATGGGCATGCTATCATAATGAAGGGACAACCAAATGGCATCATTTTGTTCAGAAAGTGACAGCTGGACCTTTTGTTGAGTACCTTTAGTTTACAGCTGCTTATGTGTAATTTCAAACTAATAAAAGTTTAAGTTGTTAACGTCATAAAAACCAAATTGACAGTAGGATTATCCTTGGAATTAATTTATATTTCAACATTTCTATAAGCGTAGGTGGTTAATGTTATAAATTCCAAATAGATAGAAGAATTCTCCATATAATTAATTTAGATTGCAATATTTTCTAATGGCTGTACGAAACACATGCATATGTGAGTTTAGAGAGATGGCCTATATTATCTTTATATCAGTAGTTCTCTGTATAAAACCTACTGGTAAATATATTTCAGCAGTTTATATTTGGTTTTATTTACAGTTGATCTATGATTTGAAAGCAGCCAATCCTAATGCTAGAATAAGTGTTAAACTTGTATCAGAGAAAGGAGTAGGAGTAGTAGCATCGGGTGTTGCTAAGGTAATTTCTTATTTAACATTTTAGATTTGACTTATTTCACTATAATATGCAATTTCTTATGTTAATTTTTTCCCCAAATTCATTGCAAGACATTATCCCAAAATTCATTTCAAGACATTACATGTTACAAAAATTTATAGCTACAAAAAAATTAAGGTTTTAGGCTAATCTATAAAAAGATTTAATTTTTGAGATAATTCATCTCGATTCTTTCACTAATTGTAAGATTGTTGATTTGTTGTTAGTTAGCATTGTGTTTTATTTGACAGGGTAAAGCTGAACATATAACTATATCTGGCCACGATGGAGGTACAGGTGCCAGTAGCTGGACTGGAATTAAAAATGCTGGGTTGCCATGGGAACTTGGAATTTCTGAAACACACCAGACATTAGTGCTGAATGATCTTAGATCCAGAGTAGTTCTGCAGGCTGATGGACAAATAAGAACTGGTAGGAATAGGGTTTTAATTTTTTTTTAACTTTTTAAAAAATTAAAAGAATCAAACAACTAAACTGATTCAGTAAACTGATTGTAATGAAATGCTTTGATAAAGAAAAAGCTTGTGGAAATTTTCACATCTCATTGAAGGGTGGAAACAGAAGAAGCAGGACAAAGGGGAGACAACTTCAAAATATTTCTGTAAGACATGATATGCATGTATAATAACTTCTTTGTTCAAGTTCAGGAAGAAATTGATTGCGCTCATTGATTCTCTGAAAGGATTAAATATCATATAGTTCTATATGAAACAAATCTGATATGATGATTTATCATGTTTAGGTAATGATGTCGTCATAGCAGCCATGCTTGGTGCAGATGAATTTGGTTTCAGCACAGCTCCTCTGATTGCCATGGGATGTACCATGATGAGAAAATGTCATCTTAACACCTGTCCTGTTGGCATAGCAACACAGGTATAAGAAATTTACAATTTTTTAGATAAGAATTGGGCATCTGTTGATATTTATAAATTGCTTCCTACAAAACTCTAAAATTTAAAAAATGTACAACAAACATTAATACTTCCAAAATATCAGTATGTACCTGCATAGGAGTGTGATTAAAAGCTTGCCCTACACCAAGTAATGAACATCTGGTTTATTTACAAGAACTGTGATCCAGTTTCATGTAAGACCTCAATCACAAAATGCCTCGAAATTAGGTATTTGGGGAAAAATAATAAAATAATTTAAAAAACCAGTACAGTGTAAATAATTAAAAAGTCTGTTTCTGTTTAATCTTTTATTCTTAATTGAGCTTTTGTTTGGTACTTCATAAATTGATTATTAATAATATATGCATACAATATATGTAATAGTTATATGATTTACATTTACTTAATTTATACTTTTTTTAGGATCCTGTATTGAGAGCTAAATTTGCTGGTAAGCCTGAGTATGTAGTGAACTACTTGTTCCTTATTGCAGAAGAGGTAAGTTACTTGATATTTTTATAACCAAACTCTGTTAGTGTTTACCCACTCTAGGTTTGTTTATCCATTATATTTAAGTTTCTGTACACAAACTTCTACTATATATTTAATGAAGACGTATTCTATATTTTTACTAGTACACATGTATTAGGAAGTTTGTTTGAGCAGGTCTGATGGTTTCAATATCTGTAAATAAAAATCTTTAGATGGATGAAACCTTAATGTATCAGAGTCTAGAGAAAATCATCATATGGATGATATCATTTTTTTCTTTGAATGAAAAGCATCAGTTGGATTAAACCATTGATGTGTGCAAGTGAAAAACGTTATTGAAAGAACCTGCCACTTTTAAGACTGATGAAGTTATTTTATAACTGTATAATGTAAATTGTGTATCACATTTTATTTTGCAGGTTAGACAGATAATGTCAAAGATGGGAGTGAGGTCACTTCAGGATCTGATCGGAAGAACTGATAGATTGGCATTTGACCCTGACCCAGAAAACCACAAAGCTAAAATGTTAGACTTTACAAGTATATTAGAGAATGCTAGAAACCTTAGACCAGATGTCAGCATTGTAGGAGGCAGTGTACCTCAACAGTTTGAACAGGAAAAAAGATTGGTAAGATTTATAAATAAAATATAGATCCACACCAACATTTTTAGACATACATGTATTTGGATTTAATTTTGCTTCATGTTTTTATGTCTTATCAACTAAAAATCTTTTTTTTACACTATAATTGAATCTAACTGCAAGTTTTTTTTATCCATTTTATATTTCAGTATTAAAAGGCAAGAAAATCACTTATTTGTGATTTTAGAGTTCAGTTACTTAATAAAACAAAAATGAACAAGAAAAACTTTATTTTTTCTGTTTAATTGAACAAAGAAAATCATATAAGAACTCTACTAAATATTGCAAGGTGTCAATTTTTTCCACATGTTATTTTTAATTATCCCTCAATATAACAAAAAATGTTTTTAAAAAATGATTTTTAGAAAATTTGATTATGTTATTGTTTGTGTCTTTAATATAAAGTTCTGTAATTTTATTAACATCTTTTTAACATTTGTTTTGTTTAATACAGGATAATGTTTTGATAGAGAAATGTAAAGATGTTATAGAGGGAAAAACAAAGCAAATCAAACTCAACATGAACATAACCAATGAAGATAGAACATTTGGAGCAACACTTAGCTACCATATATCAAGGTAAAAATTCAAACCAGAATTCAGCATGCTATCCTTTCTCAGTATATCTGGAATTGTAACCAGAAAAAGTCTTCAAGCTTTCCTGTTCCAGTAGTTTACATAACTTTTTTATACACTAAGCATTCAAAATGTGTAAATTATGTAACTGTTTTTACTTTGTGTAGAGTCTTTAGGTTTATCTGCTTTAATATTCACAGATGTTGCATTATATGCAGTTGTATTAGCTCTATATATATTGTTGATTCAGCCTTTATAGATATGCCTTTTAGTGGCACTACATTTTGCATTTTTCAGTCTACATACCTGTATGTTTTATTAAGAAATTTTGGCTTGTTTGTTAATCTGACTATGTATTATTACTTTAAGCTTCACCATATCTTTTGTCTAAATTATATCAGGAATTTCATATTCTTGTAGCACCTGTGAAACTTTCAGTAAAAATTTTTCAATGTAAAGTTTTTACATGATGACCTTGACCTTTAACTTTGACCTTCTATATATAACAAATTCTTGATACAAGACACATGTATATTTCATATTTCTAACTTTTTTATTCCATCTACAGGAAGTATGTAGAAGCAGGTTTACCAGACAACAGTATTGTGATAAATCTGAAGGGGTCAGGAGGTCAAAGTTTTTGTGCATTCATGGTCAAGGGTGTACATGTTGACCTCGAAGGAGATGCGAATGATTATGTTGGAAAGGTATTTTTTTTACTTTCAATATTCAAAAATCTTATACTATATAAAAGTCTTAATTTTGTTTCCTATAAGGTTTATTAGATATACATTTTTTCTTTAAATCCTAACAATATTTAAATACTGATGAAATACATTAAAAACTCAAAATTAAAACTCTAAACTAACATTGACTTTGAAGTCATTTTTCGTTTTCAAATGGGCAACAAAATATGAAAAAGATTACATTACCGATTAATTTCATTGATTTGATTAATTGTGTTTTACACCCAAGTTAAGATTCTTTCACTTATATCAAGACAGTCAGTTCAGTTATGGTAGAGTAAACTGGAGTGCCCAGAGAAAACCACTGACTTTCAGCAAGCCAGAACTTTCTCACATTAGAGTCTGCCTGAGTATTATTTGAACCTAGGGTGAAGAGGTGCTGTGATCCATAGACATGCACTTTACACCACTCGGCCAATGAGGCTCTACCTATTAATTGATGTCTGCTTAAAGCTGCATTAAGTTTTTCAATTTTCTGAATTTTTTTTTTGATTTTCTAAAAATATATTTTTTTTAAATAGATATCTTCTAACCACGATCCGTGATATTCATTTTCTAAAATTTTATTTCTTTTACCTGTAAATAAACGGAATCCTCTGACTGGTTGGTCAGTGTTTTACTATGGTAATTATGAGCTTGGAGCATGCACACGGATGTACGGAAAACCCTAGAATCGAAGGTGAAACATGACAGATTGCATTAATTGTCCTTCATTAATATCCAGATGTATTTGAAATGGTGTTATGTATCCCTTACTAAGTCACAAATGATAAATTCAACGAAGTTCTGTGTTTGATTTATCTTATTTCACCGTTTTGAAAGTTGTGTTTAAATGACCCGGGTTTTGATGACGTAACCATGTTCTAATATAAGTTTCCAAATGCTGCATCTCGCTGGGTAATTACTGTAATTTCTGTATTTATTTGAGCTTTTATCGTTGAACTAAATGTAACATTGTTCATTAGGAACATCATTGATTAGATTAGCACCGTTTTAATTTTTTCTTTGGAAAACTTAATGCAGCTTTAAAATCTTTTGTACTCATATAAAGAATTATGTCAAGTGATTAAACATCAGATATATATGATATACATGAATTTCATATTTTTTATATTATGAAACAAAACTTTATATGGACCCAATTATTCTTGTACTGTTTAATCATATATTAACATTAAAACATTTACAGATGTTTTGTGAAAAAGAAAAAGATGCAGGAATAACATTTTTTGTTCTGAAAATCAACCTGCACAAAAATATTGCATCTTTAGGCCTCTCCAATGACCCAGATTAAGCATGCCAAACCAGGAAATGTTTATTTTACACTTAATCTAAAATATCTTTTTACAGGGATTGTCAGGTGGAGAGATTGTTATATATCCACCAAAAGATGCACCCTCATCTTTCCATTCTGAGGACAATATCATTGTGGGTAATGTTGTACTGTATGGTGCCACTGCAGGAAAAGCTTATTTCAGAGGACAGACTGCAGAGAGATTCTGTGTCAGAAATTCTGGCGCTATAGCTGTGTCTGAGGTATAAATTGTTTTTAGATAGATAAATATGATAAATATTTTCATTTGTTGAAATGTAACAGTTAAAGGCTTATTAGCTCACCTGTCATACTCCTATCAAAAGTGTTGATGGAGAATCAACATCCATTGTTGTAATTTGTTTTACAAGATAGTAGGTTAGCTACTTTCCTGCTACTGTTGGGGACTTTTAGGTTAATCCGTACCTCATAAAAAGAGAGTCTATGTCATACTTACAGTCTGAGTACCTTTGTAGGTACCCAGTATTAATTTGGTAAGCCTATTTGACGAGCTTTTGTGTTCCCTGATAGCTTTTTATGTATCAACATATATGTAAAATTTATATGTTCAGAACTAAAATGGTGCACTTATCTCAATTGAAAGAAAATCTTTGGCATATTATTTTTATATATTAAACTAGTGACTTTTACACCAATAAAATATAAAACAAATTTTTTGAACAATTTTTTCAAGTTCTGGATTTAACAATATCAAACAGAGATTTCAGTTATTTTTACTCAATAAATAGTGACTAATTCTTTTTCTCACACTACCAAAGTATTTCAATAATGCAGCTTTTCAATTATTATCATTAAATCATTTAAAACATGCAGTATGGTGTATGTCTTGTCTGGACAGGGGGTAATAGGCAGAGATTGTCCAGCCAGTCTCTAGAAAACAACTCCCTCTATGAAGTATTTGAGCGATGTTGATCCTCTGATTAATTTTGTTTTATTTTTACTACACTAGGGTTGTGGTGATCATGGTTGTGAGTATATGACTGGTGGTAAAGTTATTGTTTTAGGACTTACAGGTCGCAACTTTGCTGCTGGTATGTCTGGAGGACTTGCTTACATTTATGACAAGTAAGTTATAGCATACATTGTATATTGAAATATTATTACATAAAATGTTTATATGTATTATATACATGTGTGTAGTTGTGCAATACTGTGGAGTGGAACCTTTGTTTTGCAAGTGAAAGGTTGTGAGTTCTAACTATATCAGGGACTGGTCCTGTATTTTTGTGTATGGTAAATGTTTCTGCATAACACAAAATGAAATGAAGTCAAAGTAATGTTCTTTAAATTGGATTATTGTATCACTGAGATTTTGGTATAAATAAAAGCCCCAACTTCATTCCAAGCAGTTCATTGCATAGCTTTATATTATTTTTGTTTTACCTCTGGTGGTTATACATGTATTTCAGTATTCAGTAAAAAGTCAATAAATCAAACATGTTTTTCTCCAATCACTTCATCAACTTTTGACCCAACTGATTGATTTTTTGATGTCAAAAACTTACCCCAAAACTTAAAAATATTAAAACCACTGTCCATTTAGTAGACTTACATCAAATTATCCAAGGCTTATTATACAATATATATTGTCACTGCAACATTTAACTTTATATAGTAATCCCTTGTCATTTTGTCTTTTCAGACAGAAACTATTTCATCAGAAATGTAATCAGGAGTCAGTAGCCTTGGAACCACTTGAAGCAGACGATGACCTTAACTTTGTTACTGAGACGCTCACTGATTTCCACAACAGAACTGGCTCCTTGGTGGCAAAGTTTATTTTGGACAACTGGACAGAAGAAAAGAAAGCATTTATAAAAGTAAAAGTCTAACTCTATTTCTGACAGAATTACTGCCCTTAGTTTATTTTGATGGTTGTCATAGCAACTTGTGTCTACTTATTTAAATACATATATTTAAATTTGTTTGTTCAACAGCTATGTGTTAAATATATTAAATTTTTTTTTATGTTTTTCTATAATTTGGAACAGATATTCATATACTCAGGCTAAAAGAACTTAAAATTTTGTTAAAAAAAAACTAAAAATAATGTCATAACCATTATTTACATTGGTTCTTTGTAACAAAAATCAGTGTTGTTGAAGCATGGCAGTCAATTGGTAAACTATCATAATTTAGATTTTTATGATGACTTTATATATTATTTAGGTGTTTCCACATGAACTACGCAGAGCACTACAGGATATAGAAAATGAAAAGGCGGCAGAACTTGCCAGAAAAATGAAAGAGAAAGAAATGGCAGACAAAGAGAAGGCATTAGAAAATGAGGCTTTGATTAATAGAGGGGACAGTGATAATGACCTTGAAAATGAATATGATGAAGATCTGATTAATGAAATTGAAGATGATGAAGAAAAGGTAAAAAGTTGAAAGGTGACCAACAGGTCAACAAAGTATGATAACTCTGTACATTTCATACAGGTCAAATTTTAGAAAAGGTAACTTTTTTTTTTTTAGACAACGAAAAACCTTTATGCAGACAAGTGCGATAGGCATAGTGTTCTCAAATTTTGGAATTATTTTTAATAAAATAATTACACTGAAATAGTCTTAGTAAAAGAATTCAATCAAACATACATGTAGATCTTGACAGCAGAAAGCATTAAATTTATGAGTGTCTGATTATTTTTAAAAAATGGTTCAGCCAAAGATAATGTTTATGTTGTATTTTGAAGGCAAAGAAAAAAGAGCAACAAAGTAAAATTGTTGACATTGAAGAAACTATACCTGACCAAACTAGAAATCAGATTAACCTTGAAAAACTTGACAAACTAAAGTAAGTGATAAAAATACCAACAAAATAAAACTGTTGACATTGAAGAAACTTTACCTGACCAAACTAGAAATCAGATTAACCTTGAAAAACTTGACAAACTAAAGTAAGTGATAAAAATAACAACAGAGTAAAATTGTTGGCATTGAAGAAACTTTACCTGACCAAACCAGATATCAGATTATCCTTGAAAAACTTGACAAACTAAAGTAAGTGATAAAATACCAACAAAGTAAAACCATTGACATTGAAGAAACTTTACCTGACCAAACTAGAAATCAGATTTACCTGGAAAAACTTGACAAACTAAAGCAAGTGATAAAAATAGCAACAAAGAAAATTGTTGACATTGAAGAAAAAACTAGACCTGACCAAACTAGAAATCAGATTAACCTTGAAAAACTCGACAAACTAAAGTAAGTGATAAAAATACCAACAAAATAAAATTGTTGGCATTGAAGACACTTTACCTGACCAAACCCGATATCAGATTCACCTCGAAAAACTTGCAAATTAAAGTAAGTGATAAAATACCAACAAAGTAAAATCATTGACATTGAAGAAACTTTACCTGACCAAACTAGAAATCAGATTAACCTTGAAAAACTTGACAAACTAAAGCAAGTGATAAAAATAACAACAAAGTAAAATTGTTGACATTGAAGAAAAACTATACCTGACCAAACTAGAAATTAGATATACCTAGAAAAACTTGACAAATTAAAGTAAGCGTTTAAAATAATTTATATTCTGTTGTTAAAAGGTCAATAGTAAAGTGAAGTGAAGTTTTTTTCCTATTAAAATTGTCAGTGTGGTCAGTTCAAAGATGGGATGCACTGGGATCTGCTGGAGTTGATTCCATTATATGCAGTAATTTTAAATCAGCCAGTAAGGCAGTTTTAAAGGGTCAAGTTTTTTTAACCAAAATACCTAGATACCCTTAGTTGCAATTTTACAAGTGTTATCATTGATCATTGTCATCCAGTTATCCTATAAAGGACTAAATTTTCCAGCCCCTTGTTTGTCTTTACATGCAGATTTAATGTACTCCATTTTAAGGGTTTCGTTAAAAAGGAATGGTTGGCAAAGTTAGTATGTTATAAGGTTTATACATGTATAAGGTTGTTTATATTCTGTTTCTATACAGTGAAACCTGTGAAAACAAAACTCTGTGAAAATGGAAAACCTGTCTTACCTGTAAAAAGAAGGTTTTTAGTTTAGACAGTTTCCACTCTATGTATTAACAAATATTTTATTTTATTTTAGGGGCTTTGTGAAATACAATAGAGCTAACTATCAGTACAGAGATGTGAAACAACGACAGAAAGATTGGAATGAGATCTATAATCATAAAGTTGTAAAAGACGGACTTCGTGTTCAGGCAGCTAGGTGTATGGAATGTGGCGTTCCATTCTGTCAGTCAGATCATGGATGTCCACTTAGTAACATCATACCTAAATGGAATGATCTAGTGTTTAAGGTAACTATTGCCACGTTTTCTATCTAAAGATACAATCTGCATAGATATGTACATTTTTAGAATCTTTGAAAGTAGAGTAAATGCTAATATTCCATTTTTCTTTGGGTGTGTCATGTGTTCTTTCTAGTTGAATCTTTGGATGTTTTTTCTTCAGTAAAATACAGTTAATCAAAGAATATTCATGTTTGTTTTTTATTTTGTTATTTTTTTTTTTTTTTCATCATAAGTTTGTGTTTTGTTTCACTTTAAAATAATTATTTTGTAGAACAATTGGAAAGAGGCTTTAGATCAATTACTTCAGACAAACAATTTCCCAGAATTCACTGGAAGAGTATGTCCTGCTCCATGTGAGGGTGCATGTGTACTTGGTATACATTCACCACCAGTGACAATTAAGAACATTGAGAATGCTATCATTGACCATGCATTTGAACAAGGCTGGATTAAACCAGAGCCACCGTTACACAGAACTGGTAAGAAGGTGGCAGTCGTGGGAAGTGGACCATCAGGACTTGCTGCAGCTGCTCAACTGAATAAGGTAATGGTCAGATATAGATATATTTACATACATGTATTGCTTAATTTAATGCTTTTGTCCAAAAGTCAGCCTTTTTTTGGAAGTCAAACTTTTTAACAGTCTTTGACCATATCATGTACACTTATAATGTTATCTAATTTGGAAATTATATACTGAAGATAAAACACAAGTCTGTTACAATAGTACTTGAGCTCTGACATAGAACAGTAAGCTTGTATTTTATTAACAGGGTTTTAGCTTATACAGTCTTAAAATAGAATGTCACATAAAAATCCAAAAATATTTATTCTATATAGATTCGTAACTTGTGACTTTATATAAGAATTTATGAAGAAATTTTGTTTGACCAAAACCACAATTTTAAATGCAAACCAAAAAGCCTACTAACCCTAGTTTATTGAACATTTTCTTAGACAAATATATGTACAATAGAATATTTTTTCTCATATACATTTGATGAGTTTAACTGTAGTTTGTGTATTATCAGCTGTTGATATATGACCACTGTAACATATTTAAACTTGTATCCAATTTATTTACATTTAGGCTGGACATTTGGTTACTGTATTTGAGAGAAATGATCGTATAGGAGGACTTTTAAGATATGGTATTCCCACAATGAAGTTGAGCAAGGAGGTAGGTAAAATTTATATTTATACTTTTCAGGATAATATCCAGATTCATGTACATGTACTTACGAGGAACATTACATATCTCATTTACATGTAAACTTGTCTGCCATTTATAACAAACTTGTTATTTTAATTTATAGGTTGTACAGAGAAGAGTAGATCTGATGTCGGAGGAGGGTATTGTATTCAAGACTGGTGTAGAAGTTGGTAAAGATATGCCAGCAAGTAAATTATTGGAAGAAAATGATGCTGTACTGTTATCATTAGGAGCAACACATCCTAGAGATTTACCCATACCAGGTACTTAACACTATTAAAAACATCCATCACTTGTTCTTAAAATAAACAGTTCCTGTCCCTCTGTTTTTAAGAGGACCTTTTATTAAAAGGTAATTTTTAACAACTGTTGTAGACTTCAGGTTTTATCTCAGTTAAATGTCATGAAAACTCTAATACAGGTAGATTGTTTATCTACCAAGTAATAAATTGTTGAAACTAAAATATAGGGCATTTAAATGAGACATTACTGATACAAGATTTTTTTAATTGATATGTTTAAAATATAAAAATATATGAGTTATGGATTTCATTTTAAAAAATGTAATATGGAATCGACAAGTTTTGTACAGAAGTACATATTTGTGTTTACATTTAGGTCGCAATCTAGATGGTATACACTATGCAATGAGTTTCTTGGAAACTTGGCAGAAAAAACAACAAGGAAATGATATGGATTATCTGAAATATTATGCAAAAGATAAAGATGTTGTGATTATTGGTGGTGGAGACACAGGTTGTGATTGTATTGCTACCTCTCTTAGACAGGTAAGTACTTTAACATCAGATTAGTTAGCTTGTCACAAACACAAAAATCATATCCTTGGTGTGAGGGTCAGTGTTCAGTGTTACTGTTACATGTTGGGCTAGATGTGCAGGCTCTGTACACTACTGTTTTAACAGTTCTATAGTATTATAGTCAATTTATGTAAAATACACCCAAATTCTATTTTAATTTTCTTACACCTTTTTCATGATTTTGTACCATGTGCTTCTGAAATAAGTCTTGTTAACTATTGTATTCATTTTCTATGTCTTTATATATATTTTTATGTCTAAAATTTTTCCACAAGTATCACTCTGTCATATAAATTTTATCAGTTATACTTTTATCTAAAGATAAAAAATTATGCTCTTTATATTACTTTTTCTATGAAATTCTGATTACTTTGTTTTACCATTTTTGTGAGATTTATTTATTTACTTTTAAACATTAAGGGTGCAAAAAGTATTACAACATTTGAGATTTTACCGCCACCTCCACCAACAAGAGCAGCAAATAATCCTTGGCCAACATGGCCGAAGGTATTTAAGATGGACTATGGTCATGAAGAAGTAGAACTGAAGTTTGGAAGAGATCCGAGGATATTTAACATCAAGAGTACTGTAAGTAGATTTAATATTACTTCAACATGTATTATCAGAAACTTTAATGAACCACATTATCTCAGTTCAGTAAGTGATTTCTCTTTAGTTGAATAAATATATATATATATATATATATATATATATATATATATATATATATATATATATATATATTGTTTATACAAGAAGACAAGATTTAGAAATTGGTTATGGTTCCTTCTGTTGAGAAGCCACATTTTATAACTGGCTTGTACAGTTATGTTACCTCACTGCACATTGCCATAAACACATTACAGGGATCAAAGTTACTGTGATTTTACGTTTCTTTGGTAACATCTCAGTATTACTGAAGTAAATAAGACTAGGATGTAAAACATACTCCAGTAAATCAATCACAGTGAAAGTGACATTTGCTAAAAAAATTGAATTAAATAGTTCATTATTCTGTTGTCAAGGTAATTGTACAAAATTAAATTATCTAGTACATGGTTTATTAATTTAAAGAACATATTTAATATCATTCTTTATTATTTTCCTAATAGCATGAAAATTATTGATGATGATACTGTTTTTATAATTAGGGATTTGTTGATGATGGTAATGGTCATGTTAGTGGAATTAACACAATGTTGATAGAATGGAAGAAAGATGATGCTGGTAGATGGATTATGAGTGATGTACCAGGTAATTCATGTTTATTAGATACCACGATTACCGTATATAGAAAACATACCTACAGCATCTAGTTTTAGACTGAAAAATATCTTCCTTATCACCTGTTTATTCTACTTTAATACCTGTATAAGTTTGACACCTTCCAGATGAAAGATTGTTTTTAGTTTTTAGACAAGTATTCTAATTGCAAGGGTTTATTTACCAAGTAATTTCATAGAGAATATGTTAATAAAATGGTAAAGACAGGGTCATAATTTAAAATAGTTCAATTTAGAAGAATTAAGTGCAACATTTTAAATATCTTGGTATAAACAAAGTAACAGTTTAAAATAGTTTTATGGTAACAGTTTTAACAGAATAATTGTTGAAATAGTTCAGTTTAACATGTTGTATTAAATAATTTTTATAAAACATGTAATTGTTTAATAGGCTCAGAGAAGTTCTACAAGTGTGATATAGTTCTGCTAGCTATGGGATTCCTGGGACCTGAGAAGGAAATAATTAAAGAACTTTCAATAAAGCAAGACCCCAGAGGAAATCTGGAGACACCAAGAAGTAAATATTCAACAAGTGTACCTAAGGTGTATGCTGCTGGAGGTAAGTTATTTTATATAAGCATAAACAAATATAAAACTAAGATTTGTGTAAATATATTACTTTACTCCACTTAATGGGTGTTCATCTGTAACATGTGATTCATATAACATTTGCATGAAACTATTTGTTCCATTGATGTAGAATACCATAAATTGATACTGTCCTGTAAAAGTGATGTGATTCTGTGAAAATGTGACCTAAACCTTTACCAAAACTTCCCAAATACTTATGTTGTATTGATCATATAGTGCACTAACAATCCTGATTGTCGGCATTAATATTTATGTTGTATTGATCACATAGTGCACTAGCGATTCTGATTGTCGGCATTAATATTTATGTTGTATTGATCACATAGTGCACTAACAATCCTGATTGTTGGCATTAATATTTATGTTGTATTGATCACATAGTGCACTTGCGATTCTGATTGTCGACATTAATATTTATGTTGTATTGATCACAGTGTACTAGTGATTCTGATTGTCGGCATTAATATTTATGTTGTATTGATCATATAGTGCACTAGTGATCCTGATTGTCGGCATTAATATATATGTTATATTGATCACATAGTGCACTTGCAATTCTGATTGTCGGCATTTATATTTATGTTGTATTGATCACATAGTGCACTAGCGATCCTGATTGTCGACATTAATATATATGTTATATTGATCACATAGTGCACTTGCGATCCTGATTGTCGACATTAATATATATGTTATATTGATCACATAGTCTGGATTAATATTTATGTTATATTGATCACATAGTGCACTAGCGTTCCTAATTGTCTGGACTAATATTTATGTTGTATTGATCACATAGTGCACTAGCGATCCTGATTGTTAGCATCAATATTTTTGTTGTATTGATCACATAGTGCACTAGCGATTCTAATTGTCAGCATTAATATTTATGTTGTATTGATCACATAGTGCACTAGTGATTCTGATTGTTGGCATTAATATTTATGTTGTATTGATCACATAGTGCACTATATCTGCAGTAAATATTTATGTTGTATTGATCACATAGTGCACTAGCGTTCCTAATTGTCTAGATTAATGTTAAGTTATATTGATCACATAGTGCACTAGCAACCCTGATTGTCTGGATTAATTTTTATGTTATATTGATCACATAGTGCACTAATGTCCTAATTGTCTGGACTTATATTTATATTGTATTGATCACATAGTGCACTAGCGATCCTGATTGTCGGCATTAATATTTATGTTGTATTGATCATATAGTGCACTAGTGTTTTGATTGTCGACATTAATATTTATGTTGTATTGATCACAATGTACTAGTGATTCTGATTGTCCGCTTAATATTTATGTTGTATTGATCACATAGTGCACTAGTGATCCTGATTGTCGGCATTAATATATATGTTATATTGATCACATAGTGCACTTGCAATCCTGATTGTCGACATCAATATTTATGTTATATTGATCACATAGTGCACTAGCATTCCTAATTGTCTGGACTAATATTTATGTTGTATTGAACACATAGTGCACTAGCGATCCTGATTGTCGGCATTAATATATATGTTATATTGATCACATAGTGCACTTGCGATCCTGATTGTCGACACCAATATTTATGTTATATTGATCACATAGTTTGGATTAATATTTATGTTATATTGATCACATAGTGCACTAGCGTTCCTAATTGTCTGGACTAATATTTATGTTGTATTGATCACATAGTGCACTAGCTATCCTGATTGTTAGCATCAATATTTTTGTTGTATTGATCACATAGTGCACTAGCGATTCTAATTGTCGGCATTACTATTTATGTTGTATTGATCACATAGTGCACTAGTGATTCTGATTGTCGGCATTAATATTTATGTTGTATTGATCACATAGTGCACTATATCTGCAGTAAATATTTATGTTGTATTGATCACATAGTGCACTAGCGTTCCTAATTGTCTGGATTAATGTTAAGTTATATTGATCACATAGTGCACTAGCAACCCTGATTTTCTGGATTAATTTTTATGTTATATTGATCACATAGTGCACTAGTGTCCTAATTGTCTGGACTAATATTTAAGTTGTATTGATCACATAGTGCACTAGCGATCCTGATTGTTAGCATTAATATTTTTTTTGTATTGATCACATAGTGCACTAGCGATCCTGATTGTCAGCATTAATATATATGTTATATTGATCACATAGTGCACTTGCCATCCTGATTGTCGACATCAATATTTATGTTATAATGATCACATAGTCTGGATTAATATTTATGTTGTATTGATCACATAGTGCACTAGCGATCCTGATTGTCGGCATTAATATATATGTTATATTGATCACATAGTGCACTTGCGATCCTGATTGTCGACATCAATATTTATGTTATATTGATCACATAATGCACTAGCGTTCCTAATTGTCTGGACTAATATTTATGTTGTATTGAACACATAGTGCACTAGCGATCCTGATTGTCGGCATTCATATATATGTTATATTGATCACATAGTGCACTTGCGATCCTGATTGTCGACATCAATATTTATGTTATATTGATCACATAGTCTGAATTAATATTTATGTTATATTGATCACATAGTGCACTAGCGTTCCTAATTGTCTGGACTAATATTTATGTTGTATTGATCACATAGTGCACTTGCGATTCTGATTGTCGGCATTAATATTTATGTTGTATTGATCACATAGTGCACTAGCGATCCTGATTAATGGCATTAATATATATGTTACATTGATCACTTAGTGCACTAGCGTTCCTAATGGTCTGGATTAATATTTATGTTATATTGATCACATAGTGCACAAGCGATCCTGATTGTCTGGATTAATATTCATGTTATGTTGATCACATAGCGCACTGTATCCGCAATAAATATTTATGTTGTATTGATCACATAGTGCACTAGCGATCCTGATTGTTAGCATCAATATTTTTTTTGAATTGATCACATAGTGCACTAGCAACCCTGATTGTCTAAATTAATATTTATGTTATATTGATCACATAGTGCACTAGCGATCCTGATTGTTAGCATTAATATTTTTGTTGTATTGATCACATAGTGTACTAGCAACCCTGATTGTCTGAATTAATATTTATGTTATATTGATCACATAGTGCACTAGTGATCCTGGTTGTCTGCATCAATATTTATGTTGTTTTGATCACACAGTGCACTAGCAATCCTGATAGTCCACATTAATATTTATATTGTTTTGATCACATAGTGCACTTGCAATCCTGATCATTGGCATTGATATTTATGTTTAT
Source organism: Tegillarca granosa (assembly GCA_029721355.1). Classification (NCBI taxonomy): domain Eukaryota; kingdom Metazoa; phylum Mollusca; class Bivalvia; order Arcoida; family Arcidae; genus Tegillarca; species Tegillarca granosa. The sequence goes on along the minus strand of CM056596.1, from coordinate 5,585,951 downwards.
TGATCACATAGTGCATGAGCAATCCCGATCATCTGCATTGATATTTATGTCTGCATTAATACTGATGCTGTTTTAAATCGTATGTTTTCACATGCAATTACAATTATAATAATTCTTGAGTACAAGAAAATATACAATTTTATCTACTTCAGTTTTTTAAACATCTTTAAATAATTGAACTGTGTTGTTTTTTGGTTTAGATTGTAGAAGAGGCCAGTCTTTAGTTGTATGGGCTATAAGTGAAGGTCGTCAAGCAGCCAGACAGATTGATTTAGACCTGATGGGCCACACATCTCTTGCAGGTTCTGGTGGTATTGTATTTTACCCTGAAGATTGATTAAGTGGCTTTGTATTGACTATGGGTGTGAGAATTAGACAAAGGCTGAAATCATATCATATCGACAACAAACAAAAAAACAAAACAAATGGATTATTGTTAGTGTAGGTTAATTTTGCTGAAGCTGACAGATGTTTTGGGTTTACATTGTTAACATTTATGAGCTCTCAATCAGTAGCAGTGGTGATATGTTATTGTTACCAACAGATACATTTATATTGTGGTATGCAGGCAGTGTTCTTAGAGATAAATCCAATGAATTATAAGTTAGTCATGGCACTGAAAATGCATAAGTAATAATAATTTATGGGTTTATTTTATTATTAGTTCACATTTACCTTTAAGGGAAACTTAAGGGGTAAATTCAACCAGTTTTCAAAATCATGCTATATATATATATATATATATATATATATATATATATATATATATATATTCATGCTAAAAGTCTTCTTACAGTACTATGCCATATTTAAGGTAAGGTAAGGGGATGCAATAGAGATCTTTCAAGGTTATTTTACAATTTATTGATTGATTTTGTTGAAAGATTGATTATTGGAAAACAAGAAAATACACTATGCTTAACTGTTATGAAATTATGGTTTTGAGAAGGGGAGATAATCAACAGGTCATCTTAAAAAGGATATTTGTAAATCAATAATGGATATACAATCGTGAATCTTAAAATATAGTTTTAAGAATTACAGCATGAATAACCTACTATTTTGTTGCAATAAAAGTGTAAGGTAAAACAGTATACATATTTCAAAAAACATAAACATGAGCCTCTGACCTAATAGATGTCTTTATTTTTCTTTAGAAATCATCCAAGGTCTGTGATTTGATTTAACTTGTTGATAAAGAGCTGTATATTAAATATTTTATATCTTTTATGCAGTATTAAACTGTTTTGTTCACAAACCACATGTATAAACAAGAAATCTTCAAAAGAAATAAGGAAGTCACTTTGAAAATATTAAAAAGTGGTAAAGATATTTTATCATCTCTGTTTTAAATGGGTTGATAAGGAGTACTCCCAATGCAATATTTCAAGTGATCTATAGTCTTGAACAAGTCCAAAAAAGGTCTGTATAGGATATTGTTGGGCAAAGTAAACCACCTTTGTTAGAATAGATTACAGATGACTTTTAGCAGATTATAGTAGATTACTAGAAGTACATTTGTAAATATGCATAATTCAACAGTTATGTTTAGAAGAAATTATATCTGACTGCAGTTTAGTAAATTTATAATTATAACTATTATTATTAAGATTATTTAAATATATTCTGTGATAACTTATAGATCTGTAAAAAATAGTCCATTGGTATATACATGTAAGTAAAAACTGATCATATTTATACAATGTAGTCAATGCAGTGTAATTAGACAATATAGTTGAAAAATAGGGTGGTCTAGGGATAAATGAACTAAAGTTATATTTGTGTAACTTCTGTACAAATATTCAAATGAGGAACTTTGATGTAGAGTTTAAAAGATTATTTTATTTGAATTTATTTAATTTTTGTATCTCTGTTAAAATACATAAAATTCTGACATATGTTGAAAATTAAAGTTCAAATCATCTGTTGAAAATTGAAATTCATATTATCTGTTAGTTAAACAAACTTGCATGTTCACCTAGGCATGTAATTTATAGATTGACAACAGAAATAATAATTAAATTTTTACAAATTTCTAACAACTCTTTAGGTTAAAAGATGGAAGAAATATGTTCAAGTCATTACTTAATAAATGCTAATAAACCATGCTCATTCACTTGACAAATGGTGTTAATTGATTAGACATGTAAATATTACTGTTAAAGCATAATATTGTTATTGATACTTATTTTAACAATTTAAGGTTGTTTCATTAGATATAAGACTGTAGATTAATGTAAAGTTAGTTTTTCACTGGTCAGTTATGATGTTAACTGTATACCCACTAATGTTTGTACTGACCAATTGTTTTTACTGTTTAAGAAAACTTTCCTGTCAGGTTTACCCAGAACCCAACAGTAATATTATTATAGGAAGTTGTTAAATAATTAAATGCTATAGCCAGTATAAACGGTAACACTACACAAACATTATGAGGAAGTTGATAATATATATATTTAACAAATACCTGCTAAATTTTGATGTGCCATATGTGCACATTTCGGAAAATCATTCCTCATCAGTGACACTTAGAGCTGAAAAGTTTGATAGATAAAAAACACAAGCCAAACAGTTGAAAAATAATGAATCTAAAGTTCCAAAATTATATGAATCCAAAGACTATTTATGGGATTCTGTATCCAGTGGAAATGATAGTCCTATACAAACACTAAGGCTACATCATGGTTTATTACAAAGATAAGTTCACTATCCTTATCTGAGTATTGTATGATGGAGGATTAAGAAACCAATCAAATAATAGCACTTCAACTCAGGAGTTTGTTTTAATATTTGTAATTATGGCAATTTTACAACTTTTGTAATCAGTACATATACTATTGGTAGCTTTTTTTATTGTGTTTACCGATTTATTTATTTTATCATTGAGTTTTATGGCTGTTCATTGGCTGATTTCACTATAAATATTTTTAACTAATTTTTGGTTGATCTTAGTAAAATTAAGATCACAACATAAATAGCTTTTTTATTTCAATCTTACAAAGTAATTTTTTATTCTGAACAAAGGAAGTTATAGTTTACATGCCAGGTTTTTTCCTTACAAAAATTAAAAAAATGGTCTGGATAATATGTTCATTTTACATTCACTTACAAAACTCGACAACAATATGTAATTTGTGTTTCAGTTTGTTGTTTTGTGTATATGTGTATAATGGTTTTGTCATAAACACAGGATAGAATGAAAGACCAGGGAATGACACTTTAGAAATAATTACTAACCAGTGCTGATGAATCAGGTACCCATATGAAATCATTCCAGTCTAAAACAACCCTAAAAGTATAATCAATTGTATAAGGAGGGGTACAACAAGTGTGTAAAGTTACAACAAATTTTTATCTAAAATATGTGCTTTTTTACAATTATTTATTGCAAAGCAACATTTTTAAAGTTATTTTCTTTGTTTTATTCATTTTTTCAAATTTGTACTAGATAAGTTTTGTCAATGTTTACAGTTTTAGTAAACTTTTGCTTTTCTTGTAAATGATATGTGGATTGTTGAATTTTTTCCTCAAGATCTCGCTGCCTTTTGTCTTTGCTAGGATGTATTACGATAAACAAATTAATTTCAAAATGATTTCAAAATGTGTTTATTGTATCATGCATTGTACCTATAAGAACGAATTTTTTTTACTTTTATCAAACAAGAAAAAAGTTTCATTTGATAATTTAATGTTTAAGATGGAATTCTTTACAAAATTTTGAATAAAATTACTTACAATCTGAAAATTTGACATAATACATTCAAGTGGAAAAGAGCTTCCAAGAACTACAGAGTTCAATTTCTTTGTCTTCCCTATGTACAATTATTCTTCATTATTTATTTCCTTATAGCTATTTTTGTGTTTTTATTAAAATTACAGATTTTTAAAATTGGTTTATTGCAAAGTAATATAATTAATTCGCAATCAGTTGGTGTATATTGTATATTGATATAAATTGAGGTGTTTTTTAAGTGTTATTTCTTGTTATTTTTACTGATCTTTGATCTGAGAAGGAAGAATATATTTATGTGATTTTTCAGTTAAGTATGTTTAAAATGATACAAATCTTAAACATGCAGTCAACAAACTGCAACTCGTGTTCTTGTTTTCTTATTTAGTGATTTCTTTTTCAAGTTATCTAAATTTTAGACCAGTTTTTGGTGATGCAGATTTCTCAGTTGTGACAGTCTCAGGATATGATATCATTTACATTTCTAATTAAAAAGTTTTATATTATCTCTAGATAATACATTAAATATTTATTATTGCTTTGATTATATTTTGCACAATATACCAAGTTAAATTTTCTTAAAATTATTTAAAAATTAACTTTTAATTTGTTTTTCAAAATAAACTATAAAATTGCCCCACTAATAGTGGTACTGTTATAAAAAGTATTACATCACATGAAAATCCAATAAAACAGAAAACTGGGTATAAAACATAAATTTGTGTTATAGAGTATAAATTGTGTTTTTGTTTTACAAGAATTAAATATATAAAGACATCAATTAGAGAGTTTTGTTGTAATTGTTTTACTTATATAATTTTATTTCATTTGTATTTAAACTTGATAATCTATAAAATCCTCTAATAAAACAAGCACATTATACAATGAGGAACTATACGCCCCCTTGCCTTGCAAATTGAGCTTTTCTGAACATATTTGTATAACAAATAACTGGCAGGACTTCAAGAAGTATGTTTATAACGGTTGTTAAAAGGCACAGCCCAATATAAAGTAGTACATTAACTCTGGTTGTATAAGGCTAATTTAAATTTCAATTAGTTGCACGACAAGTTGTATTCAAACATCAGCAGTAATATATGAACTCTTACACTGTTTGTATAGAGCTAAGTGAAACGTACAGTCCTATAAGAAGTAGTACCTTAACAGTGCTTGTATGGGGCTAATTAAAATTTCAAAATAGTTCATCATCATCAAGTAGTAAACTTAGTGTTCTGTACAGAACTAACTGAAATTAAAAAAAAAACTGACAACCGGTTTGACGACAGCATTGGCTGTGTAGGATCAAGTAAAATTTACAACCCGATGATAAGTTATACGCATGTATTGTTTGTATAGGATCAAGTAAAATTTACAACCAACAGATGGTAAGTTATACGCATGTATTGATTGTAAAGGGCGCAGTGAAATGTACCACCAGACACTAAGTATTACGCTAATACTGGTTGTATTGGGCCATGTTACATGTACAACCTGACAAGTATTACGCTAACACTGATTATATTGGACCATGTAAAATATACATTCCGACAAGTATTACGCTAATACTGGTTGTATTGGGCTATGTAAAATGTACAACCTGACAAGTATTACACCAACACTGGTTGTGTAGAACGAAATGAAATGTACAACCCGACAAGTATTACACCAACAGATTGTATTGGGCCATGTAAAATGTACAACCCGACAAGTATTACACCAACAAATTGTATTGGGCCATGTAAAATGTACAACCCGACAAGTATTACACTAAACTGGCTGCGTGGAACGGAATGAAATGTACAACCCTACAAGTATTATGCTAACACTTGTTGTATAGAATCAATAGAAATGTCCAACTTAACAATAAGTTGTTGTATGGTATCATTGGTTGTATAGGACCAAAAAATGGTCCAACATCTTCAGCTATCAAGTACTATGATCAGGCGGCGTACTCTGATCAGTAGTTTACCTGTGCTATTCAGAGCTTGACAACAAGAATAAGGCTTACAGTGGATGTTTATGACGAAACGAAATGTACAACCGGACAACAAGGTGTATGGTAACACATGTCTGCATAGGAACAAGTCGAAAAGTATTTCGCAAACAGTTCAGAAATTTGAGGACCCGATAAGAAGTAGTGCGTTAACACTGGTTGTGTAGGACCACGAAAAATGCGCAACCCAACAAGTAGTACAATAACATTGGTAACATAGGAATAAAGAAAATGTACAACCCAATAGCAACTTGTGCGGCAACACTAGTTGTATAAGACTAAATTGAATGTACGAGCCAGTGGTACGAAAGAGGTATAAATGCGAACAAAACAATTACTGTAAACCGCTTTATATTAGCGCATAGAAATTTTAGCGATTTTAAGGTGCCAGTCGTATTAGCACAGTTTTATTTTAGCGGCAGTGATTACCCTGTTTGGACCCAAAAATTTACACCTGTACCCGACTAAATAATAAATCCTAATTAAGCTACCTTTATATAGAGATACTATAAAAATAGTTTAGATACATGCGTAATTACCTGTGAACAGGTGATGAAGACTAATAACTAAGTAAATGAAGCCATACATTTACTAATAGTCATTCTGTACATGTAGCGTTAGACATATTTATAAAAATGTGGCGGTTTGTTCAGAGAAAAACCCTAGAGTCACCGGAGTTACCAAGTCCAAAAACGCCGATTTTAAAACATTTGTGGATTTTTTTTTTGATTTTTTTCAAACTGTTTTATTGTGGATTAACTGATTTATTTTTTTTTTTTTAGGATTTCAGGTCATTTAATTCGGATTTTTCCATTTTAATTTTATGTGCGTGGGCATATCATTCTCTTAAAGCAGAAACGAAAATGGACTTTTTGGACTGATCATATTTCATAAAACTTATTGTTAATTTTTATGTTTGTGTAGATCGACATAGCTTCTCATTGATTAAATGTGATTAAAAACAATTTTTTCTTTGATCGTTAATATGATTATATGACGGGGGATATGCATTATATTCAACAATAATAGCAATTAAACATCATCACAGACCGTTTCGGGGATCGTTATTATTTTCCCTTTAGTGTTATAAAATTTTAGTATTATTTTAGCAGTTGAATTCTTCCGCTAATTGCGCTAAAATAAAACTGCCGCTTAAAGGCTGTTTGACATAGAATGACATCGTTTCATACTGATTTACAATTTTGTTAAATTGATCATAATTATATAAATGTGTAAGTTATGGAGCGAAAACGATTTTACACGGACAGTCAGACATTGTGATTCCTATATGGTATAAATTCAACCCAACTCGTTATGTTTAATTCACATATACACTAAGCGTACATACAACCAGTATATATACTCATTCTTTGAATAAATGTGTAATTGTTGGAGTTTGGTGGTCTTTGGATACATATATATGCTAATGACTTAGTCATGTTGTTGTTCATTGAACTTAAAACATGTTTTGATATCCTACTCATCTGATAATGACAGCTGCAATTAAAATCTAACAGCTGAGAGTTTTCTTGTAATGTTTCAGTGTAACGTAAAATATGCTCTAGTTCTTCGGTACTAAAAGAGATGATATATATATTCTATGACTAATATTTACGTGTTTTAGTTTATTGATGAATACTTGCCTTTGTTTATTTTGCATTATAATATTATTAACTAAAAACCAGGTGATGGCAATTACTATGGCAACCAAAAACAAACACGAAAAACTAAAAACTGATAAATGAAACAAAGAACACACACGCACACACATGTATATATACTAGTGTGTGTGTGTGTGTGTGTGTGTGTGTGTGTGTGTGTATTTGTTTGTGTTCTTTTGGACATTTAATACTCAATTAAAGGCAGAATGCATCTTCTCTTGAAGTGACGAAGAACCAGTTTCAATTTAATGCAATATACTTTACACACAGTAACCATGTACATACCAATTAAGTGAAATTAAAAAAGAAGTAAGTTAAAATTACTACTGGATATAATACTTCGTATCCGCATTATGAAAATAAAAATCGTGACTTAAGAAAGATACTTAATCCAATGACAAAATTCATTATTCATTATTTTAACGAATATGTATCTCTTCAAAAGTAAACAAAAGTGTATTATACTTTGTAATTATACCATGCAAAATGCCCGTCTGGATTGTTGAGTATTATAAGCATTTTTTCATTTACTTTCTGACATTTAATATTAATTAAAGGTAAAAAGCAGAATGCATCTTCTCTTGAAGTTGACGAAGAAGCAACCAAGCATATGAAGAAGAGTCAATTTAATACAATATATACTTTACATACAGTAACCATGGATACACCAATTACGTGTAATTAAAAAAAATAAGTTAGAATTACTACTGAATATAATACTTGATGTCCAGACTTAGATCAACTCCCAGCTAATTTCGCTTCTTGATTAAAAATTGATTTACAAACACTATCATGGGAGTCGACAAAGTAACCAAAGTGTAACAGACGGCACGTGTGTGTTTTATGTATGGTGTCTATATAAATTGTCGCTTTTTAACATCACTGCTTACACTTTCATTTATAAAAAGTAAAAAAGAGTATAAAGAGATTCCTTTCTGATGACTCTATAGTCATTATTTTACTCTCACACCCCCGACGTCTAGTTATGATGTCATCGTTGTTATGATATGTTTTATGATTGTACAGTATGGTGTGAAGGAATACATACGATGAACAAAGATGTTAAACATAAAAGAAATATGGATAAATAATGTATGGAAATATATAGTTATGGTAAGTTGGTTGTTTTACTCTTTATATTGACGTTAGGGTTAGGGTTAGGGTTAGGGTTAGGGTTAATGTGCAAAGAAAGACACTGTGGTTTCTTTGTCTATTAATTAATAAACTTTTTACATAACATTTTTAATATATCAGCATTTACTCGAAAGCTTAATGCATTGTTAACTTTATGTTATATCAATTTTTTTTAATTTTCTGAAGAAAATACTCAAAAATTTATAATATGGCTAGTTATCCTGGAAAATAAAAAGCCATTGTTATATAACCGTATTAAAACATAATACATATGATAATAATAATAATAATAAATGATAATAATGAAAAATGATAATTATGATTAATTTCAATTAAGTGTCAAATATATAAAACTAAAAATTTAAAACAAAAAAAATTACATACTTTTTACACATTTAAGCTATATCTTTGTCCAAAGGATTATACTAATATATATACCATTTAGCTAAATTTTCAGCTGCCTTTAATTGTAAAATTTGTTTAAAACTTAGGTTTGTTCCCTCATGCAAAGCATTCCTTATCTGAATTTGGATTTATATAATTTTGGAACTTTAGATTCATTAATTTCCAACTGTTTGGCTTATGATTTTTATTATCAAACTTTTCGGTCTTATTGTCACTGATGAGGAACAAATTTCAAAAATGTGCACATCTGGCACATCAAAATTCAACTGGTATTTGTGTTATATATATATATATATATATATATATATATATATATATATATATATATATATATATATATATATATATATATATATATATATATATATATATATTACTTTAGATATATGTAGATTACTTTAGATATATGTAGATTAAGAAAGTAACCCTGAAGACCACCGCATAAGATATTAAAAATATAAGAAAACATTTACCTCTAGAGATCATTTTAAATAAAAAGATACAATTTTTACAGGACCTTATCAGTATAATACGGCATTATAAAATTTGATTTAATTGAAGTAAAAGTAAATATCTTCAACCATTATAAGTGATGCGGTTAATGAAAACATGTACTCAACTTAAACATGACAGTATATACAAATCCTGAGGTTTGCAGTGGGAAGATAACCATGTCTTATCTGACAAATTTATCGCTTGTTATATCTAGGTATAATGTAAGTTTCTTACAAAGAATTATTAAATCCCGCTTGCTCTTTTTAAGTTTATTACCATTTATATATAATTACGGTCATTACACAACTCATTATACCAGTAACTGCTATTTGGAATATTAACTGTTGTGAAATAAGTTTGATTAACACGTTAGTAGGAGTGTCATGATATACCACTTTTTAAATTTAATCATAAAAATACATATAAAAAGTGGTATATGACAATATATCACTTTTTGAATGTATTTTTATGATTAAATTCAAAAAGTGGTGTATGACAGGAGTATAAATGCTCTAACAATATCGCGTGCGTGCATACATAACACTGGAAACTTTACGGAACTAACTCATGGCTCTACTTGACGAAAAAAAACTTATAACAATTATCAATACAATATTACAATTTCGTGTACATATAAACACAAAATTTGAAATTTTACGGAAGCATGCATCAACTCCACTTGACAAAAAAATTTAACACAACTATCAATACAAGCAAGTTTACTGAATTGTCGAATAATTTTGTTTCTGTCTTACATGTACCACTTAGCAATATTTTCAGCAGTCTTAATTTTGAAATTTACTTTAAATTCAGGATTATTACGTTATGTGAAGCATTTTCTTAGCTGTATTTGGATACATGTAATTTTTTAACTTTGGATTCATTCATTTTTCAACTATTTGGCTTATATTTTTTTATTTATCAAACCTTTTGGCCCCTAGTGTCACTGATGGGGAATGATTTTCCGAAATGTGCACAAATTTAGCACGTGTTTTGTTATTTATTAACCAATATATAGCATCTCTTACAGAAAAGTTAAATATGTCTGAAATTGATTTTCATAATTCTATATCAATACCAATGGTATCTTTATTGCAGACAGTATGGCTGAGTATCTGTGCAATATTGTTTTGGACAACATATGATCAATTCAAATATCAGCCGGAGTACTATTATGTGCACAAGTTATTAGGGGTAAGTTCATTTACAGAATGTTTACAAACTGTTTGCAGTTAGGAATATTTTGTTTAATCCAAATACAAGCAATCGATCAATTAACAGAAACATTGTTTTTGCCGAAATGACAAATCATTCGATTGGACTGCTTAGGTATATATTCCTTAATTCTTCACATAAAGAAATATGGATCAAAGTTCCCGACGAAGTGTAAAATGTGAAAATATCAAAATATGACGCAGAACCTGTCCACAGATTTAATAAATAGATGAAATGCTTCTGAGAAAAGTTTTATCACTGTTGTGCGCTTAAAATAAAACTATAATGCTCGTAAGTTTTTCTCTAATAACAACGTAGCCACTGCGGTATCTCAGTTGGTAGAGTGCTCGCTCTGTAAGTGGAAGGTCGTGGGTTCGAACCCCGGCCAGGTCTGACCCAAGATTTGAAAGTGGGTAGTGACTGTTCTTTCGCCAAGCACTCGGCATTACGAAATGAAAGTCACGGTTCTTTCGGATGGGAACTTAAAATAAACGAGGTCCCGTGTCATGGCAGGCATGGCACGATAAAGAACCCTGCTGTATAATGCCATCAGCGCAACGCACAGGCAAGATTTCTGCACTTTCGCCTATAGCTGGCTACGTCTCGATATAAGTGAAATATTCTTGACTGGAACGTTAAACACCATTACTCAACTCAACTCTAATAACAACGTAACAATGCTACAGGTAGTAATACTTGAATAAGAAATAGTACGCTACTACTAGGTATATACGGGAAAATGAAATATATTGACCGAAAGAGACAATAAAGCGTGAGTAAGGAATTCATACGTTTGAAAAATAATTGATCAAATAGAGCACTGACCAACAAAACAAATTTAAGAAGATTGAATATTATAGATAATAAAAAATGTTTCCGTTGTTATTTCCAACAAGCACTTAAATGCTTAGTTAAGATTCCTGTATCTGTAGTTTCAAAAATTTTCAAAAAATAAACCATACATTTTTAGACTGTTATATCTCTTATATAAATGTATTTTACAGTCATGGTTGTGCCTATCTAGGGGAAGTGCAGCTGTGTTGAACCTTAATTGCGGTTTATTACTGCTACCCATGTGTAAAACCACTGTAACATATTTACGTAAATTACAAAATCTGGTAAGTGTTTTTATAACAACTAAAGCTGTGAGAAGACTTTAGTTCTAATTAATTAGCAATTACTTGGATTAAGTTACACGCAGATGGGAAGTTTTCAAGTTCTAAAATTCTAAAGAGGTTTGAACTTGTTGCTTTGAAAGAAAAGCGTTTGTCATGTAAGAACTAAAGTTAAATGTCGAGCCCTGGGTAAACGCCAGGTCAACCAAGAACTCGCAGCATATCGGTATAAACGTAAAAAACTACACGACACTAGATAAACTACATTTAGCAATGGAACTATTTCAAATGGTGATTATAGTTAATGATGTTTCACCGTTACACTATAAACTGAACAATGCACGTTAGCACATTATGATTTGATTGTCATGCAAAGATGAGGCATTCATATTGACTATATAAACACCGTTTCAAAACTGTTTAATTGTTAATTTTTTGTTTAGAATAACTTTCTTTTTTTATTCTGTACTTCAACGGTGACTTAGCAATAATTTAAATTTAATTGGTCACAAGTAACAAGTAAGAAATATAACGTATTTATTAATACAAAGAGTTCTGTGATCAAAATTTCATAGTCTTAAAAATGTTATTCCTTTTAAAAATAAGGAATGGGAACGCACGAAGTAAATGATTATATAATGATATGAATAGACTTTTTGGTGAAAGATTGAATTTAATCAACATTTAAAGCTGTATTAAGTTTTTTAATTTTTTTATTTTTCTTTAATTTCTAAAAATATATATTTTTTTAAATAGATAACTTCAAATCAAGATCCTTGAGATTCGTTTTCTAAAATTTCATTCCTATTAGCTGTAAATAAACAGAATCCTCAAACGGGTTGGTCAATGTTTAACTATGATTATTATTTGCTTGGAGCATGCTTACGGATGTACGGGAATTCCATTGAATCGAAGGTGAAAGGTGACAAATTGTATAAATTGTACGTCATTAATATCCAAATTTATTTGCAATGGTGTAACGTATTCCTTTTATATAATTTTGAAACTTTAGATTCATTATTTTCAACTGTTTGGCTTATATATTTTTCATAAAATTTTTCGGTCTTGGTGTCACTGATGAGGAATTAATTTCCGAAATGTGCACATCTGGCACATCAAAATTTAACTGGTATTTGTATTATATATTTACACAGTCAAAAATGACAAATTTAATGAAATTTTGTGTTTAATTTATCGTATTTCATCGTTTTGTAAGTTGTTTTTAAATGACCCGGTTTTTTATGACATAACCACGTTCTTAAATTAGATACCAAAGGCTACATTTCGCTGGGAAATCATTGTTATTTCTGTATTATTCGAGTTTTTATCGTTGAACCAAATGTAACATTGTTCATTAGGAACATCATTGATGAGATCAGCATCGTTTTAATTTTTTTCCTAGGAAAACTTAATGCAGCTTTAAATAAAGTGAATTTTAAAATATCATTTTAGGTTTGATATGTAATTAGTTTCACTTATTTTAATATCTAATGTTAGAAATGTGAGTTTTATAAATAGTAATTAGTCTTGGGCTTAATTTCGATAAGAAACATTTATTTTAAATCATCGACGAGTCAAAAACAGGGATATTAATAACCGCTTTAGTTTGCTTTTATGACATTTTATCAATGGAATTGTTAATGAAATGACAGACAATCAATCTGTAATATCAAACTCTTTTAACCTCTTGAGTCACTGATTTGTTAATTGAGTATGTTTTCGATTTAGGTAAACTCTGGGACTTTGAATCAGTTGTTTAATGCATGTAAGGGATATCATATTACAGTTGCATATTCTGTTATTGTCTTGTCAGGTATGTTTATTATCATATTATACAAAACAAACAACACTTAATGCATATTGCAAATTCCAATTGTATCTAATTGTTCTTAAAGCATTTCTGCTCTTCCTACATGTTATGACACATTATACATTTTGCTGAAAATTCTACTCACTTAAAAGGAAGCGACTTTTTTGTTTTTGCTTGTCAAGGAACATATTTATATTTACAATGAACATCTATAAAACCTGGTATTGATGAGTTCTTACTTGAAATAATTAGTAAATATTTTAATTTTAAAGTTTTTGTACACGTTGAAATAAAACATAATCATTTGCTACTTAAAATCCACTATTTTAAAGGTCAGTGCATAGCAAGTAAAACTGTTTCCTTGGTAATATAGCTTTCTGTGATTATCATTTAATCTATTAGAGTTTATTTGATTGATCAATGCTATCTCTTAACCGAAAATTATATTTCGTATGTCATATTCAGCTATACTTTACAAGCTTAATTGCGTAATATATTTCTTAAAATAGCTTCTATCGAATACGTAAATATCAAGCCAAGTCCAATTATTTATGTTTGAAGCGTCTAGCTGTTTTTCATTTATTTTGATTGTGACAAACCAATTTCATATTTCTAAATAAACCTTTGTCGTTTAGTTTTTCGGAACTTTTCATTTTTTAATCAAACTTTTTTCCATGTTTGAAAAACAACACATATTAAAAAAAAGATTATATTTTAATTCTCGTTCTCTCGAACATTGAGCAATTTTGAAATGAACAGCCAAATCCTTTCTGTATATTTGTGTTTTCAATAACACTGTAATTTCCTTTACTAATGATAGTAATCAAAATGTTTGTTTTATTTTAGTTGTTCATTTAATTGGTCATATTTTTAATGCAAGAAATTATTCCATTAATTATGATCCAATATACAAAGACGCCAACGCTGCTACATTTCAATATGAGGTAAATAAATAGATACTTTTATTATAATGTTTAATGATAATAAAAAAATTAAACAACTCTTGAACATTAATTGGTTAAATGCAATATACATATAGAATTTAATTGTAATTTACTATAAATTGGTTTTGGTATTATATTTTAAGTATTTGATACCATTTGTTTTAGGCACCTGTGACAAATAAGCTTTAAACCACTATCATATCTCTAGGCTTAGATTTTCCTGATACCAGTGAATCAATAAAAAGAACTTTAAAGTATTCGTGAAATTGTTTTAGACGTAATTGTAACTAATGCTTATAAATTAGACATCACATTTTTATTCTTGTGTTATTATTAATTTTTAAGTAGAAATAATTTGTGACCGAAAATCATGTATTTGGTGCAATTATCGCAAACAATGATATATCAAATGCATGTAAATTAATTCAGAAATAAAAACATGAAATTGAAAAGGCAAACACATTCTGGGATTATGACAATCCCGAATTGAGACCATTACAAGTATTTTAAACGGTTTGGGGGTCCAACTCATTTTACAACCTGTTGTCATTGAATGTACATTTAAAAATCACAGTGTGTTATTACAGAAGGCTAATTCGCAAAATGAAAAGAAATCTAAACAAAATCTAGAAATATAGCGGTTTCTAGACACTTGAAACCCATTTTTCTTTGTTTATTTTTTTTTTACCATTTTAACTCTCCATAAACTGTTTTACTGCATTGTTTTTCAATATCTAATACATACTTCTCTATTTTTTTTACACGCAATAGGGACCGATTTGGATAATGTTAAGAACAGGTATGTAGCTTTTACTAATCCATAAAAATTCGTGTAAATTCTGTTTTGATTCGTTAATATTCAAATGTTTGGATTATCTTTTCTATCTATCAACATTTTTTCACTGATGAGTAATGAATTTTAAAAAATGTGCACACATGGCACATCAAAATTGAACAGGTATTTTTGTTAATTATTTACGTGATCAAGCAAGCATTTGTCAAAAACTTTATCTGCTTATTTTTATTTAAGATTTTTGACTTGTAAAATCCGTTAAAATAAAGCACGTGTATTTAACTGTAAAGGATTTTATAGAAATCCATTGTTTCATCTTTTTTCAGTCCCAGGAGTAACGGGAATCCTAATGATTTTTATCTTAATTATGTTTATACCAACCAGTGTACGATATGTCAGGTAAGTATACTTGGCTTGCAGGTAAATTTGTGTAACATAAGCTGGCATATTGAATTATTTCTCCATTAATATATAATGCTACTTAATAACATTTGATCTAGTTATTTGATTTTACCATTGCATTTTTTTTTTTTTTTAATCATATATAGTTATTTGCTTCTTTTGCATTTATTTGCATTTCATTTGATTATGTTTTAGTCTGGTTTTTTTATTTTTCGCTTGATAATCTCTGTTGGGTTAGCATTATCCAAGGGGCATGTTTTTTCAGTTGTCAGTTGTATATTTATTTCTTTTTTTCAAATTTCTTAGTCGCAATATGTGGTTACTTTTTGTCATCACATGTAAACAAAATGTATACAACAACGATAAATCAAATTATTATATTAAATTTTTACATTTCAGGTTCCATCATTATAATTTATTTTGGTATAGTCATCGACTCTTCCTTGTATTCTATCTGCTTTTCATAATACATCCATTCAGGTAAATGTATGTTTTTGTGTTTTTTCTGTGCTAGTGCTTAAGTAACTTAAACCGATTTGTCTTTTCTTTCTTTTTTTAAATGCAATGAATAATAATTTTTTTCTCGTTGTTACATAATTAGTCACAAATGTTTTCCAGAGGGTTTCTCGAAAAAATTTTGATTAAGATATTTTTGAATTAGACAATTACTTAACGAAATTTGTGGACCACGTGGTTTTAAAGATAGTAGTATTGTTGCGGCCGTTGAATAAATATAAGCGCAAGACATTATTTCAGTTTACATTCAAAGTCAATGGTCTCAATATTTGTATGTGTTTTTACAAATAATTTAGATACACTTGTAATAAAAACATTCTTTCTCCAGAACATATATATATTAACAACTCTCAATGATCGGATCGGAGCTAAAAATAATTGTACATGCGATTTACAGATATTTTTTTAATTTCTTGTTCCTTTGGAAAGGAAACTGCATATGAAATCTTGGTTTTAAGGATAAGCGTACAAAAATGGCGTTTTTACCACACATAAAGATATAATTTTGTCATTATTTCTAGTTGCATTGTTATAACATTGAAGAACGTTGTTATAACTGTCTTGTTTTTTTTAACTTATTTTATTTGTTTTTAATTGCAAAATGCATATTATCAGCTATTTGCGCTTGAGATAATGCCAAGTGCTTCATTAAGCAAGCAGCTAGATGCACCAATAAATAGATAGTACTGACTAGCATAAAACAATTCGCAAAATGTTTTTATTTAATTTTGATTACTCATCTTTATTTGAATAGTGGACCAATTAAAATGCAAACAAACGTATCTAAACATACTCCTGGATGTAATACGTCACTTCTCTCAGAAAACAAAAATAGTTCTAGACACGTTTCTTGTGAAGAACAGCCAACATTTCAACACATCGATTGTAAGGTGAGCACTACAAGTTTTAGATGAATTTAAAGATAGAGGTATTGAACATCTTTTCATTTGATCAAACTATATTTTATTTTTTTAAAGTGCATATTAAATTCCGTGCAATGCATATGTAATATGTGGTCTGATCTTGCTCCTATTTATAATTCATTTGAACTTTAATTTGTTTTAAAAATATTTATCTTATACATTTTATTTAACTGTCATAAAGTTTATTGTTTTTAACCTGTTTAAATATCTTACACTTTACAAATCTGTTTTATATCCACAATTTCTTTCTTATTTCAGTCTTGGTTGTGGCTAAGTTTACCATTAATCATTTACCTTATAGACTCAATGTATCGATTGTTCAATCGATCACAAAAAGGCCAAGTTGTGGCATTTAAAAGACATCTAAATGCTGTTTTGGAAGTACAAATACACAAAACAAAATTTTACTTCAGGGCTGGCCAGGTATGTATTAAATAAAAATAATTGAACATCCGATAATAATATCAGTCAAGACTATCAGATGCAGTATTAATTTCTTCATTATGGAGGTAAAGTCATTAAATTTGTAAATTCATTTACATTATTTAAGCTTTGATTGGTTCATTGGTCCATCATGCTGAACTGTAAGACATGTACAATTTTATTACATTTGTAGGCACTCGCAGTAGTACTTCACTTGCAGGGCTAGTGTGGGGTTCTAGTTTCTTAATATGCACTGTAACGGATGTATTGTAAATTTATATAATGTCCTACTACTACTACTACTAAATACCTATTTTGGTTTGCATTTTTAGTTGTATTTCTGTTCTTTTTAACCCTTTTTCAGAACTTATTTAATCACGAATATCAGTTCTCTCAAAATTTGATGAAAAACAATCATACAGAATTAATGTATTCCACATTTTATTTCACAATAATCATCTAGATTCACAACACATTGCAAGATCAGTGCAATGTTGAATTCAGCCAAATACAGCATGACACATTATGTTACGCCACTAGATACAACAGTTATTTTACAAAGTCGATGGATAACGTTTTACGTAGAATTTTTTGCTATGAGATGATAAGGGTAAATGTAAGGGCTATGTGGCAAATTCACCCCGAATTATGGTCTGATAAAAATTATGATTATAAAATATTTAAGGGAAGATAAGCAATAACTATATATAAACATTGAATTTTGCGCTCTAGATTCAGACGTTTTTATATGGATAAAGGTAGATATATCATTTTCTTTCACCAGTATTCCTTAATACAATTTCCAGAAGTATCTACGTTTGAATGGCATCCATTTTCGTTGATTAAGGTATGAATTATTTTATTGTTATTAGTAGATAAGATCTTTAAACAATTGATGCAATTTGATGTAATGCAATGTTTTCTTTTATATTGCCAACATTCATTCAGTGAATGTAGTTGTTTACCTTTTCACACTATAAGTTATTATCATAATCACTCAGTTTTTCACAAAATACTTATAAGAGCTTAAATTAAAGAAACACATACTGAAAAAGGAACGGAGTAAGAGTTAAGCAACCATACATTCATGAATCTCGATGGCTTATGTGGGGTATCTCGTTGGTCACATGACGAGACGTGCAGATAAAAAATTGGATACATTTTTATTTCATTGTTCATTTTCCGAAATGTGCAAAGATGGCACATAAAAATTCAGCAGGTATTTGTTATATATTCACTCTAACCAAAATAGACTTATTTTGTCTAAAATAGAAAAACTTCATCCTTCTTCAAAGCATTTAAATTCGGAAAAAAAACTTTTCGTCATTTTCAAAAGTGTTAAATTGTCATAAAGTACAAAAACTTAAATTACATTAAGCGTAATTGCAGTATTACCCGTTATGTCACATTTTTTCCTAAATGTTCATTTAATATATACCGATATGTAAGTAAAATTACTTTGAAACTATTAAATACAATTCCATATATTAATGATTGTTGTAAATCTGTTAGTTGTTTTCATAACCTATCAATGTAATTGATTGGACAATGGTGATGGTGATAACAGACTTTTTACTTACATTGGTTTCTCACAATATTTTCCAAGGTTTTTTAAATTGATCGATTATTTTTTTCATTTTGGGTCATTCGTATTTTTTGTTTGTTTGAATTCTTGGAGTAATTTCCTTTTTTGCATTAAAATCCAAAAATTCAAAAAAGTACGACTTTTAATAAAATCTTCGTAACTCAGTATCATTTTATGAATTAAAAATGAAACTGTGTGTGTGTGTGTGTGGTGTGTGTGTGGTGTGTGTGTGTGTTAATAGCAAGTACTATGAAAAAATAATTTTAATAGCCCGACGAATTCTATCCTTTGTAAATCAAATTGAAATCTTTAGGAAACTTCAAACAAAGTGACGGTTGAATCACAAAATTGATCTATGTGAAATAAAATAAAGATTATTAAAACATTACTCTAAAAAGAGACCATTGTGAATTAAAAATTTAAACGTTTGCACAAGCTAGAGTGGTTCAAACAAAAAAACCGATTTTTCGGATATTGATGGTTTCCAAG
>CM056596.1:5296515-5566218 GCA_029721355.1 Tegillarca granosa | reverse complement strand
GTCATAATTGTACCAAATCTATATGATCATCCTAAGATAAAAGGTTTCATCTGTTGTCAAGTTACTTATTGCAATAATCTTCAGATGTGCTGATGATCAGTTTAGTTCTTTGATCTCTACAGGCATTTTGATTAAAAAAATGAAAACTCTTATTTTTATCCATACAGATCTTAAAAAAGACATTTGCAGGCTTTGTTTAAAATTATATCTATGGTAATAAAGGAACTATTGAACTAAAGAATAAAGCATTTCTATTAATAATTCACAAAGAATTGGAAATTCCATTGTGTGTTAACTAATAACACTACTTTCATATAAGGATTCATCTGCTTGTGAAAATAAATAGCATAGGTTATCTATGGTTCTATTCTGGAAGACTGTTACAATAGTTGTTCATCAATTTTGTCTCCTTGAACCTTTATTCATCCTCAGACATTTTGCATTATAATAACATTACATATATGTACAACTGTAAAATGAACATGAGTTTCAGTATAGAGTCGTCAGTTGATTTAGATAAAAAAAATTTCCTTTCTTACCTTCCTTTTATAGACTTTTCATTAAAGTATATTTTACAGGTAGTCTTAAAGAGTGTTTCTCACCCTAACTGCTTAAACAATATAGAACAAAACATATCTCTGACCCTTAAAATACAAAAATGATATAATTGCATAAGAACCAAATGTTTTTTTTTTCTCTATAATGTATAACTAGGTTTACTAGTGTACCAAATGGTACCTCATAACAGTAATGAAGACTTATTATAATTTATTGGACATGCAATCACATAGTCTGACTCGTTCCTGGTATAAATAATAATATGCTTGTTCCATATCATTGCACACAATCTGTTTGTAGTATTGATCATGTTATGTGCTATTGAACCCCATTCTGAGTCATTTTTTGGCCCCAACTGTGTCTTTAACATTTTCCTAAGTCATTTTTTGTCCCCAACTGTTTCTTTGCCATTATCCTAAGTCAGTTTTGGCCCTAACTGTTTCTTTGCTATTATCCTAAGTCAGTTTTGGCCCTAACTGTTTCTTCCACATTATCCTAAGTCAGTTTTGGCCCTAACTGTTCTTTGCCATTATCCTAAGTCAGTTTTGGCCCTAACTGTTTTCTCCACATTATCTTAAGTCCCCTGCAGTTTTAATTAATGTTATTACACTGGACATAGTAAAATACCCCAAAAAGTACAACACACGATTCTGTAAAATGGAGCCAATTTCAGTCCAATTTTAATGCCCTCATTATGACATTCAATGTAATATATGTTAATTATGACTATATGATGTAAAAGGTAGGTAACTTATCAATTTTTTACTTCAGATTCTGCGAGATTCCCAGTTATGTTACAGAGAATGGAACATCGTGGAGCTTGTGGATGTGACAATGACGCCGGAGATGGAGCAGGAGTAATGACTGGTATACCTCATAAGCTATACAGTAAGAATTCTTAAGTAAGTTTATGTTGATTCACTTAGTAAGCATTGGTCCATTTGTATGAAAGCCTCCCATTATTTGAAGCTACATCAACTTATTTGTTTTGTTAGCATTTAATTGTGTTTTGCTTTTGCCTTGCTACCAAATAATAAAACTTCACAAAATGAGTTTATGTGATAATGGCCTTATTTGACACCCAAAATTTAAAGTTGATTTAGGCAAGACACACGAATTGGCCTCAATTGCATTCTGTATTTACATACTTTAAATATGTGTCATAAATACCCCCAAAAATGGCATAAGATATGAAAATCAGTCAAATTTGCCATCTTTATTGCAAAATTGAGAGAATTAGAATAGTTTTTCACAAAGTGGCTACAAATTGGTTACTTTTTGACAAAATTTCTCAGAAATTACCGGTAGTAGCCAACAATGATTTAAGCTATCAGGAATAGAAACATAAAAATGGAAAACATGTCATTTAAAATGGATGCTCTGAAATGTTTTTGGGCTTCACCATATCTTACTTATGTATTTGGTTACAGAGAGGAACAGGGCCTAATTTTACCAGAACCTGAAACCTATGCCAGTGGTATGATGTTATTGACCCCAATGAAACCAATCAAATTAAGGAGATGTTTACAATAATGGCTTTTGAATTTGGTCTTGAGGTAATATTTTTAAAATTACTTTATGGAAAACTTATAATGTTAAAGCTGCATATGTTTTCCTAGAAAAAATGTAAAATGTGCTCATTTACTTAATGGTGTTCTAATGAACAGTTTTTACATTTTGTTCAACAATAAAAGCTTAAAAAATATAGTAAAAGCAGTATTTTCCAGGGAGATAAAAGACCTAAAGATCTAATTTTAAAACAGGGCTATGTCATAAAAAATCCCGGTTATGTAAACACAACTTACAAAATGGTGAAATATGTTCAACTAAATACAGAATTTCATTAAATTTGTCAATTGAGACTTTGTAAGGGGATAAATAGCATCAGTGCGAATACATTTGGATATTGAATGTCGGGACAATAAATGCAATTTTATGTCAGGTTTCCCCTTTGATTCATTCCAGTCTCCATACTTAGGGTGCATGCTCCAAGCTTATAATAATCATTGTTAAATGTAGAGGATGGCATATTGCTTTGCTGCGGTCGGTCAGTCGGTCGGTAGGTTGTTCTCTCTATCCACAACAGTTTCCGCTCATTTTCTTCGCAGGAAGGTTGCACATACTGAAATGAAATTCAGTATACAGATTTATCATAAGAATATCAAGGTCAAGTTCTGTTTTGGGTACAATCAAGCAATTTTTGACACAGTTATCCCCTTGGACTTAGAAAAATTCCAATTATTTGCTTTACGTTCATTATCTCTACAAGATTGATCAAATTAATTACTGATATAGCATATATAATCAAGTTTGGTTGAATATGGTTATATTGATATAATTTGTAAGTTAGAAGTACAGTCAAACCTGTCTGAAGGTCATATGTTGGTTTCACCTATATTCAAATTTTATTAGCTATTTAGATGGATTTATCTATGTGTCTTTCAACATTTTATAAAAATAAATAAAGAAATAAAAATAAAAGTTGGTTGTTTTAAATACTCTTTAACAGATGTCAAATAACAGATGTTATGACCAAAAAAAAATAAATAAATAAAATAAAAAGAAATAAATACTAGTAAATAAATAAATAAACAATTTTTATTTAAAAATCGCTACTTGATACAAAATACGAAACTACAGATGATATAGGAGTTATCTCCTTTATCAGTAACTGACAATGTTGCATGGTATTAAGTTTCACTTACCCACAGAGAAGAAAGTAAATATTTATCACTTTCCTGTGACCAAAATTCTTTCTTGACACAACAAAGAAAGAAGCATTAAAGCAATCGAAAATAAAAAAAAAAAAATGAATAAATAAATAAATAAATTTAATAAATAACAAAAAACACATACTGGAACACAACTGGTGCAGTGACCTACTTGAATAATGATAGATTTCGCAAAGAGCAAATTTCACGATTATATAGAGATCATTATTTGATATGAATTGTAAATGGAACATTGATTTTTATGGTCTATTAAAAACTACATTTATTTGCAAATGATATTTATTATTATGATGGACAAATTCCATGATGATTTTACTTTTGGTTGCCATGTCAACATATTAAACATGTCTTAAATAGATTTATTTTCTTGATTCTCTGACATTTTAAATGTAAACATATAAGAATTATTCTGAATCCTTGGAGGGGAACATTTTAAATATTCTGACATAAAAACAAAATAAATCATTTACGTTGTCCTCAGCATTTCAGTTTTCCTCTGTCATCACATAGAATTTATGATATATTGAAGACATCTATGTATCTGATGTCCTCTGGGAAACTTATACTAACATTGTTCTGCTAATGGGGATTTTAAAAATATTGATGTAGTATATTACATACACAGGGAGACAATCCTGTTAATGTGCTACATTTTCTTCTTTTTTTTTTTTTTTTTTTTTTTTTTTTTTTTTTTTTTTTTGAAACGGGGCAAAATCTTGTTTTGTTAGTTAATCATCAGATCAATCTTATAGGTGAGATGGTTTGACAATTATTAAATGTGGTTTTAGGGAGTGTGTAAGCTCACATTATAAAGGACCTTAAATGAAATATTGAAGTCGCTGAATATTTTGGCAAGAAGACAAGAAGGCATGTGTCACTTGCCCAAAATGCTGATATGTATTCCACAAGGTTTATATATTTAATATCATTTTGTATATTTTCTTTAATGATACATTAAAAATATTTCTTTATTGTGGTTAAAAATTTAAATTCTTTTGTTTTGATGATGGAAAGTTTGTTGCTTTCTATTGAAAACAGTCCAAATGTGATAATATTCTCTCATAACAATGAAAAAAAAAAAACAAGATGACATCATCTTATATATTTGCAACACTAGGATAAGGTCAGTAGCCATGGGAACCTAATACTTATATCCGACAAAGTGATATATCACACTAGTCTTTCGTTATACATAGCTTAAATATATTAATTCCTTAATATTGGATGTAGTGATAGACTGAAAGATAAATTGTTTTATCATGAGTAGACCCAAAAAAAAAAAAAAAATCCAACCAAATTATACATTCTTACTGGTCCTATTGCAGGAAACTATAGACAGAATCTTTATTTAACTTACTGACATACCGAATCAGTTATTGAAGAAAAACTAAAGCTAAGCACCATCTAACATTATAAATCACCATAGCGATGGTAATATCTCTTAAGTATTGCTTTAATTTTCTTAATTAAATCTCTGAACATATGTGTTACTAAGCTTATTTGAAAGGTCATTTTATTTTGTTTAATCAATAAATCCTGAGCAATAAGTCTTTAAGAATGAATTTCACTGAACAAAAATCCACAGACAGAACATCTTTAAAAATATATTTCAGTTCAGAACAGAATAGACTTAACTCTTATAAATATCTGTTAACACAAATCTTTATGCAGTAGTTATTAATTAATTTAGATAAACCAAATCCTTAGACAGAACATCTATAAAGAATAATTTATTGAACACAGAGCTTTAAGGCTATGCAACTGTAAAAGATAGATTCCAGTAAACACAGCTACAACTTGAAGAACAAATTTAAATAAACATAAATCCTCAGGCAGCACTTTGTCTTTAAATACTAACTTCAATGACCACATGTCTGTGTAACAGGAAAGCAAAAAAATGCAGCAGCCAAACTTGGACTCAAAACCCAGGGACCTTCTCAATACATGTACTAACGGGACACTCTACCAGCTGAACTACTTGACCACCTATCAAGCCTGGTCTGCCACATTTCCCCCCTCTCCCCAAGTTCCACCCTGGTACCAACTGTTGATTGGCCACTTTCTAGAGTTGGACGAGCCTGACAAGTAACAGGAAAGAAAAATGAAAAAAAAAAAAAAACAGCAACCAAACCTGGGACTTGAACCTGGGACCTTTCCAATATTAGTGGGACACTCTACCGACTGAGTTACCCAACACCTATCAAGCCCTTACATTCATTACATCTACCGGTACTTGCTTTTATCTTAGATATATTTCACTAAATGTCAATTAGAATAAATCTCTTTAATATTTTTGTATTTCAAGTCATGTAAACTGCTAAAGGTTTACATCTTTGATATATATTAAAAGGAAGCTAAATCTGATAGTCATTGGTTTTTTTTTTTTAATCATTTCAGGTGTTTGCTTGGAGAGTTGTTCCAGTAGATAGTTCAATAATTGGAAGAGTTGCCAAGACAACAGAACCACTTATTCTTCAGGTATAGATTATATTATTTTTTTAAAATAAAAGAAATAATAAAAAATTTGAGTTCCCAAATAACTTTTGAGTACACATTATATAGTTGAATTACCATGGTTAAGTATTTAAGTTAAATAAGACACATTTATTTATGAGCCTCATTGTTTATTTTTGAACATTTAAGAACACAGATAAGGATTTAATCATATAATATTTGTACAAGGAAAATAAAAACTGTTTCCTTTTTCAATCCCATTTTATAAAAATGTATAAACAGTCTTTTTAACAGTGACATACCAGGTAGAGTTATATAAACTTATACTAATGTTGACCTCTAATGTTTCTGTATCTGCTCAGATCTTAGGCTTGACTCAAAAAGTCTTGTACTTTAGCACTATTAAATAAAGGATATCAGTACATATTCCTGGAAGGATGGATTTACGGAATAATAATGTCAGAAATCAGGGTTCAAGGTCACAGTATTTTGTCAGAGTTCAAGGTCAAATTCTGTCAATAGTAATCAACCAATAGTAGCTCAGTTTCAGTTCATAGTTCCAGTTTTATCACATGAAAAAAAAACCTGAAACATAAATTAAAAATATTTTAAAACTGTTTGGATGCTTTGAGTTGACACTGCTGGCTTTCATTGTATCAATGAAATTTTAATGTACAGAATCAGTAATATTCTGTATGTAGTATCTTACTTTGGGGTGTGTTAATATGAAAAAAAACCCATTAAATTTATATAGCCTTCTACCTGGTATGAAATTGTCAATAAATTTTGCATGAAAGTTGACCATTCATCTTTTGGTTGAATTATTTGCAACAAAAGTTTAGATGCATTTCTAAAACTGCATTAATATTGTGTTTTACTTAGAATTCAGAATTTGGCTCTACTAGAGTGTATTGTTTCAATTGTATGTCATGTGCTATGACCTTGATTTATCGATTGACGGCATATTTATTTTGGTAAACATATTTATTTGGCTAGAAATTATTCAATTTGAACAGTAGTATGACCTTAACCTTGATAAGGAATTTGATTGTTTGTTTTATAATGTGTGATTACTACTACTGAGCTGATATTCCAGCAAGATGGGGAATTTTAGGCAGATCCAGAAACTAACTTGACATCTTAATGTCTAGTTAAAATGAGTTTCTTTGACTGTGAAAGCCTTAAAATCCAATTTTATGGTAAAGTGGTAGAGAGTAGCTTGGCTCTACTAGAGTGTATTGTTTCAATTGTATGTCATGTGCTATGACCTTGATTTATCGATTGACGGCATATTTATTTTGGTAAACATATTTATTTGGCTAGAAATTATTCAATTTGAACAGTAGTATGACCTTAACCTTGATAAGGAATTTGATTGTTGTTTTATAATGTGTGATTGCTACTACTGAGCTGATATTCCAGCAAGATGGGGAATTTTAGGCAGATCCAGAAACTAACTTGACATCTTAATGTCTAGTTAAAATGAGTTTCTTTGACTGTGAAAGCCTTAAAATCCAATTTTATGGTAAAGTGGTAGAGAGTAGCTTGCATTGGTTTGAATCTTGCTATGGCTGGTGATATCCTGATATAAGTAAAGGTTTTTCTCCATTTATTGAAATAAATCTTAGCTTGTTTAATCTAGTCAGTTAAGCTTTAAGAATATGGTTATAAGAATAGAGATCTGTATATATAGCTTTAAATAACTAGAATGTCATTTTCTAGAAAACCACCAATAACACACTCATTATGTTGTACCAATGCTTTGCCCTTAAAAAATCCAGAACCTTGAATAACCCTGAGAAATCGGAGTACCGTATGTTTGAGTGTTATTGTCCAAACAGTCATATTTTGCCATAAGACATCAAGGTCAGGGGCATATGTAAAGGTCAAAGAAATATACCGGTACATTCCATTTTTAGGCACATAGCATATATTGTAGCCAATCATTGGGTTTGGAACAGAATAAATTATTTTTCATTTATGTTTATATTATGATTAGATAAATGCAGTTTTGTATGATGCATGTTAAACAGCAGTTGTAAAAATTTGATCTAATAAATAATAAAGAAAAAAGAAGAATATGATATAATTTTGTTAGATCATCTTCTTATTCTACTTTGATGAATGACATACCATATAAAGATGCCAAAACTATAATTTTGGATGAAAAAAATACATGATGAGATTTATATTTATATTTCTGTAGATCTATGAGAATTTCAATATCTTGTTAATAAATTGTAGAATGTGTATTATATTTGAAGATCTTCTGATCTTTGAAATGATATTTTTTCTGCAACCTTTTGAAGAAATGATTTTTTTCCATCCAAAATACAAGGTTTGATTAATGATCAATTTTGCAAGTTTGTTTCTGTCATATTGCTCTTTCTGATGCCTCTTCTGTTTGGTTAAACATATTATGTTTAATGAAAAAAAAATTCATTAAAATTTTTCTTTTTTGGACAAATTGGTTGAACAGAGCATTTTTAGCATCTGTACAATTATTACATTACATGGCTTAAAAAATATTCTCAATCTTCATCAATGATTTTACTTTTTTCAAAATGGTAAATTCATGAAAAAAAACTATAAACATCAAAATTTGTATTTAAAAAAATTACCATCATGAAGGGGTATCTTGCACTGCAAACCCCTGTGATTTTTACTTCACCAGCTTACATTTTTACCTTGTATATAAACTGGTCATGAAAATTCCATTTGCTGATAAGTTCTAATGATGCCTCATTTCTTCCGTTACCTCACAGCTATTTTTAGAAATTTCCAGTTATGTTGAGAGAATTAAAAATTTCAGACAGAAAAGGCTATTCAGGAATAGTATAGTCTCAGATAATTGATAATAAACCATTATAAAATAGATTGTTTTCATTGAACTATTGGATAATCAGAAAATATTCCATTGTTCCCTTATATAGTAGAAAAGTTTATTTAAAATTGTGTTATATTATGCCAAGGCAAATATGCCGGCAAAGATTGCTGGAGAATTTCTAATTTTTCCAGAATTGCTTCGTACCCTCATGACTTGATTTGACAGCTTACGGCGTAAATCAGTGAGGCAGGGAGAGACGTATTTCCCAGCCGAGAATTGAGGTCTAACGTTGTTCATATGGAGGCTCTCAATTCCGGTAGCATTGATATGGCCTGTGTGTGTGAATTAGGTTTGTTGTTAAGTATACATTCCAATATGTTCCCTTGTTTTATTTTTGTATATTATATATAATTATTTATAATATTGTTATGTCAAAGAATTCTGTCCAGGCTGGTATCAGAGAAATGCTAATATAATTTTTATAATCATGTAATTTGATTTTTTCATAAAATTTTCAGCCATAAAAATTGATTTCATAATTATGTATATCATAGTTATTTATTTTTAAAAAATGTTAAATTTCTACAAATATTTATTTTACTTTTAACATATTTGACTTTTACAACTAAATATAAAATTATTGTCCCATTTGAATTTGGCTGACTTTATTCTGCTTATCTTCATATTAAACTTCACTTATTGTTGGCTTGAATACTGTAACTTACTGGTATATTCAAATTAAGCAATTACTGTTTTAATTTTTAACACATTGAATGTGCCAAGAATCAAATACAGCTCATCCTGTTAATATTTCTACATGTACAAGTGGCACCAGCTGAACCTCAACTGTTTCCCATATTAATGAATAATACATAATTTGTATTAAAATTTGCAAAAGGATATTATACAACATGCACGTAATATTGTCATCATAAATAAAATGTACAAAGCCCCTCTAAAAAGTGTTATGAGAGACTAAATATTTACATAAACCAGTTTACATATATATCTCCCACAGTTTGCAGGTGTAAAACCTGTTTTAAAAAAATACATAAATAAATTTACATTGTATTACCCATACATAAACATATCACACTTTACACAAATCCACGGCAGATTTTGATAGTGCTAAAACATATAGATAAAGGGTTTGTCTACATAATAAATTAAGAATTGTCAATACTATATATGCTTTTATTTCTATCTATGCACTAAATGACTGGTTAAACGTAGCTGCTGTCTGGATGACTATGAGGAGTAAGATTATAAAAAATCCAATCTAATCTAAAGTTAGTGCAAAATAGAACCTAGTGAAAGTTATATAAAGGAAAGGTTAGACCACGTGGATTAGCCACAGTCTTAACGAAAACCTCACTAGCACTTAGCAACATAGATTGATTATTTCTGTCGTTATGACAACAGTTAATTACCAGTACTAATAACATGACTGAGGCATGTTGAACGATAATTTTTAAAACCCAATTTAATTAATTTAAAGTCAGTAGTTTAACTTACATAGAATCTAGGTGCCTATTGTGTAAAGAATATTATGTCAAATATGCTGAAAGAATTCAAATACAGGGTACAAGGTACGGTACCTATGTTCATTGTATTAGAGTTGTTAAATCTGTACAAAGCTTCTCTGATATCAACCAGTTCAGATATATAATGTTAGTCATTATATGGCAGTTATATATAGTAGGAAATCTCAGTACACATGTACAAATATAAAAAAACAAGCTCTACTGATATTTTATTGAAACATTTCTTCACTCATTTTACACGTTTTCATTGTTATCTGAGAGTTCTGATTGGTTGGTTAATAATTTACAATATGTAGAAACATGTGTCCTTGAACACTTAAAACTTGTATGGATCAACTTTAAAAAAAAAAACAACTTTAAATAAAACGAAACTATAGGCATGATTTAAAGAATAAAATTCGGTTACATTTTCCTCGCATTAATTACAAAAATACATGTGATGTAACAGGTACTTTAAAGTTCTTATAGATTTAAACAGGAAATGTTTTGTTAAAATATAAATTTATTTTTAAAGTTTGATCACTTAACTGTGAAACAATTTATGTGAATTATTTGTAAATTTGTATACAAAGATACAGGATGTTGTGTACATAAATATACATATTAAATACTCACATTCTGCTATCAATGTTAAACAGTCATTTTACAAATCATAGGTCAACACTTTAAATTAAAAATTTTTGCATTATGTGTCTTTAAGAGATATAAAATTATCTTTATATCATAACCATTTAAAAGAGATCTATGCAGTTTTCAAGATCTATGGTAGATCTCACACTTTTCAAGGTTGTCTGACTGGTAAATCTTAAAATTTTCAAGGTCTATGGTATATCTCAAAAGTTTCAAGGTTGTCTTTAGTACATCTTGAAATTTTCAAGCTTGTCTGTGGTACATCTCAAAATTTTTAAGGTTGTCTGTGGTACATCCCAAATTTTTTCGATTTTCTATGGTACATAGCAAAGTTTTCAAGATGGTAAAAGGTATATCTCACAGTTTTCAAGGCTGTCTTTGTTAAATCTCACAGTTTTAAAGGCTGTCTTTGTTAAATCTCACAGTTTTCAAGGTTGTTTATTGCTCATATCAAAGTTTTCAATGTTTTCTGTAGTCCAACTTTTAATTTTCAAGGTTGACTATGGTACAGCTCACAGATTCCATGATTGTCTTTGTTTTGGTAAAGCACACAGTTTTAGGTTGTCTGTGGTACACCTCTCAGCTTTCAAGGTTGACTATGGTACAGCTCACAGATTTCACGGTTGTCTTTGGTTTGGTAAAGCACACAGTTTTTAGGTTGTCTGTGGTACACCTCTCAGTTTTCAAGGTTGACTATGGTACAGCTCACAAATTTTACGGTTGCCTTTGGTTTGGTAAAGCTCACAGTTTTTGGGTTTTCTGGTACATCTCTCAGTTTTCAAGGTTGACTATGGTACAGGTCACAAATTTCAAGATTGTCCTTGGTTTGGTAAAGCCCACGGTCTGAAGTACATCTCTAAGTTTTCAATGCTGGCTATGGTACACCTATATAAATTACAAAGTTGTTTATGAAACATGTATTTACAACTTTAAAAATAGTTTTTTCTTCTAAAAGAAAGTGAGGTCAATTGCTTTCATTTAAAATTTTAAGAAAAATCTTTAAATCTTAAGCTTCTTATAAGTATCATGATGTGTAAATATTTCAAGGCCATATTCGGTAGAATAATATATTTTAAAGTAATAAAATGAGAAAGTATTTAAAAAATGCTGTGCTCTTTATCATCTTTTTATTTAATACTCCTAGAGTAGTTTAATTATCCATTTATATCTGTACCACTCATAAAGGCAGTCAACTGTTGCCTAAGGCTTTTGCTTTTCACTTAAAGAAATTCTTGGAATTTCAGTTTATTGTAATTGATTAAGCTTAAAATTTTATTAGAAATAAACTGAAATTCTGTAAATCTGAAATCTCAAATGGTTGCTGTTACTATAAATTCATGTATATATTTATAAAAAAAAGAGAAAAATGGGCAAATAGCCATAAAATGCAATTTTCATATTTGATGTTAAAAAAATAAGATGATTTACCATTGAACATATGTAACAAACTTTAAAGACAATTTTTCTGTTGATCTAATAATTATGAGTTATGCAAATGAGGTGCTTTTAAAGCCTATTCTGAAGATCTTCTCTGAAATCGCTAGGCAGTATAGTACGAAATTTAATAAAAAATTCAGTCAGTGCAGATTAAAATTATGTAGTATGGCCCTTCTAAATTTAATATGGCTGCCATAACTCTAAATAGAAAAATAGATAAATAGCCATTACCGATATATGTATGGACTAATTTAGTTTTAATCTAATTTATAGAATGTAGATGTATAACCATTTAACATGTATCACCTGTTACGTGATCCATTTTTCACCAATTATGCAAATGAGATGCTATTTAAAGCCATTTCTTTAAATCTTCTCTTCTAAAACTTTAAGTTTAAATAAAACCAAATTTGAGTGAGATCCTAGTTTAAAGCAGATAAAAAATTGTTTCTAGTATTGCCATCCATATTCAAGATTGCTGCCATTACTATTAACAAAAAACCAGGTACATAGCCAATTATGGTATATTTTAGTTCATGTTTGGCATATAGAAAGTAGTTGTATAACCATTAAACATACATTACATAATGGTTTGAAAAAGTTATCCTTTGACTTAATTTTCTAAGTATGAATTTTAGTCAACTTTAAGAACAAGTTGTCCAATTCAAAAGATTCTCATTTTGTAAAATATTTTGTTGCTATATATTTAAAGTTGTATCTTGCATGGCTATCTGATATTCAATGGCAAATAAAGTGACATTTGAGCTATACAGAATATACAGGGCTCCTTTTATATCTTGAATCAATTAACATATGCTGGTCCATATAAGTCCATATATCCATTAAGATAACTTTTGGACAGCAGTCCTGATTAGTCTTTATAAAGTCTATCTGGTTATCAAAGCAACTTTTTGGGCAGAGTTCCTGAAGGCCTGTCATTAAAATAATCATTACCATCCAATCAGACTCTCTTCATATACTCATTTAACATAAATTTATTATTATTTATATCAGTAAAATTATTATTTTTCAAATTTTGTTTGTAAATCAGAATCTTTTGCTATAATTTGTTATTTACTGTTTTCATTATTTGAACCTTTTGAAAATTAATTATTTATGTGTGTGAAAATACAAAAAATTATTATTGGTAATATAAAGTTATTGATAAGTTCCTCAAACAGAACTATTGTTCTAAGTATTGATTTTGTTTCTTGACAGGTTTTTGTTGTTGATCAAGATAAAACAAAGGAGAAAGCAGCATTCCAAAGAAAGGTACACACACACACACACACACACACACACACACACACACACACACTAAAATTAGCATAATGTAAAGGCAGAATTTAATGATATTATAAAAACTGAAGATGTTCGATTGTGTGTACTTATTTTTAAAAATGATATTAATACTATGTTTTATTTTTCAAACAAGTAATGAATACACAAAATAATACACAGTTGTGTGATTCCTAAGCAAGATATAGCATAAAGTAAACTAAATGTCAAATCTAGGAATAACTGATGTTACAGCACTATCAGTACTTTGAATTGTTTTCAGGTATATTTGCTGAGAAAGTATAGTTGCCATAAGATACCAGAAAACGGGTTGCGATATTACTTATGTTCACTCTCTACAGAGACCATTGTGTACAAGGTTAGTGGACTATTTACAATTCTACAGTTAAACATCAGTAACTGACACAAAGTTGGAAGTCAGTGTCAAATCTAGTTCGCTTGACTTCAGTTCAGTTTTATTTATTTATTTATTTTTTGTGTTGCCTGACTAGGCGATATATAGGGATTACTTTCGTCGTCTGCGGCATCCTGATTTCCTTGTCCGGAGCATAACATTGGTGTTGTACATTCAAATGACTCCAAACTTGGTGTGCATGTTTCTGGCAATGACTCGAAGTGCAGTGCACAAGAACCGCAACTCTATCTTTTTCCGTTTTTGAATTATTTCCCTTTGATTGATTTTTATAGATCATTTCTTGTACGGAGCATAACTTTGGTGTAGTATGTTCAAATGACTCCAAACTTGGTGTACATGTTTCTGGCAATGACTCGAAGTGCAGTGCACAAGAACCACAACTCTATCTTGTTCTGTTTTTGAATTATTTCCCTTTGATTTTTATGCAGTGTCAGGCGACACATCTGCTTCAAAGAAACATATCTAGTTTTTTTAATTAGTTTTTTTTTTTTTTTTTTTTTTTTTTTTTTTTTTTTTTTTTTTAGTCTGAGGGGGAACTCTGGTTTCCTCTACTATATCACCTTGATGTAAGTGAAAAAATCTTGACTAGGGCCTTATAAACATCATTAATCTAATCAAATTTAAATATCAGAACAAAATAATATCCTTTGAGAATTCTACCTGAGGCATTCATTTTCTTGAAAGATAATAAAGCAAAAATTATTTAGACTTTACTATTTAATCTCTATATTCATATGGTCAAGTGTTTATGAGTCTCTGTATTATCACTTCATCCATCCACCCATCTATCTATCCATCTCTCTGTCCATCCATCTATCAACCAGAAAACCCCAAAGCTAAGAATATATATATATGTCTACACTATAATCATATCTCCATCTGTCCACCTCCATCATCCTTAGTAAGAATTCCATCATTGTGTATGTTTGTGATATTAAATGTCTACATTCATATGGCCAAGCATGTACATATGTCTGGTGTTATATTTGTCACTTAATAAGTTAAAGATTATCAGACAATCCTGTAAATCTATTTCTACTAATGATACATATAACTGCTATGTAACATCCTATATCTATGGTACTTCATCTTGGATCTATATTTATATTGTCTGTGTACAGTTGTGTCTGCGATCTTACAACTCATTCCTACTTCGCAGGGATTTCGTAAAACATTACACAAATTACTTTCATGGTTCAATGGTATGCCAAAGTCTAGATCCAGAGTCATAGGTTAAAGGTCAAGTCACATGATCTCTATAGGTTTAGGGTTACAAGGGTTTGAGGAGAGGATTACTGATTTAGTTTGAATTACTTTTACTTTAACTTTGGCTCTAAAGACAGTGTGTGTGTGTGTGTGTGTGTGTGTGTGTGTGTGTGTGTGTGTGTGTGTGTGAAAAATAAATGATGCTATAGTTAAGTGAAATATTGGTACATTTTACTAATGACACAACATAAAATAAACTGCAGTCAACATGCAATGAAAGTAGTGAATTTTTAGCTCACCTGAGCTGAAAGCTCAGATGAGCTATTGCTATCCATCTTCGTCCGTCGTGCGTCGTGCGTCGTCCGTCGTCCGTCGTCCGTCGTCCGTCGTGCGTAAACTTTTTACATTTTAATCTTCTCCTCCAAAACCACTGGGCCAAATTTAATGAAACTTGGTAACCATCATGCCTGGATGAAGCTCTTTCAGATTTGCACAAATGAAGGAGTTATGTCCCCTTGGGGCCCCATAAGGGGGGAAATAGTGAAAAACTTTAAAAATCTTCTCCTCTGAATCTACAAGAGGTATACCTTAGTTATTTCATTTATAACATCCTTAGGTCATCTTTTTTCAGATTTGCACAAATGGTAGCCATGGGACTCAAAATGGGGAAATTATGAGGCACTGAGTGGGGAATTTGATAAAAATTATATATTTGTCACTATATCTTGAAAACTATTAGCTTTTTGTATAGGCATGTATATTAGAATATTGTAGGTATTGACATGACGATCATTTTGATATATAGTTCAAGGTCATATGTTGAAAGGTCAAGGTCACAGCTGCAAAAGAAGACTTAAATTGCTAAATATCTTGAAAACTATTCACATTTTGTATAGGCATGTATATTAGAATATTGTAGGTATTGACATGACGATCATTTTGATATATGGTTCAAGGTCATATGTTGAAAGGTCAAGGTCACAGCTGCAAAAGAAGACTTAAATTGCTAATTATCTTGAAAACTATTAAACTTTTGTATAGGCATGTATATTAGAATATTGTAGGTATTGACATGACGATCATTTTGATATATGGTTCAAGGTCATATGTTGAAATGTCAAGGTCACAGCTGCAAAAGAATACTTAAATTGCTAATTATCTTGAAAACTATTAATGTTTTGTATAGGCATGTATATTAGAATATTGTAGGTATTGACATGACGATCATTTTGATATATGGTTCAAGGTCATATGTTGAAATGTCAAGGTCACAGCTGCAAAAGAAGACTAAAATTGCCAATAATCTTGAAAACTATTAACCTTTTGTATAGGCATGTAGATTAGAATATTGTAAGTTTTGACATGACGATCATTTTGATATATGGTTCAAGGTCAT
Organism: Tegillarca granosa; assembly: GCA_029721355.1. Taxonomy (NCBI): domain Eukaryota; kingdom Metazoa; phylum Mollusca; class Bivalvia; order Arcoida; family Arcidae; genus Tegillarca; species Tegillarca granosa. The sequence goes on along the minus strand of CM056596.1, from coordinate 5,549,720 downwards.
ATGTTGAAAGGTCAAGGTCACAGCTGCAAAAGAAGACTTAAATTGCTAAATATCTTGAAAACTATTAACCTTTTGTATAGGCATGTAGATTAGAATATTGTAAGTTTTGACATGACGATCATTTTGATATATGGTTCAAGGTCATATGTTGAAAGATCAAGGTCACAGCTGCAAAAAAAAACTTAAACTGCTAATTATCTTGAAAACTATCAGCTTTTTGTATAGGCATGTATATTAGAATATTGTAGGTATTGACATGACGATCATTTTGATATATGGTTCAAGGTCATATGTTGAAATGTCAAGGTCACAGCTGCAAAAGAAGACTAAAATTGCCAATAATCTTGAAAACTATCAACTTTTTGTATAGGCATGTATATTAGAATATTGTAGTTATTGACATGACAATCATTTTGATATATGGTTCAAGGTCATATGTTGAAAGGTCAAGGTCACAGCTGCAAAAAAAGACTTAAATTGCTAAATATCTTGAAAACTATTAACTTTTTGTATAGGCATGTATTTTAGAATATTGTAGGTATTGACATGACAATCATATATATTTTGAGGTCATATATGTTCAAAGGTCAAGGACATAGCTGCACAAGTATACTGAAATTGATTTATGATTTGGAAATTATTCATTGCACTACAGTTACTTCATGCATATTATATAAACTATTTATAAATGAAATGTGAGTGGATATATTTCTGATAAAGTTTTGTGGGAGTTCTTAACTTGAGAAAACTTTTAAAGTTTCTGTACTTAATATATTGTCTATTGCACTTTGCAAACTGCATTGGACAATATCTTCAGGTGAGCGTTAAGGCCCATGGGCCTCTTGTTTGTAATATATATTTGTATTTATACACTGACATATGTTACAAACGTTATCATAACAAAACTTGTCTAATTTGTCATCAAATTCATCAAGATTATGTATTTATAGATAACATCACAGTATAATAACCCATACAGAGACTAACAGACAGGTTTTCTGAACTTAAACAGATATAATAAAAATTATAGACAAGGGGGGGGGGGGGGGGGCTCAGAGAGAGAGAGAGAATAATTTGTCATCAATTTCATCAAGATTATGTATTTATAGATAACATCACAGTATAATAATAAGTTATTATTGATAACCCATACAGAGAGACTGTAACAATAAGGTCTATAATAAAATTATAGAGTCAGGGGTCTCAGACAGAGAGAGAGAGAGAGAGAGAGAGAGAGAGAGAGTTGAAAACAGATTATGTTCTTTATTGTAACTTTTGTGACAGATACAATTACAGTTCACAATTATATTTATGCCATTCTTGTGACCTTATTTCCTTATTTCATTACAGTAAAGCAATAAATATACTGCTGTTACAAAATAAAATAATAATGATAAATGCTGATCAACATCAAATAGAAGCTAGCTGATGTCATCATTTTATTTTATGGTATTACAAAGTATTTATCAATGACATCAAAGGAAATTTATTATTGGGATCTAAAATAAATTAAAGTACCAAGTCAACACTTTAATTAATATAGTCTGTATGTATAATGACTGAAACATCTATTAACTGATTACAAGTACCTGCAGATGTATACTGGTTATGAACAATACAAAAATCTGCAGTCGTGTGCAAACATTAGAGTCTACAATGCAGGAGAAGAATGCAGGCAACCTTGAGACTTTTGTAAATGATAATTTTACTGAGTCTGGTGAAAGCTCTGCCAATATTTTTCATGATTACCTTCATACACATAAATGTTGAGATAAAAAATACTAAAAAAAATTACATATCTAGCATCATACCTCAAATACAGAGAGAGAGAGAGAGAGAGAGAGAGAGAGAGAGATCAAAATACAATATAATGCTATATGTTTTCAAATCCCTCTTATTTGGTGGTTGGATATAGGAGTAACTCTGCTAACATACCTTTTTGTGAAGACAGTTCATGAATTTATCCTGTTTTGTTTTTAAAGGTAAAATGGGAGGGGGGAACTGAGTGGCAAGGTCTGAGAAAGTGTTAGTTTGTTTGATTAAGGTCATGGTATTCTCAAGGCACTTATATTTCCTTCACCATTTTAGAAGTGACTGCTTTGTCTTTGGTGTAAGTGATATAATCTAAGTAATGGAAAAAATATTTCAACACAGTAATCATTTAAAAGGAAAAGAAAAAATACTAAAATATTACATAGTACAGTTAAATCTGTAATTATAACAATCCCAATAGATATTTACATATTAATGTCCCAAGGTAAAAAAAAAATAAGAAATAAAAAAAATAAATAAATAAAATAAAATAAATATAAAAAAACACATATCCACTCTACTCTGCATCAACCCTTGCAGGGATTTTTCTGGCCACTCACAGGGTCCGGTAAAAGGACCCATTCCCAATGCCAAAAAGCATACATTTTTCCCAATTTTGTAGGTAAAAATTCCCAAATGTTCCTGCTTTGAGAAACTTAAGAAAAAGTGAAAAAACTCTATATTTTTGGTGTAGCTTGTATATCTTTATGATAACCTGTATTTATGCACATGTTGATTTATACTCAATGAGGCTTGTAGAATGGGAGCAACTCATGAAACAACCTTCTCAGATGTTTGTATTGAAGCCAGTCTGAAGATATTGAGTTAATGTCTGAGTGATTTGGTACAAATGAGTGACTACCAGCATGTATCAAAATAGTAAATATTCCAGGCAAAATATTTGATGTGCTGACAATGTGAAAATTTTTAAAGTTTAATGAAAAATTTTCCCAAAATGTCGATTTTGTCAATGATTTTCCAAATTTCATCCCAAGGTCCCTTTCCCAAAATGGCCAGAAAAATCCCTGCCTTGTCTAGAGTGTTTCTTGGGGTTGGTTTGTCAGATATTTTCAAAACTTCATTTTATGGCTATCGTTAAGACTTGTTTTATTGGCAGTTTTGAACAAAGTGGTGAAAATTATTGTTACCTATACATGTGAAAGCCTGTTTGTCGTAATTGTAAATGAATATATTTTATTTGTTTACAGGGTCAGTTAAACACTGCACAGTTGTGGCTTTATTTCAAGGACCTTTCAGATCCAGAATATGAGACACATTTGTCATTGGTACATAGTAGATTTTCTACTAATACCTTTCCTAGCTGGGAGAGAGCACATCCTCAGAGGTAAACATTTGTACAAAGCAAATTCATGGCCATGTAAATACATTTATATTTTCACAATTTTAACAAAAGCAGTTGACTATATATTACATGCATAGAGGATCTTACAAGAGTTTTTATGTAAAATTTAATTAATTTATTAAACAAGTTGAATAATTTTTATGCAATGAGATTTGACAAATTGCAAAAAAAAAAAATTAAAAATTAATCAATAAGTTTAAGAAATCAATATTACATAAATACTCGTGTAAGATTCTGTTTATTATATAATCCAGAAAAATACCTGTTTTTTGTAAAAATACAATCTGCCTTCTCTATGTAAAAAAAGAGCTGACTGACTGAAATACAGACAAATTACATAAATATGTTGACATCATAGCATGCACACATTGGAATGTTAACAAGGAAGTGCTTGCGCTTGTTTCCATGGTCTCAAAAATGATATTACACGTGTATTATGATTTTTATTTCATGACTTTATTGTATGGACTATTTAAGAGATTATATAATAAATAAGTTTAAAGGCAGTACAAGTTTTAACTAAATAATATTTTATCCTGTTAAGTTGTTCATGTTCGCTCATGTAAGTACAAGAAATCAAGATTACAGAAATCCTGTGCATTTGTGTTGCAAATAAGAGTGTAGGCCTGCTGAAGCTTTTATTGGTTGCTATGTCAACCAAATTTCATATTCTCAATATTTAAAATGTATGGATGTAAAAAAAAGTAATAAAGTGTAAAAAAAATCACATACTGTAAAACGTGAAAATTTAGCGGCAGTTTTATTTTAGCGCAATTGGTGGATGAATTCAACCGCTAAAATAAAACTGTTGCTAAAATTTGACAAAACTTAACGGGCAAATACTAACCGTCATCTTTGATGATGTTTCACTGCTATAATTGTTGAATATTATACCCGTCATATAATTATTTTAATGATAAAAGAAAGAAATTGTTTTTTAAACATTTAATCAATGAGAAGTTATATCGACTTCACATGCATAAAAATCAATAATTTTTATCAATCAGTCCAAAAAGTCCATTTTCGTTTCAGCTGATAGAACAATATGCACACGCACACAAAATTAAAATGGAATAAAATCCGAATTAAATCACGATAAATCCTGAAAATCAGTAATTCCAAAAAACAGTTTAAAAAAGCACTAAAAATCCACAAAATTAAAAAAAAAAAAATCGGCGTTTTGGACTTGTAAACAACGGGGACTCTCTCTGGACAAACGGCCACATTTTTATAAATATGTCTCCATTTACAGAATGATAAGAATAAATGTATGGCTTCATTTATTTAATTATTACTACTCATCACTTGTTCGCAGGTGATTACACAAGTATATCAAATAGTATTCATAGTATCTATAAATACAGTAAGCCTAATTAAGATGATTATACAGTCGGGTACAGGTGTAAATTTTGGGGTCCCAAACAGGGTAATCACTAGTGCTAAAATAAAACTGCGCTAATACAACTGGCATTTTGGAATCGCTAAAATTTCTATGCGCTAATGTAAAGCGGTTTACAGTATTGCATAGAGTAAAGAAAAACTTCAATAGATAAAAATGAATATGTACTGTTATATACTTTATAGATACCTGGCTCATAACGGAGAAATCAACACCCTCCGAGGTAACATGAACCTGATGAAGGCCAGAGAGGGTGTGATGAGTAGTCATGTGTATGGTGAAGACTTGAAAAAGCTTTACCCAGTAGTGGAAGAGGGAATGTCAGATTCTGGATGTGTGGACAATGTTTTAGAATTTTTATGTATGGCTGGTGGCAGAGAACTTCCAGAGGTAATGATTAAAAATTGACAATCTTATTTGTTAATTATATAAATTAGCCATATAAGCCACTTAACAGCTTTACTAGAACATGTTGTACTTATTGTAAATATATTACCTAATTATGTATTATGATTCCTGTACAAACGGAACAATTTCTTTGGTCTAGAAGGTGTTCAGGTTAAACAGGTTCCACTGTTTCGTCTGGCAGGTGTTTAGATTAGACAGGTTCCACTGTTTGGTCTGGCAGGTGTTCAGGTTAAACGGGTTCCACTGTTTGGTCTGGCAGGTGTTCAGGTAAAACGGGTTCCACTGTTTGGTCTGGCAGGTATTCAGGTTAAACAGGTTCCACTGTTTTGTCTAGCAGGTGTTCAGGTTAAACAGGTTTCACTGTTTGGTCTGGCAGATGTTCAGGTTAAACAGGTTCCACTGTTTGGTCTGGCAGGTGTTCAGGTTAAACAGGTTCCATTGTTTGGTCTGGCAGGTGTTCAGGTTAAACAGTTTCCACTGTTTGGTCTGGCAGGTGTTCAGGTTAAACAGGTTCCACTGTTTGGTCAAGAAGGTGTTCAAGTTAGACAGGTTCCACTGTTTGGTCTAGAAGGTGTTCAGGTTAGACAGGTTCCACTCTTTGGTCTGGCAGGTGTTCAGTTTAAACAGGTTTCACTGTTTGGTTTGGCAGGTGTTCAGGTTAAACAGGTTCCACTGCTTGGTCTGGCAGGTATTCAGTATAAACAGGTTCCACTGTTTGGTCTAGAAGGTGTTCAGGTTAGACAGGTTCCACTGTTTGGTCTGGCAGGTGTTCAGGTTAGACAGGTTCCACTGTTTGGTCTGGCAGGTGTTCAGGTTAAACAGGTTCCACTGTTTGGTCTGGCAGGTGTTCAGTATAAATAAGTTTAATTGGGTGGCCTTTAAGGTGTTCAGTTCAGATTGGATCAACTGCTTGGTCTAGTAGGTGTCCAGTGTATACTGGCTGCACTTTATATGTTTCTGTATACAAAGTCTGTCTATGTATACAAAGTCTATCTACTCATGAAAGCCATTGTTACAAGTCTCTTGGTAGAGTTTTTATTGAATAATTTTTACAGTAGTATACAAGATGGAAATGGGAAAAAAATACAGAATCTTAGTTTTTGTGATTTAGACTGTTAAAAAGCCTACACTTCAGATTCAGTTATATGTTTTTCTTTTTTCTGTAATCTAGAAAGTATCATTTATATTTAAAATACCCTTATATACATATTTTCTATTTAAGGCTGTGATGACAATGGTGCCTGAAGCTTGGCAGAATGATAAATACATGCCTGCTGATAAAAAAGCATTCTATAGATGGAGTGCGTTTGCTATGGAACCCTGGGATGGACCTGGTAATTGTTATATATTGAAAGATAAAAAATAATTTTTATTTTTCTACACTGTCAAAAAATTCCTGTCATTTCCTTTGAATACATCAGTTAAATTTGATTCAATTTTACTCCAGCTTTTCTCACATGAAGAGTGAGTGACAGAGTTATTGTTTAAAGCTGCCTCACCATTATTACAGATATTTACAACCAGAAAATGCTAAAAATACATATTTAAATAAAACATTACAACATTTTGCGATTTTAACATTTGTTTATTTAAAATTATAATTTTAATCTTCCAGCATTGCTTACATTTACCGATGGTAGATATATAGGAGCCATCTTGGATAGAAATGGACTTCGGCCATCTCGGTTTTATATAACCAAGAACAATTATATGTACATGTCCAGTGAAGTGGGAGTTGTAGATGTCCCAAGTTCAGAAGTCATTCAAAAGGTAAAAAATAGCAATATGTTTAAACAGGACCCTGCCTGTTGAGTAATCTTAAACCAAAGAGCTGTCGAAACTGAACTATTTTAAAAGGTATGGATGGCCCTTTTTGGTATACCCAAGAATAAGGGTGAGTATTGCATGCACCATTAGCGTGCATTCAGGGCCATTCCAGGTACTACAATATGTTTGAATGGGACCCTGCTGAGTAAACTAAAACCAAAAACCTGTCCAAACTGGACTATTTTAAAAGGAATAGATGGCCCACACAGGTGTAGCCAAGAATGATGTTAAATATTGAATGCACCACTATTGTGCACCCAGGGTCTTTCCAAGACATGGCAGTATTATTGTTTCCTTAGTTACTCTTTGTAAACCCAACACTGGCCTGTCCAGTTTGAACAAAATCTTCAATATTTCAAGTGTTTCATTTAAACAGGTTGTACTTATTTATTACTTAAGTAACAACCAATTAGGAAATAAGGATGATCAAAATTCTTCAAAAATGTCTATTTACATGTATAGCCAGTATAAAGTACTTAACAAAAACAATTTATTTTCATTCCTTTTAGAAAATAACCATTCTACATTTATAAAACAATTAGGAAGTAATTGATATTTATGTTAACTTGAGTGTTTTTCATTTTTGTTAGAAATAGATTATTTTTAATTACAGGGAAGATTGAAACCAGGAAGAATGTTGTTAGTTGATACAAAAAAGAAATTGTTCTACAAGGATGAAGTTCTCAAATCAAATATAGCTAATCTTAGACCTGTAGGAAAATGGCTAAATGAGGTATAGAAGAGTTTTTGGCCTTGTCCCTATACAAAGCATAGAAACGAGACATTGTTGGTCCTTCTTACTGAGTCCTTGTGGCTTTAAAATTTATATTTACTTGTATTATGTTTTATTTAATTTTAAAATCACAAATTTATAATGAAACCTTTTAGAAAAATGGCTAAATGAGGTATATCAAACCATTTTTAACATCTAAATTAGACATGGAATACACTTGGTTTAAACAGTATACTCATAGTATTAACAAAGTATACATATGGTTTAACTGTAGATACACTTAGGTTAAATGATATACACACAGTTTAAACATGTATTATACACACAATTAAAATACTCTTAAAGCTATAAGTTTAAAGTTTAAACGTGGTATATACATAATATAAATATTTGAAAACGTCCAAAGTAAAGTACATATTTTAATAACTTTTTGGATTGGATGGCAAATAAAATATTTAGAACTAAATCATGAATTTTGGTTATCCTAGAAGTTAATATGGGTCTTTAAGAGAAAAATGTTGAAGTTTAAAATATCTGTCTGTACATGACTACATATACCCAGTATTCCTTTTTATTTTTTCTTATAGACTGTGACAATGACAGACCTAAGAAAGGCCCATGATAGTAGTAAAGTACCTAAACTTGTCCCAGATATACAAACATCAACACATGCAGGGTTCTTGGAGGAAGACAGAAGATTGTCACTGTATGGTTTTACCACAGAAGCCATCAACCTGCTAGTACTTCCCATGGTCAAAGACAAGTATGATATATTAAAGTCACATATCCCTACCCCCATCCCTATCCCAGCCTGATATTCTCACAGAGGCTATCAAACTGTTGGTACTCTCTATTGTCTAGGACCAGCATGATGTGTTTATCTGTCATGTCTCTACCCCCAACCCCACCCGATCCTAGCCTGATACAAGAATGCTGAAGAAGTACAGAAGATTTTCACTTTGTGGATTTATTACACAAGGCCATTAACCCAACCTAATGGTTTGTCTCATGGTCAGAGCTGTGTATATATTTTCTCGCTTTTGATCATTCTTCTCATCACAAAACTATATCCTGTTTTAATATATATATTTTTATAAAGACTGTCACCAGTTACACAGATTGATACTCAGTTCAGTTCTTGGTCAAATCTTAAGTTTTTCATTTTAGCAATGTTGTATTTTATAATTCATTCACATAACAGTGAGTGTCATTATATTTTAAAACAGAAGATAATTACATGTACTTAAAATTTGGATTGACCAACGATTATTGCTTTGAATTGTAAGTCTTTAGATAATCTAAATTACATATTCTGTTACAGGAAGGAAGCACTGGGATCTATGGGTAATGATGCACCACTGGCATGTCTATCAAAGTTTAATCCCTTGTGTTTTGACTATTTCAAGCAGATGTTTGCTCAAGTTACAAATCCTCCCATTGATCCATTTAGAGAGAAGATTGTTATGTCCTTGGTAAGTTATAGTCTGTTAAATGAATCAGTATTACATAATGTTTATTTAAATTTAAAGGGTAATTCAAGTTTAACTATTTCTTTCTGATTGATAAAAGTTTTATTTTTTCAAATTTAAGGATTCAAAGTGTGCAAAAATTTATTTGAGTTCGGTGGAAAATATTCTCATTTCAGTCAAGATTCCTTCATTTTGATCAAGATCTGTTTCGTTGGATAGGAATTTTGTTGGATAAAAACTTTCAACTAGGATTTGCCCAAATGGCAGAGAGCTATATTTCCATAATTAAGAGTTTGGACCACTTAGCCTGTAAAAATTTAATTTTGTATCATGAAATCTGTTGTCATGAGAGTCATAGAAATTACAAATATTGTCTTGTATATAGTATTGCCAATAGTTGAAATTGGTTTGTCTTTTTTTTGTTTTTTTTTTTTAATTAGCTAATTTAGCTCATTTAGTACCCAGTAAGCCACTGTAGCTGGTACATAAACAAAAACATACTACCTTAACATTGGAGAGATACAAATGCAGAGACTTCCAAGTTTAAGCTTTAGGACTTAACTAGGCTAGTGATCCACTAATTCATCTAGTACTGCGGCCACATTTTACAAGTACCCAGATCTACTGAAGTTGTTTTTGTAGCAGGTTAATTTTTTATAACTACTACAAACAAGTTTGACAGGGAATATAGATATCACCCTGATTGTCTGCTTTGTTGATATATCTCTTAAGATGTAGAAGATAGAGCCTTCATACTTGGGACCACAGCTGTGTATATACAGAGTTACAGCCCTTAATTCTTTTCTTTTAGATAGTTTTATTTTACATGTATCATCTTATATCCCAATTGTTTCAGGCCTGTCCTGTAGGACCAGAACACAATATATTAGAACCAAGTGCAGAACAGTGTAAACGATTGTGGTTAGAACAACCAATATTGTCATTGTGGGATATGGACGTGTTGAAATACACCGAATATAATGGATGGAAGGTAACTAACTATCATAGTTTTAAAATCTATCTTGAATCAATGAATGCCCAAACATTAAATTTAATTTTTGAATTTCTTTCCACTTATATAAATATAATGACAATTTATCTGCAATATATTTTATGTAAGAGACATTTTCAATGAAATTTTTAAAAAATGGTTTTACATAATGATTTGTTCATTTTCGCTTCAGACTAAGGTACTAGATACAACATACCCTGTAGAACAAGGTGTGGATGGACTTGTACCAACTTTACAAAGGATTTGTACGGAGGCAGCAGAAGCAGCAAAGAATGGCTATCAACTCATTGTGTTATCTGACAGGAAAATCAGCAAAAATTATGTACCTGCTCCGTATGTATTGATTTGTAAATTATGTATATAGTTTTGTAGTTGAATGTAAAATTTAAAAATGCAATCTGGAAAACAACAATTGAACTGTAGCAAGTAAACATGGCATGATTATAGTACAAAATTTAAAATTTATCAGTTGTTCAAGTACAGGTATATATGTATAAACCATTAGATGTATGGATATACTGTTACTCGTTTAAATTTTGAAATGGAGGAAATATACAGTAGAGTATTCATAACTTGAATATCAATATCTGAAATACCATGGATAACTAGAAGACATTGATTTGTACCAAATGTTTTATTTGTTGTTATGTTGAAAACTCAAACTCCAGAATAACACAAACTCTAGATAATTAAAAATCCTATTTTTATTTTTCTTGAGTTCATATCTTCAACTGTTGAATTTTGTTTCATTCAATTTTTACAGTGTTACCAGTGAAAACCAAACCCTAAGTAAACAAAAAATTAGCCTGTTGAATCATATCAGAATCCTTGGTTTTGAAGATGCTAAGTTAAGACAGTTAAGACATTGTTGTTTGAAAAAAAGTTTAATTTTGCTCAGGTTTAATTTTAATAATTTGAAGAAGAAAGTATTCATCATTAAAGGAATATTTTTTCAAGAATCTTTTCATATCATTTCAGATCCCTACTGGCAGTAGGAGCAGTACATCATTTCTTGATCAATGAAAAACTAAGACTGAAAGTTGGACTTATACTAGAAAGTGGAGAGGCAAGGTATGTAGCACTGCACCAACCTGTTGATTGTGAAATATTAACCAAGAAATTTGTCCTACTTGTTTAACATTGAACAGTCAAAGATGTTACATCTAACAGGTGAATTAGGTCTTTTTCTTAGAGCCATATCATCTTTTAGAAACTTACTGCTCAATAAATAATTAATTCATTTAAAAAAAAGAAACTTTCCAATGAAAGAGTAGGAGGGGTTGGTGATGTATAGCAAAAACGTATAAAACAATTTGAAATAAGTTTTGTTTGAAGATACATTATTAGACAGATGATATATATGTGTAATATTTAATTCATTTTATATTATTTTTTACAGAGAAGTTCATCATATATGTACTTTATTGGGCTATGGAGCAGATGCTTTATGTCCATATTTGGTATTTGAGACTATATCTAGACTAAGAGAGAAGAAATTGTTAGATCCACCGTTGGCTGATGAGGAGATATACATGAACTATCGTGCTGCATGTGCAAGAGGAATATCAAAAGTCATGGCTAAAATGGGTATATCCACCCTTCACAGCTACAAGGTAAAATTATTGTCAGTAATAATTATCAGAATTGAAACTTTTTAATTCCTCTTAATGATCAATTTAGAAATTTACATTCATTTGACAAAATTTATATGGTAAAGTTTATAAATGTATATCCTAAGATATATCACAGAGTCTTAATTTCTAATTGAATGGTCCAATAATAGTTATATAATTATATTTTGAAGTTGCAGTGATTGACATTAAAACTTTTTTTTAAAAAAAATGACCCATCAATTTGTTTTACGGACTAAGCATTCAGTTCGGGTTACTAAGCCCACATTTTAGTAGCCAGTCACATACCACCACTTAATTGTTACTTCTGTTAAATGATAAAGTGTGTGCCACTTCAGATTGTGATTAAAAATGTTTACACTTATTTTATCAATGAAATACATTTAGGTGAGAAAGAGATAAAATGAGATCAAATGTTGTAAATAAACAATCTGACATATTTAAGCTACTTGACACAGATTTAACAAATTTGATAGCTATATTTGTTAAGTGTGTCGGTTCAAGATAAACTGTCTGTGTCATTGTTTATTTTTAGTATCAAACTACAATTTCAGTAGGATGATAAATTGGTCAATATAAGATATATGTGAAATAAATGTGACAATAAAATTGGGTTATAACTGTTTGAAAATGTACAACATCATTATTAATAATATGGTGCAGTATTTACATAAAATAATAGTGTTAACCAGCAAAAACCCAGGATAATATCTATATACATGTATGAGGATGGATGTATGACAGCTGGGTCATATACTTTATAAATGGCTTTGTCACAAGTATCAGCAGTAGTATTATAGTATTATTATGATTTCCTAGATGAAAAGCCTTTAATAAAGATTAATTCCAACCTATATAACATGTTACACACAGTATTTTGATTAACTCCAGAATGAGAACCTGCTTACAGGGTCAAAATGTTTATATAAAACAGTGATTCTTGGCTTCTAAAAATAATATAAATAATTAACATGCAATATTGCTATATAGCCTATATAACATAGGCAGTGAACATGTAACTGTTATGTACAACATGTACACTTCTAAGATAAATGAAATAACAGTATTGACTATATTTCAACAGTTACTTGTACTCTAAAACTATTTTACCCAATACACTTTAAAGTATATGGCTTTCTTGGTGATCTGAAGGCAGAGACAATATTTGAGATTTCCACCAAAAAATACATAAACCTGCTTTATAACATGTTCCATAAAAATATAAATTTTTGTTCTGAAATTCTAAATTTTATAAGTATTTCAAGGAACATATTTGGACCCCATTTTAAGATGCTTGTCCACCTAAATATATATCACTAATAATACTATAAATTTTATTAATGGACAATGATCATCAAATATTTTTTATATATTTTCCAGGGAGCACAGATTTTTGAAGCAGTTGGACTTCACGAAGAAGTCATAGATATGTGTTTTGAAGGGTCAGCATCAAGAATAGGAGGGGTTACATTTAAAGAGTTAGCCAAGGAGGTAAAAAATAATGTTAAATCTGATTATTATAGATTTAATACTTAATTCATCAATAAAACATGGTGTTTATACAATATTTGCGGTAAAAATTATATTGCTTTTGTTACTTGGATACACAAGTTGATACATTTAAAGAATATGATTTGTTTTATTATTAGACTTCAAGTTCACTGAACACATATGACAAAATGAAATTTAATGTCTCCTTAGTCACAAAACAGTGATATCTCCAAATTTTATTATTTCTTTGACTTTTCAATTTTTAAAAAAAATTGACAAAATTATTTGTAAAATTTATTTTCAAGTTTCTTGTCCTTTTTGGGGCCTCATTGGTATAGTGCTTTAAAATGCCAGCTTAAAAATTACATTTCCTCTCGCCGTTTGAATCCCACTTCGGCAGATTTTAGTGTGAAAAAGTTACCGGTAGTCAGTTCCCTTGTAAAGTTGTTTTCTCCATGCATTGTAGTTTCCTCTGTTATTGAAGAACTAACTGCTTTGAAAGAAACCTGAGTTGGGCACAAAATAATATTACTTCACTCCAATTTTGTCCTGTAAAGTATTAGTCATTGAGAAGTAGCCCTTTGAATGCCTGTCATTCAACACTGTATTTAACAAATTGTAAAGTCAAACTTTTTAATACATACTTCAATAATTTGTTATTTTGCTTATCACATATGCTTGCTAAACTTCAATTTCTAGAGTTCTAAATTCCATTTATTCATGAGTCAATAAGTCTTTTTGATATATTTCAATCTACTTTTAGCACCTATAAATTTGACTGTTTTTGTTTACAATAAATTCTCAAATTTTCAGACCTTGAACAGACATTCTATGGCATATTCCGAACATGAGTGTGATAATGTCATGGTGATGAATCCAGGAATGTACCATTGGAGAGATGGGGGAGAAAAGCATATGAATGATCCACTTTCTGTTGGTAATCTCCAGGTATGTATGTGATAGCTGTTAAATATCACCTCAGCACCTGTCATAGTATATAATTCCTGTTTCTGATATTGAATACTTTGGCTTTCAGTATTTGTTCTATTTCACATGATCAGAATTTCACATTCACTCTGAAAAAAGAAACGCTAGATTAAAGAACATAAAAAATCCTTGATTTACAATGTGCAAGTTTTACCTGATTAATTAAATTTTTTGAAAATTACTATGTACATGTTTCTCATTTCAGCAATACATATCAAATGAATGTTAAATAGACACCATTTAAGCCGACAAGTGACCTGCACTTCATAGGTGTTCTTTTTAAAGTGGAACCTATGTAAACTGAATATCCATAAGACAGAAGATAGTGTTCACATTGTAAAGGTGTTTGGTAAACACAGGTTAATTATTATAACAAAAGTATATCTTGGGTGTTGACTTTACTCTGGGTTTACTTCTCACATGTTCTACAGTGATTAAGACAGTTTATTTTAGGTTTTATTTTCACAGGTTAACACTGTATAAACTTGTAATAATTTGTATGCACTTTAGGATGCTGCAAAGAACAACAATAAAGATGCTTATGCCAGGTTTGTTGAGTCAGCAGGGGACATGACAAGAAAGTGTACACTTAGAGGACAATTAAAACTACTATATGCTGATAATCCAGTAGATATAACTGAAGTAGAAGAGGCTGCTGAAATTGTCAAACGATTCTGTACTGGTAAGTTGTATATATATAAATAAAAGGAGGTTAATAAATAACTTGATACAGATGTGTAAAATAACAGAAAAATTTTGAAAAAAATGTGCAACATATTTAAATAATGACAATGAACAGCATTTTTTAAGCTTCTACATCAGGATTTTTAGATGCATTATAAAATCATGAATCAGACATATATTATTATTAGTTTATTCTATAATAATTTTGAATCTTTAATATATTTTTTTTTTTTCTCATCTAGTTACAGTCATTGCAAATGCAACTATATTATACTATATTATATTGAATTTTAACATTGAGAATATCTTTATTTTTGTGTTTTGAACTTCACAAAAGTAATGTGAAGCTGCACCATTAGTAACAGTGTTGTAACAGGAAGTTGAATTTGTAGAGTCATTGTTATAAGTTTTTAATAAGACTATCAAAAATGTAGCTTTTAAAAAATACTACCTTCTGTTTGACAGGTGCCATGAGTTTTGGTAGTTTGTCTATTGAGGCCCATACAACCTTAGCTATTGCCATGAACAGGGCAGGAGGAAAATCTAATACTGGAGAAGGTGGAGAAAATGCTGAAAGATATCTTAACGAGGATCCTCAATTTAATAAGAGATCAAAAATCAAACAGGTAAGATTGAGATTTTATGTCTGATTTGGTACTTTTGAATTAATAAATAAAGGGTTGATATTTGACTGGTGATAACCTGAAGTCTTCTTTCATTTAGATTCATTTGAACCTTATATTTCTAGTGGTAATATATTATTTGTTCAATTTTCTGGGTAAAATTTCTGAGATGCTTTCTAAATTTTCTAAACTTTTTGAAATCAAGTACATAATACCAATTACATTTTGTTCTAGTAGCCTCATAGACTAGTTGGCTCAAAATTAATGTGTTTAGCACTTAAGCATGATGTCTGCTATGATGAATAATATGGTCATAAACAATTGTAACAATTTTTGGTCTATGAAAGAACTATGTCAACAAAAACTCTATAAACAGTAGTCTTTTGTTTGTCAAAACACTTTCATAGAAAGTTTAACATAGTGCTCTGTAGGAGAAGTCTGCATTATTATTTCATGGTAAATAGTTTGTGTTTTGTATTCTTAAAATGACTTAATATGAGTTCTATATGAATTTAAATTTAGCTAGCCATTGTTTTATCTTTTCTATAGGTTGCCTCTGGAAGGTTTGGTGTTACAAGTTCTTATCTAAGTCATGCTGATGAACTACAGATTAAAATGGCACAAGGTGCTAAACCAGGGGAAGGTGGAGAATTACCAGGCCATAAGGTATGCTGTTCCACATTAAATGTTCTGTGGTGTCCTATGGTGCACAAGTAACCCCCATTTTAATACCAGTTTAAATGAATAAACATTGTTCTTCTTTGCATACAATAATAAAACTATGGCCAACTAAAAACATTTGTAAAACTTTTTTTGTTATTATTTGATTATTGACCGCGAGCGGTTTCATAACATGTCTTGTTACTTGTTATAGATCTCATGTCTTGTTACAATATACAGTACATAGTGTCAGAAATGACATTGTATTTATACATTTATTTTTTTATAGGTTTCTAAAGACATTGCTAAGACACGTCACAGTATCCCAGGTGTAGGGTTAATCAGTCCACCACCTCATCATGATATCTATTCTATAGAAGATCTAGCAGAGGTAAGATTAATACGAGATCATTTCTAAATTAAATTATTCTAAAAAATACGTGATTGACCAGAATCACAAATAGTAATGTCCACTTAAAAGCTTACCATCTCTGATTTTATTGGAGATGTTCATCAAGTAATGGCACTTACACATGTAATATCCCCAGGTAAGGGATTGATTATTCTCCTGTAACCAATCATATAAAATGAAGAAATTACAAGAAGAATTCGTATAGAGGATATTTCTATCTAAATTGAAACATGGGTAAAGTCCGTCATTGGTTCATCTTACATGGGCATGCTATCATAATTTAGGGACAACCAAATGGCATCATTTTGTTCAGAAAGTGACAGCTGGACCTTTTGTTGAGTACCTTTAGTTTACAGCTGCTTATGTGTAATTTCAAACTAATAAAAGTTTAAGTTGTTAACGTCATAAAAACCAAATTGACAGTAGGATTATCCTTGGAATTAATTTATATTCCAACATTTCTATAAGTGTAGGTGGTTAATGTTATAAATTCCAAATAGATAGAAGAATTCTCCATATAATTAATTTAGATTGCAATATTTTCTAATGGCTGTACTAAACACATGCATATGTGAGTTTAGAGAGATGGCCTATATTATCTTCATATCAGTAGTTCTCTGTATAAAACCTACTGGTAAATATATTTCAGCAGTTTATATTTGGTTTTATTTACAGTTGATCTATGATTTGAAAGCAGCCAATCCTAATGCTAGAATAAGTGTTAAACTTGTATCAGAGAAAGGAGTAGGAGTAGTAGCATCGGGTGTTGCTAAGGTAATTTCTTATTTAACATTTCAGATTTGACTTATTTCACTATAATATGCAATTTCTTATGTTAATTTTTTCCCCAAATTCATTGCAAGACATTATCCCAAAATTCATTTCAAGACATTACATGTTACAAAAATTTATAGCTACAAAAAAATTAAGGTTTTAGGCTAATCTATAAAAAGATTTAATTTTTGAGATAATTCATCTCGATTCTTTCACTAATTGTAAGATTGTTGATTTGTTGTTAGTTAGCATTGTGTTTTATTTGACAGGGTAAAGCTGAACATATAACTATATCTGGACACGATGGAGGTACAGGTGCCAGTAGCTGGACTGGAATTAAAAATGCTGGGTTGCCATGGGAACTTGGAATTTCTGAAACACACCAGACATTAGTGCTGAATGATCTTAGATCCAGAGTAGTTCTGCAGGCTGATGGACAAATAAGAACTGGTAGGAATAGGGTTTTAATTTTTGTTTAAATTTTTAAAAAATAAAAAGAATCAAACAACTAAACTGATTCAGTAAACTGATTGTAATGAAATGCTTTGATAAAGAAAAAGCTTGTGGAAATTTTCACATCTCATTGAAGGGTAGAAACAGAAGAAGCAGGACAAAGGGGAGACAACTTCAAAATATTTCTGTAAGACATGATATGCATGTATAATAACTTCTTTGTTCAAGTTCAGGAAGAAATTGATTGCGCTCATTGATTCTCTTAAAGGATTAAATATCATATAGTTCTATATGAAACAAATCTGATATGATGATTTATCATGTTTAGGTAATGATGTCGTCATAGCAGCCATGCTTGGTGCAGATGAATTTGGTTTCAGCACAGCTCCTCTGATTGCCATGGGATGTACCATGATGAGAAAATGTCATCTTAACACCTGTCCTGTTGGCATAGCAACACAGGTATAAGAAATTTACAATTTTTTAGATAAGAATTGGGCATCTGATGATATTTATAAATTGCTTCCTACAAAACTCTAAAATTTGAAAAATGTACAACAAACATTAATACTTCCAAAATATCAGTATGTACCTGCATAGGAGTGTGATTAAAAGCTGGCCCTACACCAAGTAATGTACATCTGGTTTATTTACAAGAACTGTGATCCAGTTTCATGTAAGACCTCAATCACAAAATTCCTCGAAATTAGGTATTGGGGGAAAAAATAATAAAATAATTTAAAAAACCAGTACAGTGTAAATAATTAAAAAGTCTGTTTCTGTTTAATCTTTTATTCTTAATTGAGCTTTTGTTTGGTACTTCATAAATTGATTATTAATAATATATGCATACAATATATGTAATAGTTATATGATTTACATTTACTTAATTTATACATTTTTTAGGATCCTGTATTGAGAGCTAAATTTGCTGGTAAGCCTGAGTATGTAGTGAACTACTTGTTCCTTATTGCAGAAGAGGTAAGTTACTTGATATTTTTATAACCAAACTCTGTTAGTGTTTACCCACTCTAGGTGTGTTTATCCATTATATTTAAGTTTCTGTACACAAACTTCTACTATATATTTAATGAAGACGTATTCTATATTTTTACTAGTACACATGTATTAGGAAGTTTGTTTGAGCAGGTCTGATGGTTTCAATATCTGTAAATAAAAATCTTTAGATGGATGAAACCTTAATGTATCAGAGTCTAGAGAAAATCATCATATGGATGATATCATTTTTTTCTTCGAATGAAAAGCATCAGTTGGAAGAACCTGCCACTTTTAAGACTGATGAAGTTATTTTATAACTGTATAATGTAAATTGTGTATCACATTTTATTTTGCAGGTTAGACAGATAATGTCAAAGATGGGAGTGAGGTCACTTCAGGATCTGATCGGAAGAACTGATAGATTGGCATTTGACCCTGACCCAGAAAACCACAAAGCTAAAATGTTAGACTTTACAAGTATATTAGAGAATGCTAGAAACCTTAGACCAGATGTCAGCATTGTAGGAGGCAGTGTACCTCAACAGTTTGAACAGGAAAAAAGATTGGTAAGATTTATAAATAAAATATAGATCCACACCAACATTTTGGGACATATAGCAGTATAATGGCAAACATATTTGGATTTAATTTTGCTTCATGTTTTTATGTCTTATCAGCTAAAAATCTTTTTTTCACACTATAATTGAATCTAACTGCAAGTTTTTTTTATCCATTTTATATTTCAGTATTAAAAGGCAAGAAAATCACTTATTCATGATTTTAGAGTTCAGTTACTCAATAAAACAAAAATGAACAAGAAAAACTTTATTTTTTCTGTTTAATTGCACAAAGAAAATCATATTAGAACTCTACTAAATATTGCAAGGTGTCAATTTTTTCCACATGTTATTTTTAATTATCCCTCAATATAACAAAAAATGTTTTAAAAAATGATTTTTAGAAAATTTGATTATGATATTGTTTGTGTCTTTAATATAAAGTTCTGTAATTTTATTAACATCTTTTTAACATTTGTTTTGTTTAATACAGGATAATGTTTTGATAGAGAAATGTAAAGATGTTATAGAGGGAAAAACAAAGCAAATCAAACTCAACATGAACATAACCAATGAAGATAGAACATTTGGAGCAACACTTAGCTACCATATATCAAGGTAAAAATTCAAACCAAAATTCAGCATGCTATCCTTTCTCAGTATATCTGGAATTGTAACCAGAAAAAGTCTTCAAGCTTTCCTGTTCCAGTAGTTTACATAATTTTTTTATACATTTAGCATTCAAAATGTGTAAATTATGTAACTGTTTTTACTTTGTGTAGAGTCTTTAGGTTTATCTGCTTTAATATTCACAGATGTTGCATTATATGCAGTTGTATTAGCTCTATATATATTGTTGATTCAGCCTTTATAGATATGCCTTTTAGTGGCACTACATTTTACATTTTTCAATCTACATACCTGTATGTTTTATTAAGAAATTTTGGCTTGTTTGTTAATCTGACTATGTATTATTACTTTAAGCTTCGCCATATCTTTTGTCTAAATTATATCAGGAATTTCATATTCTTGTAGCACCTGTGAAACTTTCAGTAAAAATTTTTCAATGTAAAGTTTTTACATGATGACCTTGACCTTTAACTTTGACCTTCTATATATAACAAATTCTTGATACAAGACACATGTATATTTTATATTTCTAACTTTTTTATTCCATCTACAGGAAGTATGTAGAAGCAGGTTTACCAGACAACAGTATTGTGATAAATCTGAAGGGGTCAGGAGGTCAAAGTTTTTGTGCATTCATGGTCAAGGGTGTACATGTTGACCTCGAAGGAGATGCGAATGATTATGTTGGAAAGGTATTTTTTTTACTTTCAATATTCAAAAATCTTATACTATATAAAAGTCTTAATTTTGTTTCCTATAAGGTTTATTAGATATACATTTTTTCTTTAAATCCTAACAATATTTAAATACTGATGAAATACATTAAAAACTCAAAATTAAAACTCTAAACTAACATTGACCTTGAAGTCATTTTTCGTTTTCAAATGGGCAACAAAATATGAAAAAAATTACCGATTAATTTCATTGATTTGATTAATTCTGTTTTACACCCAAGTTAAGATTCTTTCACTTATATCAAGACAGTCAGTTCAGTGATGGTAGAGTAAACTGGAGTGCCCAGAGAAAACCACTGACTTTCAGCAAGCCAGAACTTTCTCACATTAGAGTCTGCCTGAGTATTATTTGAACCTAGGGTGAAGAGGTGCTGTGATCCATAGACATGCACTTTACACCACTCGGCCAATGAGGCTCCACCTATTAATTGATGTCTGCTTAAAGCTGCATTAAGTTTTTCAATTTTCTGAATTTTTTTTTTGATTTTCTAAAAATATATTTTTTTTAAAATAGATATCTTCTAACCACGATCTGTGATATTCATTTTCTAAAATTTTATTTCTTTTACCTGTAAATAAACAGAATCCTCTGACCGGTTGGTCAGTGTTTTACGATGATAATTATGAGCTTGGAGCATGCGCACGGATGTACGGAAAACCCTAGAATCAAAGGTGAAACATGACAGATTGCATTAATTGTCCTTCATTAATATCCAGATGTATTTGAAATGGTGTTATATATCCCTTAAAAAGTCACAAATGATAAATTCAACAAAGTTCTGTGTTTAATTTATCTTATTTCACCGTTTTGAAAGTTGTGTTTAAATGACCCAGGTTTTGATGACGTAACCATGTTCTAATATAAGTTTCCAAATGCTGCATCTTGCTGGGTAATTACTGTAATTTCTGTATTTATTCAAGCTTTTATCGTTGAACTAAATGTAACATTGTTCATTAGGAACATCATTAATTAGATTAGCACCGTTTTAATTTTTTCTTTGGAAAACTTAATGCAGCTTTAAAATCTTTTGTACTCATATAAAGAATTATGTCAAGTGATTAAACATCAGATATATATGATATACATGTATTTCATATTTTTTATATTATGAATTGACAAAACTTTATATGGACCCAATTATTCTTGTACTGTTTAATCATATATTAACATTAAAACATTTACAGATGTTTTGTGAAAAAGAAAAAGATGCAGGAATAACATTTTTTGTTCTGAAAATCAACCTGCACAAAAATATTGCATCTTTAGGCCTCTCCAATGACCCAGATTAAGCATGCCAAACCAGGAAATGTTTATTTTACACTTAATCTAAAATATCTTTTTACAGGGATTGTCAGGTGGAGAGATTGTTATATATCCACCAAAAGATGCACCCTCATCTTTCCATTCTGAGGACAATATCATTGTGGGTAATGTTGTACTGTATGGTGCCACTGCAGGAAAAGCTTATTTCAGAGGACAGACTGCAGAGAGATTCTGTGTCAGAAATTCTGGCGCTATAGCTGTGTCTGAGGTATAAATTGTTTTTAGATAGATAAATATGATAAATATTTTCATTTGTTGAAATGTAACAGTTAAAGGCTTATTAGCTCACCTGTCATACTCCTATCAAAAGTGTTGATGGAGAATCAACATCCATTGTTGTAATTGTTTGTTTTACTAGATAGTAGGTTAACTACTTTCCTGCTACTGTTGGGGACTTTTAGTTTTACGTTAACCCGTACTTCATAAATAGAGAGTCTATGTCATACTTACAGTCTGAGTACCTTTGTAGGTACCCAGTATTAATTTGGTAAGCCTATTTGACGAGCTTTTGTGTTCCCTGATAGCTTTTTATGTATCAACATATATGTAAAATTTATATGTTCAGAACTAAAATGGTGCACTTATCTCAATTGAAAGAAAATCTTTGGCATATTATTTTTATATATTAAACTAGTGACTTTTACACCAATAAAATATAAAACAAATTTTTTGAACAATTTTTTCAAGTTCTGGATTTAACGATATCAAACAGAGATTACAGATATTTTTACTCAATAAATAGTGACTAATTCTTTTTCTCACACTACCAAAGTATTTCAATAATGAAGCTTTTCAATTATTATCATTAAATCATTTAAAACATGCAGTATGGTGTATGTCTTGTCTGGACAGGGGGTAATAGACAGAGATTGTCCAGCCAGTCTCTAGAAAACAACTCCCTCTATGAAGTATTTGAGCAATGTTGATCCTCTGATTAATTTTGTTTTATTTTTACTACACTAGGGTTGTGGTGATCATGGTTGTGAGTATATGACTGGTGGTAAAGTTATTGTTTTAGGACTTACAGGTCGCAACTTTGCTGCTGGCATGTCTGGAGGACTTGCTTACATTTATGACAAGTAAGTTATAGCATACATTGTATATTGAAATATTATTACATAAAATGTTTATATGTATTATATACATGTGTGTAGTTGTGCAATACTGTGGAGTGGAACCTTTGTTTTGCAAGTGAAAGGTTGTGAGTTCTAACTATATCAGGGACTGGTCCTGTATTTTTGTGTATGGTAAATGTTTCTGCATAACACAAAATGAAATGAAGTCAAAGTAATGTTCTTTAAATTGGATTATTGTATCACTGAGATTTTGGTATAAATAAAAGCCCCAACTTCATTCCAAGCAGTTCATTGCATAGCTTTATATTATTTTTGTTTTACCTCTGGTGGTTATACATGAATTTCAGTATTCAGTAAAAAGTCAATAAATCAAACATGTTTTTCTCCAATCACTTCATCAACTTTTGACCCAACTGACTGTTTTTTTTATGTCAAGAACTTACCCCAAAACTTTAAAATATTAAAACCACTGTCCAATTAGTAGACTTACATCAAATTATCCAAGGCTTATTATACAATATATATTGTCACTGCAACATTTAACTTTATATAGTAATCACTTGTCATTTTGTCTTTTCAGACAGAAACTATTTCATCAGAAATGTAATCAGGAGTCAGTAGCCTTGGAACCACTTGAAGCAGACGATGACCTTAACTTTGTTACTGAGACGCTCACTGATTTCCACAACAGAACTGGCTCCTTGGTGGCAAAGTTTATTTTGGACAACTGGACAGAAGAAAAGAAAGCATTTATAAAAGTAAAAGTCTAACTCTATTTCTGACAGAATTACTGCCCTTAGTTTATTTTGATGGTTGTCATAGCAACTTGTGTCTACTTATTTAAATACATATATTTAAATTTGTTTGTTCAACAGCTATGTGTTAAATATATTAAATTTTTTTTTATGTTTTTCTATAATTTGGAACAGATATTCATATACTCAGGCTGAAAGAACTTAAAATTTTGTTTAAAAAAAACTAAAAATAATGTCATAACCATTATTTACATTGGTTCTTTGGTAACAAAAATCAGTGTTGTTGAGGCATGGCAGTCAATTGGTAAACTATCATAATTTAGATTTTTATGATGACTTTATATATTATTTAGGTGTTTCCACATGAACTACGCAGAGCACTACAGGATATAGAAAATGAAAAGGCAGCAGAACTTGCCAGAAAAATGAAAGAGAAAGAAATGGCTGACAAAGAGAAGGCATTAGAAAATGAGGCTTTGATTAATAGAGGGGACAGTGATAATGACCTTGAAAATGAATATGATGAAGATCTGATTAATGAAATTGAAGATGATGAAGAAAAGGTAAAAAGTTGAAAGGTGACCAACAGGTCAACAAAGTATGATAACTCTGTACATTTCATACAGGTCAAATTTTAGAAAAGGTAACTTTTTTTTTTTTTTAGACAATGAAAAACCTTTATGCAGACAAGTGCGATAGGCATAGTGTTCTCAAATTTTGGAATTATTTTTAATAAAATAATTACACTGAAATAGTCTTAGTAAAAGAATTCAATCAAACATACATGTAAATCTTGACAGCAGAAAGCATTGAATTTATGAGTGTCTGATTATTTTTAAAAAATGGTTCAGCCAAAGATAATGTTTATGTTGTATTTTTAAGGCAAAGAAAAAAGAGCAACAAAGTAAAATTGTTGACATTGAAGAAACTATACCTGACCAAACTAGAAATCAGATTAACCTTGAAAAACTTGACAAACTAAAGTAAGTGATAAAAATACCAACAAAATAAAATTGTTGACATTGAAGACACTTTACCTGACCAAACTAGAAATCAGATTAACCTTGAAAAACTAGACAAACTAAAGTAAGTGATAAAATACCAACAAAATAAAATTGTTGACATTGAAGAAAAACTATACCTGACCAAACTAGAAATTAGATTTACCTGGAAAAACTTGACAAACTAAAGTAAGTGATAAAAATACCAACAAAATAAAATTGTTGACATTGAAGACACTTTACCTGACCAAACCAGATATCAGATTAACCTTGAAAAACTTGCAAATTAGAGTAAGTGAAAAAATACCAACAAAGTTAAATCATTGACATTGAAGAAACTATACCTGACCAAACTAGAAATCAGATTTACCTTGAAAAACTTGACAAACTAAAGTAAGTGATAAAAATACCAACAAAATAAAATTGTTGACATTGAAGAAACTATACCTGACCAAACTAGAAATCAGATTAACCTTGAAAAACTAGACAAACTAAAGTAAGTGATAAAAATACCAACAAAGTAAAAGACATTGAAGAAACTATACCTGACCAAACTAGAAATCAGATTTACCTGGAAAAACTTGACAAACTAAAGTAAGTGATAAAAATACCAACAAAATAAAATTGTTGACATTGAAGACACTTTACCTGACCAAACCAGATATCAGATTAACCTTGAAAACTTGACAAATTAGAGTAAGTGATAAAATACCAACAAAGTAAAATCATTGACATTGAAGAAACTTTACCTGACCAAACTGGAAATCAGATTTACCCGGAAAAACTTGACAAACTGAAGTAAGTGATAAAAATAGCAACAAAGTAAAATTGTTGACATTGAAGAAAAAC
This sequence comes from Tegillarca granosa, assembly GCA_029721355.1. Lineage (NCBI taxonomy): Eukaryota > Metazoa > Mollusca > Bivalvia > Arcoida > Arcidae > Tegillarca > Tegillarca granosa. Next base: position 5,524,057 of record CM056596.1, on the reverse strand, counting down.
TATACCTGACCAAACTAGAAATTAGATTTTGACAAATTAAAGTAAGTGTTTAAAATAATTTATATTCTATTGTTAAAAGGTCAATAGTAAAGTGAAGTGAAGTTTTTTCCTATTAAAATTGTCAGTGATTCCATTATATGCAGCAATTTTAAATCAGCCAGTAAGGCAGTTTTGAAGGGTCAAGTTTTTTTAACCAAAATACCTAGATACTCTTAGTTGCAATTTTACAAGTGTTATCATTGATCATTGTCATCCAGTTATCCTATAAAGGACTAAATTTTCCAGCCCCTTGTTTGTCTTTACATGCAGATTTAATGTACTCCATTTTAAGGGTTTCGTTAAAAAGGAATGGTTGGCAAAGTTAGTATGTTATAAGGTTTATACATGTATAAGTTTGTTTATATTCTGTTTCTATACAGTGAAACCTGTGAAAACAAAACTCTGTGAAAATGGAAAACCTGTCTTACCTGTAAAAAGAAGGTTTTTAGTTTAGACAGTTTCCACTCTATGTATTAACAAATATTTTATTTTATTTTAGGGGCTTTGTGAAATACAATAGAGCTAACTATCAGTACAGAGATGTGAAACAACGACAGAAAGATTGGAATGAGATCTATAATCATAAAGTTGTAAAAGACGGTCTTCGTGTTCAGGCAGCCAGGTGTATGGAATGTGGCGTTCCATTCTGTCAGTCAGATCATGGATGCCCACTTAGTAACATCATACCTAAATGGAATGATCTAGTGTTTAAGGTAGCTATTACCACATTTTCTATCTAATGATACAAGTTAATAAATGAATTCTAAATAGACATATACATTTTTAGAATTTCGGTAAGTAGAGTAAATCCTAATATTCCTTTATTCTTTGTGTGTATTATGTAGTCATGCTAGCAAGGTAAAGTTTAATCTTTAGTTGTTTTTTCAGTAAAATACAGTTAAACAAAGAATATTCATGTTTGTTTTTTATCTTATTTTTATTATTTTTATTATTAATTTTTTCTTTATAAGTTTGTGTTTGGTTTCACTTTTGAATAATTATTTTGTAGAACAATTGGAAAGAGGCTTTGGATCAATTACTTCAGACAAACAATTTCCCAGAATTCACTGGAAGAGTATGTCCTGCTCCATGTGAGGGTGCATGTGTACTTGGTATACATTCACCACCAGTGACAATTAAGAACATTGAGAATGCTATCATTGACCATGCATTTGAACAAGGCTGGATTAAACCAGAGCCACCGTTACACAGAACTGGTAAGAAGGTGGCGGTCGTGGGAAGTGGACCATCAGGACTTGCTGCAGCTGCTCAACTGAATAAGGTAATGGTCAGATATAGATATATTTACATTCATGTATTGCTTAATATAATGCTTTTGTCCAAAAATCAGCCTTTTTTGGAAGTCAAACTTTTTAACAGTCTTTGACCATATCATGTACACTTATAATGTTATCTAATTTGGAAATTATATACTGAAGATAAAACACAAGTCTGTTACAATAGTACTTGAGCTCTGACATAGAACAGTAAGCTTGTATTTTATTAACCGGGTTTTAGCTTATACAGTCTTAAAATAGAATGTCACATAAAAATCCGAAAATATTTATTTTATATAGATTCGTAACTTGTGACTTTATATAAGAATTTATGAAGAAATTTTGTTGGACCAAAACCACAATTTTAAATGCAAACCAAAAAGCCTACTAACCCTAGTTTATTGAACATTTTCTTAGACAAATATATGTACAATAGAATATTTTTTCTCATATACATTTGATGAGTTTAACTGTAGTTTGTGTATTATCAGCTGTTGATATATGACCACTGTAACATATTTAAACTTGTATCCAATTTATTTACATTTAGGCTGGACATTTGGTTACTGTATTTGAGAGAAATGATCGTATAGGAGGACTTTTAAGATATGGTATTCCCACAATGAAGTTGAGCAAGGAGGTAGGTAAAATTTATATTTATACTTTTCAGGATAATATCCAGATTCATGTACATGTACTTACAAGGAACATTACATATCTCATTTACATGTAAACTTGTCTGCCATTTATAACAAACTTGTTATTTTATAATTTATAGGTTGTACAGAGAAGAGTAGATCTGATGTCGGAGGAGGGTATTGTATTCAAGACTGGTGTAGAAGTTGGTAAAGATATGCCAGCAAGTAAATTATTGGAAGAAAATGATGCTGTACTGTTATCATTAGGAGCAACACATCCTAGAGATTTACCCATACCAGGTACTTAACACTATTAAAAACATCCATCACTTGTTCTTAAAATAAACAGTTCCTGTCCCTCTGTTTTTAAGAGGACCTTTTATTAAAAGGTAATTTTTAACAACTGTTGTAGACTTCAGGTTTTATCTCAGTTAAATGTCATGAAAACTCTAATACAGGTAGATTGTTTATCTACCAAGTAATAAATTGTTGAAACTAAAATATAGGGCATTTAAATGAGACATTACTGATACAAGATTTTTTTAATTGATATGTTTAAAATATAAAAATATATGAGTTATGGATTTCATTTTAAAAAATGTAATATGGAATCGACAAGTTTTGTACAGAAGTACATATTTGTGTTTACATTTAGGTCGCAATCTAGATGGTATACACTATGCAATGAGTTTCTTGGAAACTTGGCAGAAAAAACAACAAGGAAATGATATGGATTATCTGAAATATTATGCAAAAGATAAAGATGTTGTGATTATTGGTGGTGGAGACACAGGTTGTGATTGTATTGCTACCTCTCTTAGACAGGTAAGTACTTTAACATCAGATTAGTTAGCTTGTCAATACACAAACACAAAAATCATATCCTTGGTGTGAGGGTCAGTGTTCAGTGTTACTGTTACATGTTGGGCTAGATGTGCAGGCTCTGTACACTACTGTTTTAACAGTTCTATAGTATTATAGTCAATTTATGTAAAATACACCCAAATTCTATTTTAATTTTCTTACACCTTTTTCATGATTTTGTACCATGTGCTTCTGAAATAAGTCTTGTTAACTATTGTATTCATTTTCTATGTCTTTATATATATTTTTATGTCTAAAATTTTTCCACAAGTATCACTCTGTCATATAAATTTTATCAGTTATACTTTTATCTAAAGATAAAAAATTATGCTCTTTATATTACTTTTTCTATGAAATTCTGATTACTTTGTTTTTCCATTTTTGTGAGATTTATTTATTTACTTTTAAACATTAAGGGTGCAAAAAGTATTACAACATTTGAGATTTTACCGCCACCTCCACCAACAAGAGCAGCAAATAATCCTTGGCCAACATGGCCGAAGGTATTTAAGATGGACTATGGTCATGAAGAAGTAGAACTGAAGTTTGGAAGAGATCCGAGGATATTTAACATCAAGAGTACTGTAAGTAGATTTAATATTACTTCAACATGTATTATCAGAAACTTTAATAAACCATATTATCTCAGTTCAGTAAGTGATTTCTCTTTAGTTGAATATATATATATATATATATATATATATATATATATATATATATATAGTTTATACAAGAAGACAAGATTTAGAAATTGGTCATGGTTCCTTCTGTTGAGAAGCCACATTTTATAACTGGCTTGTACAGTTATGTTACCTCACTGCACATTGCCATAATTGACATAAAACACATTACAGGGATCAAAGTTACTGTGATTTTATGTTTCTTTGGTAACATCTCAGTATTACTGAAGTAAATAAGACTAGGATGTAAAACATACTCCAGTAAATCAATCACAGTGAAAGTGACATTTTCTAAAAAAATTGAATTAAATAGTTCATTATTCTGTTGTCAAGGTAATTGTACAAAAATAAATTATCTAGTACATGGTTTATTAATTTAAAGAATATATTTAATATCATTCTTTATTATTTTCCTAATAGCATGAAAATTATTGATGATGATACTGTTTTTATAATTAGGGATTTGTTGATGATGGTAATGGTCATGTTAGTGGAATTAACACAATGTTGATTGAATGGAAGAAAGATGATGCTGGTAGATGGATTATGAGTGATGTAGCAGGTAATTCATGTTTATTAGATACCACGATTACCGTATATAGAAAACATACCTACAGCATCTAGTTTTAGACTGAAAAATATCTTCCTTATCACCTGTTTATTCTACTTTAATACCTGTATAAGTTTGACACCTTCCAGATGAAAGATTGTTTTTAGTTTTTAGACAAGTATTCTAATTGCAAGGGTTTATTTACCAAGTAATTTCATAGAGAATATGTTAATAAAATGGTAAAGACAGGGTCATAATTTAAAATAGTTCACTTTAGAAGAATTAAGTGCAACATTTTAAATATCTTGGTATAAACAAAGTAACAGTTTAAAATAGTTTTATGGTAACAGTTTTAACAGAATAATTGTTGAAATAGTTCAGTTTAACATGTTGTATTAAATAATTTTTATAAAACATGTAATTGTTTAATAGGCTCAGAGAAGTTCTACAAGTGTGATATAGTTCTGCTAGCTATGGGATTCCTGGGACCTGAGAAGGAAATAATTAAAGAACTTTCAATAAAGCAAGACCCCAGAGGAAATCTGGAGACACCAAGAAGTAAATATTCAACAAGTGTACCTAAGGTGTATGCTGCTGGAGGTAAGTTATTTTATATAAGCATAAACAAATATAAAACTAAGATTTGTGTAAATATATTACTTTACTCCACTTAATGGGTGTTCATCTGTAACATGTGATTCATATAACATTTGCATGAAACTATTTGTTCCATTGATGTAGAATACCATAAATTAATACTGTCCTGTAAAAGTGATGTGATTCTGTGAAAATGTGACCTAAACCTTTACCAAAACTTCCCAAATACTTATGTTGTATTGATCATATAGTGCACTAACAATCCTGATTGTCGGCATTAATATTTATGTTGTATTGATCACATAGTGCACTAGCGATTCTGATTGTCGGCATTAATATTTATGTTGTATTGATCACATAGTGCACTAACAATCCTGATTGTCGGCATTAATATTTATGTTGTATTGATCACATAGTGCACTAGTGATTCTGATTGTCGACATTAATATTTATGTTGTATTGATCACATAGTGCACTAGCGATTCTGATTGTCGACATTAATATTTATGTTGTATTGATCACAGTGTACTAGTGATTCTGATTGTCGGCATTAATATTTATGTTGTATTGATCATATAGTGCACTAGCGATCCTGATTGTCGGCATTAATATATATGTTATATTGATCACATAGTGCACTTGCAATTCTGATTGTCGGCATTAATATTTATGTTGTATTGATCACATAGTGCACTAGCGATCCTGATTGTCGGCATTAATATATATGTTATATTGATCACATAGTGCACTTGCGATCCTGATTGTCGACATTAATATTTATGTTATATTGATCACATAGTCTGGATTAATATTTATGTTATATTGATCACATAGTGCACTAGCGTTCCTAATTGTCTGGACTAATATTTATGTTGTATTGATCACATAGTGCACTTGCGATCCTGATTGTTAGCATCAATATTTTTGTTGTATTGATCACATAGTGCACTAGCGATTCTAATTGTCAGCATTAATATTTATGTTGTATTGAACACATAGTGCACTATTGATTCTGATTGTCGGCATTAATATTTATGTTGTATTGATCACAAAGTGCACTATATCTGCAGTAAATATTTATGTTGTATTGATCACATAGTGCACTAGCGTTCCTAATTGTCTAGATTAATGTTAAGTTATATTGATCACATAGTGCACTAGCAACCCTGATTGTCTGGATTAATTTTTATGTTATATTGATCACATAGTGCACTAGTGTCCTAATTGTCTGGACTAATATTTATATTGTATTGATCACATAGTGCACTAGCGATCCTGATTGTCGGCATTAATATTTATGTTGTATTGATCACATAGTGCACTAGCAATTCTGATTGTCGACATTAATATTTATGTTGTATTGATCACAATGTACTAGTGATTCTGATTGTCCACTTAATATTTATGTTGTATTGATCACATAGTGCACTAGTGATCCTGATTGTCGGCATTAATATATATGTTATATTGATCACATAGTGCACATGCAATCCTGATTGTCGACATCAATATTTATGTTATATTGATCACATAGTGCACTAGCATTCCTAATTGTTTGGACTAATATTTATGTTGTATTGAACACATAGTGCACTAGAGATCCTGATTGTCGGCATCAATATATATGTTATATTGATCACATAGTGCACTTGCGATCCTGATTGTCGACACCAATATTTATGTTACATTGATCACATAGTTTAAATTAATATTTATGTTATATTGATCACATAGTGCACTAGCATTCCAAATTGTCTGGACTAATATTTATGTTGTATTGATCACATAGTGCACTAGCGATCCTGATTGTTAGCATCAATATTTTTGTTGTATTGATCACATAGTGCACTAGCGATTCTAATTGTCGGCATTACTATTTATGTTGTATTGATCACATAGTGCACTAGTGATTCTGATTGTCGGCATTAATATTTATGTTGTATTGATCACATAGTGCACTATATCTGCAGTAAATATTTATGTTGTATTGATCACATAGTGCACTAGCGTTCCTAATTGTCTGGATTAATGTTAAGTTATATTGATCACATAGTGCACTAGCAACCCTGATTGTCTGGAATAATTTTTATGTTATATTGATCACATAGTGCACTAGTGTCCTAATTGTCTGGACTAATATTTATGTTGTATTGATCACATAGTGCACTAGCAATCCTGATTGTTAGCATTAATATTTTTTTTGTATTGATCACATAGTGCACTAGCGATCCTGATTGTCAGCATTAATATATACAGTCAACACTCTTTATAACGGCCATCTTTGTATTCACCAATTTTGCTGTTGTAAAGAATATGCTGTTCTAATGAATTTAACATAACTTTGTCGGAGTTACGTCCCCTGATTCAAAGAGTGGTATCCAGGGTTTTACATCTGTTGTTTGTGTGTTTGTGTTTGTAATTTATGTTTGTTATAGCTGTCATATATATATTGAATATTTTAACTATTTGTATAAATACAAATAATTTTTTAAATATTTAATATTTAAGACAACTTGTTTAAATGTTTGATAAAATATTGAATATTAAAATACTGTCGTTGTATTTTGTAAATACATGACCGTGTACAAATGTATTGTACCATTTCACTCATCAACTTGATATAAATACATGTATTAAGAATCTTGACTTCAATCTTGACTTGGGTGTATAATACAGGTACTTAACACCAATCTTGAGTAGAAGAATATTTGAAAGAAAAACAAAATAAAGTTGATTAAATTTATTACAGTAAATAAAAATCAAGAACAGGCATTAATTCAAGACAAGTATGATAATGTATAAATTTCAATATTGAACAGAGTAAAAAGCACTAATGATAACCAGTCACTATTAATTCACTTCAATAATAAGGAAATGATAGAACACAAGCACTAGATTACACAGTCACTATAATTACTCTCCACAATAGTTTATGTCTTTCCAAAACATCTGGGGCGTGCACATCGACCTATCACCAAAGGTTTAAGTTTATCAGTCCCGGTGACATTTGCACATAAAGCAAAAGTGATTCTATCTTTCTGTCTCTTTTGTCTGCGAACGGGTCCAGTCGCTAGAGTTGAATTTGGACCAAGACGATAAAATAAGCCGGTTTCATCAAGATTGTAAATGTCTTTCGGTTCATACTGCGCAAGATCCTGTTGTAATTGTAATCGACCTTGATGAACTACTTCCGGGTCGGCACTATCAGCTTCACCATGTGTAACGTGATGCGCGATTTTATGTCTCTTTTTGAATTTTTGTAACCATCCAACAGAATACTGAAAGTCATTATCTACATTCAATTCACCTCCAATTTTTTTGGCCTTTTCAATCAACATTTCATCAGTAACACACACATGTTGGGATCTAACATCACTAAACCACATAAATAATGCACGTTCTAATTCCTCAAATTTTCCACCTCGGTTGCGTATGGACTTGTCACTGTCAGTTGAAATGTTCGAGTATTTTGATTTATCCCGCAATATATCTCCAACAGTTGATCGTCCAACAGTTTTACCCCATTCAAGTGTAAAATATGATGCAATTTCATCTTGAGAAGATTTTGGGTGATCATTTTTATAACTAATTATTTCCTTCTTTTCTGCAATGGTAAATTGAGTCCGTCTACGTTTCGCCGGGGGTTCCGACATATTCCAATTTTCACACTTACGTACACCCGTCAATAATACGATTTAAAAATGAGACTAAAAATCTACAAGATTCATGTTTTTTATTTCTAAAATTTACTCAACTCAATGTGTCATTATTTTGACATGTTTATTTGTGTATCAACTGTATACACCGTCAGCTTGGACAATACCACGCGCACGACCCGGTGTCTCTTACAAGAGTGATAACAACACCGTTAATTACCGTTAGGTACAGGTAATGTTGTGTAACTATTAATTAATGACCTAGACGCGCACAGGTGTTAGACTGGACAATCTAGGTCACCTGTATAAACAATCGGTCAAGCACAAGGAGTCATGTGCAGCGATGCCTGAAGGCATGATGTGTTAGATATTGTGTGATCTTCTGCCGGTTAGCAGTGCCGTTATATCGAACAAATTTAGTGTTTATTTTGTACATTCGTTCCCGGAATTTCATTGCCGGAGCCGGTAACCGAATATGCCATTATAGAGTGTTATAATAACGTTGTGACAGATTTGTTCCCGGCAATTTTTTGCCGTTAACCGAATATGCCGTTATAAAGGGTGCCGTTGTAAAGAGAGTTGACTGTATGTTATATTGATCACATAGTGCACTTGCCATCCTGATTGTCGACATCAATATTTATGTTATATTGATCACATAGTCTGGATTAATATTTATGTTATATTGATCACATAATGCACTAGCGTTCCTAATTGTCTGGACTAATATTTATGTTGTATTGAACACATAGTGCACTAGCGATCCTGATTGTCGGCATTAATATATATATTATATTGATCACATAGTGCACTTGCGATCCTGATTGTCGACATCAATATTTATGTTATATTGATCACATAGTCTGGATTAATATTTATGTTATATTGATCACATAGTGCACTAGCGTTCCTAATTGTCTGGACTAATATTTATGTTGTATTGATCACATAGTGCACTTGCGATTCTGATTGTCGGCATTAATATTTATGTTGTATTGATCACATAGTGCACTAGCGATCCTGATTAATGGCATTAATATATATGTTACATTGATCACTTAGTGCACTAGCGTTCCTAATGGTCTAGATTAATATTTATGTTATATTGATCACATAGTGCACAAGCGATCCTGATTGTCTGGATTAATATTTATGTTATGTTGATCACATAGCGCACTATATCCGCAATAAATATTTATGTTGTATTGATCACATAGTGCACTAGCGATCCTGATTGTTAGCATCAATATTTTTTTTGAATTGATCACATAGTGCACTAGCAACCCTGATTGTCTAAATTAATATTTATGTTATATTGATCACATAGTGCACTAGCGATCCTGATTGTTAGCAATAATATTTTTGTTGTATTGATCACATAGTGTACTAGCAACCCTGATTGTCTGAATTAATATTGATGTTATATTGATCACATAGTGCACTTGCCATCCTGATTGTCGACATCAATATTTATGTTATATTGATCACATAGTCTGGATTAATATTTATGTTGTATTGATCACATAGTGCACTAGCGATCCTGATTGTCGGCATTAATATATATGTTATATTGATCACATAATGCACTAGCGTTCCTAATTGTCTGGACTAATATTTATGTTGTATTGAACACATAGTGCACTAGCGATCCTGATTGTCGGCATTAATATATATATTATATTGATCACATAGTGCACTTGCGATCCTGATTGTCGACATCAATATTTATGTTATATTGATCACATAGTCTGGATTAATATTTATGTTATATTGATCACATAGTGCACTAGCGTTCCTAATTGTCTGGACTAATATTTATGTTGTATTGATCACATAGTGCACTTGCGATTCTGATTGTCGGCATTAATATTTATGTTGTATTGATCACATAGTGCACTTGCGATCCTGATTGTCGACATCAATATTTATGTTATATTGATCACATAGTCTGGATTAATATTTATGTTATATTGATCACATAGTGCACTAGCGTTCCTAATTGTCTGGACTAATATTTATGTTGTATTGATCACATAGTGCACTTGCGATTCTGATTGTCGGCATTAATATTTATGTTGTATTGATCACATAGTGCACTAGCGATCCTGATTAATGGCATTAATATATATGTTACATTGATCACTTAGTGCACTAGCGTTCCTAATGGTCTAGATTAATATTTATGTTATATTGATCACATAGTGCACAAGCGATCCTGATTGTCTGGATTAATATTTATGTTATGTTGATCACATAGCGCACTATATCCGCAATAAATATTTATGTTGTATTGATCACATAGTGCACTAGCGATCCTGATTGTTAGCATCAATATTTTTTTTGAATTGATCACATAGTGCACTAGCAACCCTGATTGTCTAAATTAATATTTATGTTATATTGATCACATAGTGCACTAGCGATCCTGATTGTTAGCAATAATATTTTTGTTGTATTGATCACATAGTGTACTAGCAACCCTGATTGTCTGAATTAATATTGATGTTATATTGATCACATAGTGCACTTGCCATCCTGATTGTCGACATCAATATTTATGTTATATTGATCACATAGTCTGGATTAATATTTATGTTGTATTGATCACATAGTGCACTAGCGATCCTGATTGTCGGCATTAATATATATGTTATATTGATCACATAGTGCACTTGTGATCCTGATTGTCGACATCAATATTTATGTTATATTGATCACATAGTCTGGATTAATATTTATGTTATATTGATCACATAATGCACTAGCGTTCCTAATTGTCTGGACTAATATTTATGTTGTATTGAACACATAGTGCACTAGCGATCCTGATTGTCGGCATTAATATATATATTATATTGATCACATAGTGCACTTGCGATCCTGATTGTCGACATCAATATTTATGTTATATTGATCACATAGTCTGGATTAATATTTATGTTATATTGATCACATAGTGCACTAGCGTTCCTAATTGTCTGGACTAATATTTATGTTGTATTGATCACATAGTGCACTTGCGATTCTGATTGTCGGCATTAATATTTATGTTGTATTGATCACATAGTGCACTAGCGATCCTGATTAATGGCATTAATATATATGTTACATTGATCACTTAGTGCACTAGCGTTCCTAATGGTCTAGATTAATATTTATGTTATATTGATCACATAGTGCACAAGCGATCCTGATTGTCTGGATTAATATTTATGTTATGTTGATCACATAGCGCACTATATCCGCAATAAATATTTATGTTGTATTGATCACATAGTGCACTAGCGATCCTGATTGTTAGCATCAATATTTTTTTTGAATTGATCACATAGTGCACTAGCAACCCTGATTGTCTAAATTAATATTTATGTTATATTGATCACATAGTGCACTAGCGATCCTGATTGTTAGCAATAATATTTTTGTTGTATTGATCACATAGTGTACTAGCAACCCTGATTGTCTGAATTAATATTGATGTTATATTGATCACATAGTGCACTAGTGATCCTGGTTGTCTGCATCAATATTTATGTTCTTTTGATCACATAGTGCACTAGCAATCCTGATAGTCCACATTAATATTTATATTGTTTTGATTACATAGTGCACTTGCAATCCTGATCATTGGCATTGATATTTATGTTTATTGATCACATAGTGCATGAGCAATCCCGATCATCTGCATTGATATTTATGTCTGCATTAATACTGATGCTGTTTTAAATCATATGTTTTCACATGCAATTACAATTATAATAATTCTTGAGTACAAGAAAATATACAATTTTATCTACTTCAGTTTTTTAAACATCTTTAAATAATTGAACTGTGTTGTTTTTTGGTTTAGATTGTAGAAGAGGCCAGTCTTTAGTTGTATGGGCTATAAGTGAAGGTCGTCAAGCAGCCAGACAGATTGATTTAGACCTGATGGGCCACACATCTCTTGCAGGTTCTGGTGGTATTGTATTTTACCCTGAAGATTGATTAAGTGGCTTTGTATTGACTATGGGTGTGAGAATTAGACAAAGGCTGAAATTATATCATATCGACAACAAACAAAAAAACAAAACAAATGGATTATTGTTAGTGTAGGTTAATTTTGCTGAAGCTGACAGATGTTTTGGGTTTACATTGTTAACATTTATGAGCTCTCAATCAGTAGCAGTGGTGATATGTTATTGTTACCAACAGATACATTTATATTGTGGTATGCAGGCAGTGTTCTTAGAGATAAATCCAATGAATTATAAGTTAGTCATGGCACTGAAAATGCATAAGTAATAATAATTTATGGGTTTATTTTATTATTAGTTCACATTTACCTTTAAGGGAAACTTAAGGGGTAAATTCAACCAGTTTTCAAAATCATGCTATATATATATATATATATATATATATATATATATATATATATATATCCATGCTAAAAGTCTTCTTACAGTACTATGCCATATTTAAGGTAAGGTAAGGGGATGCAATAGAGATCTTTCAAGGTTATTTTTACAATTTATTGATTGATTTTGTTGAAAGATTGATTATTTGAAAACAAGAAAATACACTATGCTTAACTGTTATGAAATTATGGTTTTGAGAAGGGGAGATAATCAACAGGTCATCTTAAAAAGGATATTTGTAAATCAATAATGGATATACAATCGTGAATCTTAAAATATAGTTTTAAGAATTACAGCATGAATAACCTACTATTTTGTTGCAATAAAAGTGTAAGGTAAAACAGTATACATATTTCAAAAAACATAAACATGAGCCTCTGACCTAATAGATGTCTTTATTTTTCTTTAGAAATCATCCAAGGTCTGTGATTTGATTTAACTTGTTGATAAAGAGCTGTATATTAAATATTTTATATCTTTTATGCAGTATTAAACTGTTTTGTTCACAAACCACATGTATAAACAAGAAATCTTCAAAAGAAATAAGGAAGTCACTTTGAAAATATTAAAAAGTGGTAAAGATATTTTATCATCTCTGTTTTAAATGGGTTGATAAGGAGTACTCCCAATGCAATATTTCAAGTGATCTATAGTCTTGAACAAGTCCAAAAAAGGTCTGTATAGGATATTGTTGGGCAAAGTAAACCACCTTTGTTAGAATAGATTACAGATGACTTTTAGCAGATTATACTAGAATACTAGAAGTAAATATGCATAATTCAACAGTTTAGAAGAAATTATATCTGACTGCAGTTTAGTAAATTTATAATTATAACTATTATTATTAAGATTATTTAAATATATTCTGTGATAACTTATAGATCTGTAAAAAATAGTCCATTGGTATATACATGTAAGTAAAAACTGATAATATTTATACAATGTAGTAAATGCAGTGTAATTAGACAATATAGTTGACAAATAGGGTGGTCTAGGGATAAATGAACTAAAGTTATATTTGTGTAACTTCTGTACAAATATTCAAATGAGGAACTTTGATGTAGAGTTTAAAAGATTATTTTATTTGAATTTATTTAATTTTTGTATCTCTGTTAAAATACATAAAATTCTGACATATGTTGAAAATTAAAGTTCAAATCATCTGTTGAAAATTGAAATTCATATTATCTGTTAGTTAAACAAACTTGCATGTTCACCTAGGCATGTAATTTATAGATTGACAACAGAAATAATAATTAAATTTTTACAAATTTCTAACAACTCTTTAGGTTAAAAGATGGAAGAAATATGTTCAAGTCATTACTTAATAAATGCTAATAAACCATGCTCATTCACTTGACAAATGGTGTTAATTGATTAGACATGTAAATATTACTGTTAAAGCATAATATTGTTATTGATACTTATTTTAACAATTTAAGGTTGTTTCATTAGATATAAGACTGTAGATTAATGTAAAGTTAGTTTTTCACTGGTCAGTTATGATGTTAACTGTATACCCACTAATGTTTGTACTGACCAATTGTTTTTACTGTTTAAGAAAACTTTCCTGTCAGGTTTACCCAGAACCCAACAGTAATATTATTATAGGAAGTTGTTAAATAATTAAATGCTATAGCCAGTATAAACGGTAACACTACACAAACATTATGAGGAAGTTGATAATATATATATTTAACAAATACCTGCTAAATTTTGATGTGCCATATGTGCACATTTCGGAAAATCATTCCTCATCAGTGACACTTAGAGCTGATAAGTTTGATAGATAAAAAACACAAGCCAAACAGTTGAAAAATAATGAATCTAAAGTTCCAAAATTATATGAATCCAAAGACTATTTATGGGATTCTGTATCCAGTGGAAATGGTAGTCCTATACAAACACTAAGGCTACATCATGGTTTATTACAAAGATAAGTTCACTATCCTTATCTGAGTATTGTATGATGGAGGATTAAGAAACCAATCAAATAATAGCACTTCAACTCAGGAGTTTGTTTTAATATTTGTAATTATGGCAATTTTACAACTTTTGTAATCAGTACATATACTATTGGTAGCTTTTTTTATTGTGTTTACCGATTTATTTATTTTATCATTGAGTTTTATGGCTGTTCATTGGCTGATTTCACTATAAATATTTTTAACTAATTTTTGGTTGATCTTATTAAAATTAAGATCACAACATAAATAGCTTTTTTATTTCAATCTTACAAAGTAATTTTTTATTCTGAACAAAGGAAGTAATAGTTTACATGCCAGGTTTTTTCCTTACAAAAATTAAAAAAAATGGTCTGGATAATATGTTCATTTTACATTCACTTACAAAACTCGACAACAATATGTAATTAGTGTTTCAATTTGTTGTTTTGTGTATATGTGTATAATGGTTTTGTCATAAACACAGGATAGAATGAAAGACCAGGGAATGACACTTTAGAAATAATTACTAAACAGTGCTGATGAATCAGGTACCCATATGAAATCATTCCAGTCTAAAACAACCCTAAATGTATAATCAATTGTATAAGGAGGGGTACAACAAGTGTGTAAAGTTACAACAAATTTTTATCTAAAATATGTGCTTTTTTACAATTATTTATTGCAAAGCAACATTTTTAAAGTTATTTTCTTTGTTTTATTCATTTTTTCAAATTTGTACTAGATAAGTTTTGTCAATGTTTACAGTTTTAGTAAACTTTTGCTTTTCTTGTAAATGATATGTGGATTGTTGAATTTTTTCCTCAAGATCTCGCTGCCTTTTGTCTTTGCTAGGATGTATTACGATAAACAAATTAATTTCAAAATGATTTCAAAATGTGTTTATTGTATCATGCATTGTACCTATAAGAACGATTTTTTTTTACTTTTATCAAACAAGAAAAAAGTTTCATTTGATAATTTAATGTTTAAGATGGAATTCTTTACAAAATTTGGAATAAAATTACTTACAATCTGAAAATTTGACATAATACATTCAAGTGGAAAAGAGCTTCCAAGAACTACAGAGTTCAATTTCTTTGTCTTCCCTATGTACAATTATTCTTTATTTATTTCCTTATAACTATTTTTGTGTTTTTATTAAAATTACAGATTTTTAAAATTGGTTTATTGCAAAGTAATATAATTAATTCGCAATCAGTTGGTGTATATTGTATATTGATATAAATTGAGGTGTTTTTTAAGTGTTATTTCTTGTTATTTTTACTGATCTTTGATCTGAGAAGGAAGAATATATTTATGTGATTTTTCAGTTAAGTATGTTTAAAATGATACAAATCTTATACATGCAGTCAACAAACTGCAACTCGTGTTCTTGTTTTCTTATTTAGTGATTTCTTTTTCAAGTTATCTAAATTTTAGACCGGTTTTTGGTGATGCAGATTTCTCAGTTGTGACAGTCTCAGGATATGATATCATTTACATTTCTAATTAAAAAGTTTTATATTATCTCTAGATAACACATTAAATATTTATTATTGCTTTGATTATATTTTGCACAATATACCAAGTTAAATTTTCTTAAAATTATTTAAAAATTAACTTTTAATTTGTTTTTCAAAATAAACTATAAAATTGCCCCACTAATAGTGGTACTGTTATAAAAAGTATTACATCACATGAAAATCCAATAAAACAGAAAACTGGGTATAAAACATAAATTTGTGTTATAGAGTATAAATTGTGTTTTTGTTTTACAAGAATTAAATATATAAAGACATCAATTAGAGAGTTTTGTTTTAATTGTTTTACTTATATAATTTTATTTCATTTGTATTTAAACTTGATAATCTATAAAATCCTCTAATAAAACAAGCACATTATACAATGAGGAACTATACGCCCCCTTGCCTTGCAAATTGAGCTTTTCTGAACATATTTGTATAACAAATAACTGGCAGGACTTCAAAAAGTATGTTTATAACAGTTAAAAGGCACAGCCCAATATAAAGTAGTACATTAACTCTGGTTGTATAAGGCTAATTTAAATTTCAATTAGTTGCACGACAAGTTGTATTCAAACATCAGCAGTAATATATGAACTCTTACACTGTTTGTATAGAGCTAAGTGAAACGTACAGTCCTATAAGAAGTAGTACCTTAACAGTGCTGGTATTGGGCTAATTAAAATTTCAAAATAGTTCATCATCATCAAGTAGTAAACTTAGTGTTCTGTACAGAACTAACTGAAATTAAAAAAAAACTGACAACCGGTTTGACGACAGCATTGGCTGTGTAGGATCAAGTAAAATTTACAACCCGATGATAAGTTATACGCATGTATTGTTTGTATAGGACCAAGTAAAATTTACAACCCGATGCTAAGTTATATGCATGTATTGGTTGTAAAGGGCGCAGTGAAATGTACCACCAGACACTAAGTATTACGCTAATACTGGTTGTATTGGGCCATGTTAAATGTACAACCCGACAAGTATTACACCAACAGATTGTATTGGGCCATGTAAAATGTACAACCCGACAAGTATTACACCAACAAATTGTATTGGGCCATGTAAAATGTACAACCCGACAAGTATTACACTAAACTGGCTGCGTGGAACGGAATGAAATGTACAACCCTACAAGTATTATGCTAACACTTGTTGTATAGAATCAATAGAAATGTCCAACTTAACAATAAGTTGTTGTATGGTATCATTGGTTGTATAGGACCAAAAAATGGTCCAACATCTTCAGCTATCAAGTACTATGATCAGGCGGCGTAACTCTGATTAGTAGTTTACCTGTGCTATTCAGAGCTTGACAACAAGTATAAGGCTTACAGTGGATGTTTAGGACGAAACGAAATGTACAACCGGACAACAAGGTGTATGGTAACACATGTCTGCATAGGAACAAGTCGAAAAGTATTTCGCAAACAGTTCAGAAATTTGAGGACCCGATAAGTAGTGCGTTAACGCTGGTTGTGTAGGACCACGGAAAATGCGCAACCCAACAAGTAGTACAATAACATTGGTAACATAGGAATAAAGAAAATGTACAACCCAATAGCAACTTGCGCGGCAACACTAGTTGTATAAGACTAAATTGAATGTACGAGCCAGTGGTACGAAAGAGGTATAAATGCGAACAAAACAATTACTGTAAACCGCTTTATATTAGCGCATAGAAATTTTAGCGATTTTAAGGTGCCAGTCGTATTAGCACAGTTTTATTTTAGCGGCAGTGATTACCCTGTTTGGACCCAAAAATTTACACCTGTACCCGACTAAATAATAAATCCTAATTAAGCTACCTTTATATAGAGATACTATAAAAATAGTTTATATACATGCGTAATTACCTGTGAACAGGTGATGAAGACTAATAACTAAGTAAATGAAGCCATACATTTACTAATAGTCATTCTGTACATGTAGCGTTAGACATATTTATAAAAATGTGGCGGTTTGTTCAGAGAAAAACCCTAGAGTCACCGGAGTAACCAAGTCCAAAAACGCCGATTTTAAAACATTTGTGGATTTTTTTTCTTTTTTTCAAACTGTTTTATTGTGGATTAACTGATTTATTTTTTTTTTTTTTAGGATTTCAGGTCATTTAATTCGGATTTTTCCATTTTAATTTTATGTGCGTGGGCATATCATTCTCTTAAAGCAGAAACGAAAATGGACTTTTTGGACTGATCATATTTCATAAAACTTATTGTTAATTTTTATGTTTGTGTAGATCGACATAGCTTCTCATTGATTAAATGTGATTAAAAACAATTTTTTCTTTGATCGTTAATATGATTATATGACGGGGGATATGCATTATATTCAACAATAATAGCAATTAAACATCATCACAGACCGTTTCGGGGATCGTTATTATTTGCCCGTTAGTGTTATAAAATTTTAGTATTATTTTAGCAGTTGAATTCTTCCGCTAATTGCGCTAAAATAAAACTGCCGCTTAAAGGCTGTTTGACATAGAATGACATCGTTTCATACTGATTTACAATTTTGTTAAATTGATCATAATTATATAAATGTGTAAGTTATGGAGCGAAAACGATTTTACACGGACAGTCAGACATTGTGATTCCTATATGGTATAAATTCAACCCAACTCGTTATGTTTAATTCACATATACACTAAGCGTACATACAACCAGTATATATACTCATTCTTTGAATAAATGTGTAATTGTTGGAGTTTGGTGGTCTTTGGATACATATATATGCTAATGACTTAGTCATGTTGTTGTTCATTGAACTTAAAACATGTTTTGATATCCTACTCATCTGATAATGACAGCTTCAATTAAAATCTAACAGCTGAGAGTTTTCTTGTAATGTTTCAGTGTAACGTAAAATATGCTCTAGTTCTTCGGTACTAAAAGAGATGATATATATATTCTATGACTAATATTTACGTGTTTTAGTTTATTGATGAATACTTGCCTTTGTTTATTTTGCATTATAATATTATTAACTAAAAACCAGGTGATGGCAATTACTATGGCAACCAAAAACAAACACGAAAAACTAAAAACTGATAAATGAAACAAAGAACACACACGCACACACACATGTATATATACTAGTGTGTGTGTGTGTGTGTGTGTGTGTGTGTGTGTGTATTTGTTTGTGTTCTTTTGGACATTTAATACTCAATTAAAGGCAGAATGCATCTTCTCTTGAAGTTGACGAAGAACCAGTTTCAATTTAATGCAATATACTTTACACACAGTAACCATGTACATACCAATTAAGTGAAATTAAAAAAGGAAGTAAGTTAAAATTACTACTGGATATAATACTTCGTATCCGCATTATGAAAATAAAAATCGTGACTTAAGAAAGATACTTAATCCAATGACAAAATTCATTATTCATTATTTTAACGAATATGTATCTCTTCAAAAGTAAACAAAAGTGTATTATACTTTGTAATTATACCATGCAAAATGCCCGTCTGGATTGTTGAGTATTATAAGCATTTTTTCATTTACTTTCTGACATTTAATATTAATTAAAGGTAAAAAGCAGAATGCATCTTCTCTTGAAGTTGACGAAGAAGCAACCAAGCATATGAAGAAGAGTTTCAATTTAATACAATATATACTTTACATACAGTAACCATGGATACACCAATTACGTGTAATTAAAAAAAATAAGTTAGAATTACTACTGAATATAATACTTGATGTCCAGACTTAGATCAACTCCCAGCTAATTTCGCTTCTTGATTAAAAATTGATTTACAAACACTATCATGGGAGTCGACAAAGTAACCAAAGTGTAACAGACGGCACGTGTGTGTTTTATGTATGGTGTCTATATAAATTGTCGCTTTTTAACATCACTGCTTACACTTTCATTTATAAAAAGTAAAAAAGAGTATAAAGAGATTCCTTTCTGATGACTCTATAGTCATTATTTTACTCTCACACCCCCGACGTCTAGTTATGATGTCATCGTTGTTATGATATGTTTTATGATTGTACAGTATGGTGTGAAGGAATACATACGATGAACAAAGATGTTAAACATAAAAGAAATATGGATAAATAATGTATGGAAATATATAGTTATGGTAAGTTGGTTGTTTTACTCTTTATATTGACGTTAGGGTTAGGGTTAGGGTTAGGGTTAATGTGCAAAGAAAGACACTGTGGTTTCTTTGTCTATTAATTAATAAACTTTTTACATAACATTTTTAATATATCAGCATTTACTCGAAAGCTTAATGCATTGTTAACTTTATGTTATATCAATTTTTTTTTAATTTTCTGAAGAAAATACTCAAAAATTTATAATATGGCTAGTTATCCTGGAAAATAAAAAGCCATTGTTATATAACCGTATTAAAACATAATACATATGATAATAATAATAATAATAATAAATGATAATAATGAAAAATGATAATTATGATTAATTTCAATTAAGTGTCAAATATATAAAACTAAAAATTTAAAACAAAAAAAATTACATACTTTTTACACATTTAAGCTATATGTTTGTCCAAAGGATTATACTAATATATATACCATTTAGCTAAATTTTCAGCTGCCTTTAATTGTAAAATTTGTTTAAAACTTAGGTTTGTTCCCTCATGCAAAGCATTCCTTATCTGAATTTGGATTTATATAATTTTGGAACTTTAGATTCATTAATTTCCAACTGTTTGGCTTATGATTTTTATTATCAAACTTTTCGGTCTTATTGTCACTGATGAGGAACAAATTTCAAAAATGTTCACATCTGGCACATCAAAATTCAACTGGTATTTGTGTTATATATATATATATATATATATATATATATATATATATATATATATATATATATATATATATATATATATATATATATATATATATATATATATTACTTTAGATATATGTAGATTAAGAAAGTAACCCTGAAGACCACCGCATAAGATATTAAAAATATAAGAAAACATTTACCTCTAGAGATCATTTTAAATAAAAAGATACAATTTTTACAGGACTTATCAGTATAATACGGCATTATAAAATTTGATTTAATTGAAGTAAAAGTAAATATCTTCAACCATTATAAGTGATGCGGTTAATGAAAACATGTACTCAACTTAAACATGACAGTATATACAAATCCTGAGGTTTGCAGTGGGAAGATAACCATGTCTTATCTGACAAATTTATCGCTTGTTATATCTAGGTATAATGTAAGTTTCTTACAAAGAATTATTAAATCCCGCTTGCTCTTTTTAAGTTTATTACCATTTATATATAATTACGGTCATTACACAACTCATTATACCAGTAACTGCTATTTGGAATATTAACTGTTGTGAAATAAGTTTGATTAACACTTTAGTAGGAGTGTCATGATATACCACTTTTTAAATTTAATCATAAAAATACATATAAAAAGTGGTATATGACAATATATCACTTTTTGAATGTATTTTTATGATTAAATTCAAAAAGTGGTGTATGACAGGAGTATAAATGCTCTAACAATATCGCGTGCGTGCATACATAACACTGGAAACTTTACGGAACTAACTCATGGCTCTACTTGACGAAAAAAACTTATAACAATTACCAATACAATATTACAATTTCGTGTACATATAAACACAAAATTTGAAATTTTACGGAAGCATGCATCAACTCCACTTGACAAAAAAATTTAACACAACTATCAATACAAGCAAGTTTACTGAATTGTCGAATAATTTTGTTTCTGTCTTACATGTACCACTTAGCAATATTTTCAGCAGTCTTAATTTTGAAATTTACTTTAAATTCAGGATTATTACGTTATGTGAAGCATTTTCTTAGCTGTATTTGGATACATGTAATTTTTTAACTTTGGATTCATTCATTTTTCAACTATTTGGCTTATATTTTTTTATTTATCAAACCTTTTGGCCCCTAGTGTCACTGATGGGGAATGATTTTCCGAAATGTGCACAAATTTAGCACGTGTTTTGTTATTTATTAACCAATATATAGCATCTCTTACAGAAAAGTTAAATATGTCTGAAATTGATTTTCATAATTCTATATCAATACCAATGGTATCTTTATTGCAGACAGTATGGCTGAGTATCTGTGCAATATTGTTTTGGACAACATATGATCAATTCAAATATCAGCCGGAGTACTATTATGTGCACAAGTTATTAGGGGTAAGTTCATTTGCAGAATGTTTACAAACTGTTTGCAGTTAGGAATATTTTGTTTAATCCAAATACAAGCAATCGATCAATTAACAGAAACATTGTTTTTGCCGAAATGACAAATCATTCGATTGGACTGCTTAGGTAATATATATTCCTTAATTCTTCACATAAAGAAATATGGATCAAAGTTCCCGACGAAGTGTAAAATGTGAAAATATCAAAATATGACGCAGAACCTGTCCACAGATTTAATAAATAGATGAAATGCTTCTGAGAAAAGTTTTATCACTGTTGTGCGCTTAAAATAAAACTATAATGCTCGTAAGTTTTTCTCTAATAACAACGTAGCCACTGCGGTATCTCAGTTGGTAGAGTGCTCGCTCTGTAAGTGGAAGGTCGTGGGTTCGAACCCCGGCCAGGTCTGACCCAAGATTTGAAAGTGGGTAGTGACTGTTCTTTCGCCAAGCACTCGGCATTACGAAATGAAAGTCACGGTTCTTTCGGATGGGAACTTAAAATAAACGAGGTCCCGTGTCATGGCAGGCATGGCACGATAAAGAACCCTGCTGTATAATGCCATCAGCGCAACGCACAGGCAAGATTTCTGCACTTTCGCCTATAGCTGGCTACGTCTCGATATAAGTGAAATATTCTTGACTGGGACGTTAAACACCATTACTCAATTCAACTCTAATAACAACGTAACAATGCTACAGGTAGTAATACTTGAATAAGAAATAGTACGCTACTACTAGGTATATACGGGAAAATGAAATATATTGACCGAAAGAGACAATAAAGCGTGAGTAAGGAATTCATACGTTTGAAAAATAATTGATCAAATAGAGCACTGACCAACAAAACAAGTTTAAGAAGATTGAATATTATAGATAATAAAAAATGTTTCCGTTGTTATTTCCAACAAGCACTTAAATGCTTAGTTAAGATTCCTGTATCTGTAGTTTCAAAAATTTTCAAAAAATAAACCATACATTTTTAGACTGTTATATCTCTTATATAAATGTATTTTACAGTCGTGGTTGTGCCTATCTAGGGGAAGTGCAGCTGTGTTGAACCTTAATTGCGGTTTATTACTGCTACCCATGTGTAAAACCACTGTAACATATTTACGTAAATTACAAAATCTGGTAAGTGTTTTTATAACAACTAAAGCTGTGAGAAGACTTTAGTTCTAATTAATTAGCAATTACTTGGATTAAGTTACACGCAGATGGGAAGTTTTCAAGTTCTAAAATTCTAAAGAGGTTTGAACTTGTTGCTTTGAAAGAAAAGCGTTTGTCATGTAAGAACTAAAGTTAAATGTCGAGCCCTGGGTAAACGCCAGGTCAACCAAGAACTCGCAGCATATCGGTATAAACGTAAAAAACTACACGACACTAGATAAACTACATTTAGCAATGGAACTATTTCAAATGGTGATTATAGTTAATGATGTTTCACCGTTACACTATAAACTGAACAATGCACGTTAGCACATTATGATTTGATTGTCATGCAAAGATGAGGCATTCATATTGACTATATAAACACCGTTTCAAAACTGTTTAATTGTTAATTTTTGTTTAGAATAACTTTCTTTTTTTATTCTGTACTTCAACGGTGACTTAGCAATAATTTAAATTTAATTGGTCACAAGTAACAAGTAAGAAATATAACGTATTTATTAATACAAAGAGTTCTGTGATCAAAATTTCATAGTCTTAAAAATGTTATTCCTTTTAAAAATAAGGAATGGGAACGCACGAAGTAAATGATTATATAATGATATGAATAGACTTTTTGGTGAAAGATTGAATTTAATCAACATTTAAAGCTGTATTAAGTTTTTTAATTTTTTTATTTTTCTTTAATTTCTAAAAATATATATTTTTTTAAATAGATAACTTCAAATCAAGATCCTTGAGATTCGTTTTCTAAAATTTCATTCCTATTAGCTGTAAATAAACAGAATCCTCAAACGGGTTGGTCAATGTTTAACTATGATTATTATTTGCTTGGAGCATGCGTACGGATGTACGGGAATTCCATTGAATCGAAGGTGAAAGGTGACAAATTGTATAAATTGTACGTCATTAATATCCAAATTTATTTGCAATGGTGTAACGTATTCCTTTTATATAATTTTGAAACTTTAGATTCATTATTTTCAACTGTTTGGCTTATATATTTTTCATCAAATTTTTCGGTCTTGGTGTCACTGATGAGGAATTAATTTCCGAAATGTGCACATCCGGCACATCAAAATTTAACTGGTATTTGTATTATATATTTACACAGTCAAAAATGACAAATTTAATGAAATTTTGTGTTTAATTTATCGCATTTCATCGTTTTGTAAGTTGTTTTTAAATGACCCGGTTTTTTATGACATAACCACGTTCTTAAATTAGATATTAAAGGCTACATTTCGCTGGGAAATCATTGTTATTTCTGTATTATTCGAGTTTTTATCGTTGAACCAAATGTAACATTGTTCATTAGGAACATCATTGATGAGATCAGCATCGTTTTAATTTTTTTCCTAGGAAAACTTAATGCAGCTTTAAATAAAGTGAATTTTAAAATATCATTTTAGGTTTGATATGTAATTAGTTTCACTTATTTTAATATCTAATGTTAGAAATGTGAGTTTTATAAATAGTAATTAGTCTTGGGCTTAATTTCGATAAGAAACATTTATTTTAAATCATCGACGAGTCAAAAACAGGGATATTAATAACCGCTTTAGTTTGCTTTTATGACATTTTATCAATGGAATTGTTAATGAAATGACAGACAATCAATCTGTAATATCAAACTCTTTTAACCTCTTGAGTCACTGATTTGTTAATTGAGTATGTTTTCGATTTAGGTAAACTCTGGGACTTTGAATCAGTTGTTTAATGCATGTAAGGGATTTCATATTACAGTTGCATATTCTGTTATTGTCTTGTCAGGTATGTTTATTATTATATTATACAAAACAAACAACACTTAATGCATATTGCAAATTCCAATTGTATCTAATTGTTCTTAAAGCATTTCTGCTCTTCCTACATGTTATGACACATTATACATTTCGCTGAAAATTCTACTCACTTAAAAGGAAGCGACTTTTTTGTTTTTGCTTGTCAAGGAACATATTTATATTTACAATGAACATCTATAAAACCTGGTATTGATGAGTTCTTACTTGAAATAATTAGTAAATATTTTAATTTTAAAGTTTTTGTACACGTTGAAATAAAACATAATCATTTGCTACTTAAAATCCACTATTTTAAAGGTCAGTGCATAACAAGTAAAACTGTTTCCTTGGTAATATAGCTTTCTGTGATTATCATTTAATCTATTAGAGTTTATTTGATTGATCAATGCTATCTCTTAACCGAAAATTATATTTCGTATGTCATATTCAGCTATACTTTACAAGCTTAATTGCGTAATATATTTCTTAAAATAGCTTCTATCGAATACGTAAATATCAAGCCAAGTCCAATTATTTATGTTTGAAGCGTCTAGCTGTTTTTCATTTATTTTGATTGTGACAAACCAATTTCATATTTTTAAATAAACCTTTGTCGTTTAGTTTTTCGGAACTTTTCATTTTTTAATCAAACTTTTTTCCATGTTTGAAAAACAACACATATTAAAAAAAAGATTATATTTTAATTCTCGTTCTCTCGAACATTGAGCAATTTTGAAATGAACAGCCAAATCCTTTCTGTATATTTGTGTTTTCAATAACACTGTAATTTCCTTTACTAATGATAGTAATCAAAATGTTTGTTTTATTTTAGTTGTTCATTTTATTGGTCATATTTTTAATGCAAGAAATTATTCCATTAATTATGATCCAATATACAAAGACGCCAACGCTGCTACATTTCAATATGAGGTAAATAAATAGATACTTTTATTATAATGTTTAATGATAATAAAAAAATTAAACACCTCTTGAACATTAATTGGTTAAATGCAATATACATATAGAATTTAATTGTAATTTACTATAAATTGGTTTTGGTATTATATTTTAAGTATTTGATACCATTTGTTTTAGGCACCTGTGACAAATAAGCTTAAAACCACTATCATATCTCTAGGCTTAGATTTTCCTGATACCAGTGAATCAATAAAAAGAACTTTAAAGTATTCGTGAAATTGTTTTAGACGTAATTGTAACTAATGCTTATAAATTAGACATCACATTTTTATTCTTGTGTTATTATTAATTTTTAAGTAGAAATAATTTGTGACCGAAAATCATGTATTTGGTGCAATTATCGCAAACAATGATATATCAAATGCATGTAAATTAATTCAGAAATAAAAACATGAAATTGAAAAGGCAAACACATTCTGGGATTATGACAATCCCGAATTGAGACCATTACAAGTACTTTAAACGGTTTGGGGGTCCAACTCATTTTACAACCTGTTGTCATTGAATGTACATTTAAAAATCACAGTGTGTTATTACAGAAGGCTAATTCGCAAACTGAAAAGAAATCTAAACAAAATCTAGAAATATAGCGGTTTCTTGACACTTGAAACCCATTTTTCTTTGTTTATTTTTTTTTTACCATTTTAACTCTCCATAAACTGTTTTACTGCATTGTTTTTCAATATCTAATACATACTTCTTAATTTTTTTACACGCAATAGGGACCGATTTGGATAATGTTAAGAACAGGTATGTAGCTTTTACTAATCCATAAAAATTCGTGTAAATTCTGTTTTGATTCATTAATATTCAAATGTTTGGATTATCTTTTCTATCTATCAACATTTTTTCACTGATGAGTAATGAATTTTAAAAAATGTGCACACATGGCACATCAAAATTGAACAGGTATTTTTGTTAATTATTTACGTGATCAAGCAAGCATTTGTCAAAAACTTTATCTGCTTATTTTTATTTAAGATTTTTGACTTGTAAAATCCGTTAAAATAAAGCACGTGTATTTAACTGTAAAGGATTTTATAGAAATCCATTGTTTCATCTTTTTTCAGTCCCAGGAGTAACGGGAATCCTAATGATTTTTATCTTAATTATGTTTATACCAACCAGTGTACGATATGTCAGGTAAGTATACTTGGCTTGCAGGTAAATTTGTGTAACATAAGCTGGCATATTGAATTATTTCTCCATTAATATATAATGCTACTTAATAACATTTGATCTAGTTATTTGATTTTACCATTGCATTTTGTTTTTTTTTTATAATCATATATAGTTATTTGCTTCTTTTGCATTTATTTGCATTTCATTTGATTATGTTTTAGTCTGGTTTTTTTTTATTTTTCGCTTGATAATCTTTGTTGGGTTAGCATTATCCAAGGGGCATGTTTTTTCAGTTGTCAGTTGTATATTTATTTCTTTTTTCAAATTTCTTTGTCGCAATATGTGGTTACTTTTTGTCATCACATGTAAACAAAATGTATACAACAACGATAACTCAAATTATTATATTAAATTTTTACATTTCAGGTTCCATCATTATAATTTATTTTGGTATAGTCATCGACTCTTCCTTGTATTCTATCTGCTTTTCATAATACATCCATTCAGGTAAATGTATGTTTTTGTGTTTTTTCTGTGCTAGTGCTTAAGTTACTTAAACCGATTTGTCTTTTCTTTCTTTTTTTAAATGCAATGAATAATAATTTTTTTCTCGTTGTTACATAATTAGTCACAAATGTTTTCCAGAGGGTTTCTCGAAAAAATTTTGATTAAGATATTTTTGAATTAGACAATTACTTAACGAAATTTGTGGACCACGTGGTTTTAAAGATAGTAGTATTGTTGCGGCCGTTGAATAAATATAAGCGCAAGACATTATTTCAGTTTACATTCAAAGTCAATGGTCTCAATATTTGTATGTGTTTTTACAAATAATTTAGATACACTTGTAATAAAAACATTCTTTCTCCAGAACATATATATATTAACAACTCTCAATGATCGGATCGGAGCTAAAAATAATTGTACATGCGATTTACAGATATTTTTTTAATTTCTTGTTCCTTTGGAAAGGAAACTGCATATGAAATCCTGGTTTTAAGGATAAGCTTACAAAAATGGCGTTTTTACCACACATAAAGATATAATTTTGTCATTATTTCTAGTTGCATTGTTATAACATTGAAGAACGTTGTTATAACTGTCTTGTTTTTTTTAACTTATTTTATTTGTTTTTAATTGCAAAATGCATATTATCAGCTATTTGCGCTTGAGATAATGCCAAGTGCTTCATTAAGCAAGCAGCTAGATGCACCAATAAATAGATAGTACTGACTAGCATAAAACAATTCGCAAAATTTTTTTATTTAATTTTGATTACTCATCTTTATTTGAATAGTGGACCAATTAAAATGCAAACAAACGTATCTAAACATACTCCTGGATGTAATACGTCACTTCTCTCAGAAAACAAAAATAGTTCTAGACACGTTTCTTGTGAAGAACAGCCAACATTTCAACACATCGATTGTAAGGTGAGCACTACAAGTTTTAGATGAATTTAAAGATAGAGGTATTGAACATCTTTTCATTTGAACAAACTATATTTTATTTTTTTAAAGTGCATATTAAATTCCGTGCAATGCATATGTAATATGTGGTCTGATCTTGCTCCTATTTATAATTCATTTGAATTTTAATTTGTTTTAAAAATATTTATCTTATACATTTTATTTAACTGTCATAAAGTTTATTGTTTTTAACCTGTTTAAATATCTTACACTTTACAAATCTGTTTTATATCCACAATTTCTTTCTTATTTCAGTCTTGGTTGTGGCTAAGTTTACCATTAATCATTTACCTTATAGACTCAATGTATCGATTGTTCAATCGATCACAAAAAGGCCAAGTTGTGGCATTTAAAAGACATCTAAATGCTGTTTTGGAAGTACAAATTCACAAAACAAAATTTTACTTCAGGGCTGGCCAGGTATGTATTAAATAAAAATAATTGAACATCCGATAATAATATCAGTCAAGAATATCAGATACAGTATTAATTTCTTCATTATGCAGGTAAAGTCATTAAATTTGTAAATTCATTTACATTATTTAAGCTTTGATTGGTTCATAAACGATCTTAAAATTATCAGTCATTTCAATGATATTTAATCCATAAACTTTATTTCAGTCAATCGTCTTGTACATGTATCATGAATACATGTATAAACAACCAGCGTTGGAGTTGTACTTTTTGTTGTTCAAAGTGTTTTTCTTGTTCACATCCATCATGCTGAACTTTAAGACATGTACAATTTTATTACATTTGTAGGCACTCGCAGTAGTACTTCACTTGCAGGGCTAGTGGGGTTCTAGTTTCTTGATATGCATTGTAACGGATGTATTGTAAATTTATATAATGTCCTGCTACTACTACTACTAAATACCTATTTTGGTTTGCATTATTAGTTGTATTTCTGTTCTTTTTAACCCTTTTTCAGAACTTATTTAATCACGAACCATCGTTATCAGTTATCTCATAATTTGATGAAAAACAATCATACAGAATTAATGTATTCCACATTTTATTTCACAATAATCATCTAAATTCACAACACATTGCAAGATCAGTGCAATGTTGAATTCAGCCAAATACAGCATGACAGATTATGTAACGCCACTAGATACAACAGTTATTGTATAAAGTCGATGGATAACGTTTTACGTAGAATTTTTTGCTATGAGATGATAAGGGTTAATGTAAGGGCGTTGTGGCAAATTCACCCCGAATTATGGTCTGATAAAAATTATGATTATAAAATATTAAAAGGAAGATAAGCAATAACTATATATAAACATTAAATTTTGCGCTCTAGATTCAGACGTTTTTATATGGATAAAGGTAGATATATCATTTTCTTTCACCAGTATTCCTTAATACAATTTCCAGAAGTATCTACGTTTGAATGGCATCCATTTTCGTTGATAAAGGTATGAATTATTTTATTGTTATTAGTAGATAAGATCTTTAATCAATTGATGCAATTTGATGTAATGCAATGTTTTCTTTTATATTGCCAACATTCATTTAGTGAATGTAGTTGTTTACCTTTTCACACTATGTTATTATCATAATCACTCAGTTTTTCACAAAATAGTTATAAGAGCTTAAATTACAGAAACACATACTGAAAAAGGAACGGAGTAAGAGTTAAGCAACCATACATTCATGAATCTCGATGGATTATGTGGGGTATCTCGTTGGTCACATGACGAGACGTGCAGATAAAAATTGAATACATTTTTTCTTCTCTGTTCATTTTCCGAAATGTGCACGTATGGCACATCAAAATTCAGCAGGTATTTGTTATATATTCACTCTAACCAAAATAGACCTATTTTGTCTAAAATAAAAAACTTAATCCTTCTTCAAAACATTTAAATTCGGAAAAAAAAAACCTTTCGTCATTTTCAAAAGTGTTAAATTGTCATAAAGTATGAAAACTTAAATTACATTAAGCGTAATTTTTTTGTTTGTTTGAATTCTTGTAGTAATTTCCTTTTTGCATTAAAATCCAAAAAATTAAAAAAAAGTACGACTTTTAATAAAATCTTCGTAACTCAGTATCTTTTTATGAATTTAACAATGAAACTGTGTGTGTGTTAATGACAAGTTCTATAAAAAAATTTTAATAGCCCGACGAATTCTATCCTTTCTAAATCATATTGAAATCTTTGGGAAACTTCAAACAAAGTGACGGTTGAATCACAAAAATTGATCTATGTGAAATAAAATAAAGATTATTAAAACATTACTCTAAAAAGAGACCATTGTGAATTAAAAATTTAAACGTTTGCACAAGCTAGAGTGGTTCAAACAAAAAAAAACGATTTTTCGGATATTGATGTTTTCCAAAGAATATAGAAAAATATATGTACATAAGCGTTCTTAGGTTTGAATTCAATTGTATTTTTGCTATTCTGTAGAATATTCTCATATCTATACCTTATCAATTTGTTCGCCTTTTTAAGTTAAATGTACACTTTGTGTGGTGTTAATTATAGCAGAAATAGAGTGGCGTAAATCTTTAAAGATAACAAAGGTTTTTTATAAAATTTTATTGGTATTATTTATTTACGTACAATCAGAAGTGGTGTTATTAGCCAAACAAACCGAGGTGGTATTCATAACTGAACACACGGTTAAAATTTTGTAAGGAACCTACATACTTATCTATTGCCTCATAGAAAATACATTCTCATTCAACCCCTAGCTGTTTAAAAAGTGGGATATTTTAGCCTCCATTAATGCTATAACTACACCACCAGATATCTGCTACGATATCGGTTTAAAGTCTTGAGGTTTTAAACATTGGTTTGACTTTTATTGTCTTGTTTTATTGTTTTGGTAAAAAAAGTTAAGTTTGTGTTTTATTTTTATTTTATTTTTTGATTGTTGTATTCTTGATAATCGTTGCTGTTTCGAAGTGCATTTTTCAGATGCAAATTTCTTTCTCCATTATACACTTGATCATAAGTTAAGGTCAACTTGAAAGTTTTTCAGAAATTATTGTATTATTGTATTTATTCGATGTTTCTTATAAAATATTTGCCTGCAACATTATTTTTTTATTTTTAGATAATTGCAAGTGAAAAAATAATTAATTAATTGCTATTGTATTTAGTTTGCGAAAATGTTTTTTTCTTCTTTATGACTTAAAAAATGAATGACAAAATACACGTATGTTGAGTTTTATATTTATAAAACTAATGACCTTATTTAATGACAAAACTATGTTCCATGTTGTGATTAGAAGATTATTATAGGGCCTTTTTCACTAAGCAAAGAACCAATAACCCATTTGTAAATGTTATCTATACTTTTTTGAAATTATTATTATTATTATTTTTTTTTTTTTTGAAATTTTCTATCGAAACAAATTTTATAGATACTATACAGATTGTTCATATGTTACTTTGTTGAAGAATATTGTAAAAATGCTTATATCATAAAACGATGCGTTATGGAATCATTTTTCTAATGTCACCATGTCCACTTACAACATGCGATATTGGTATTTCTAAATTCATTTCAGAATCAAGGCTTATCAAAAGATATATTTTCTGTTTATATAAAGAATACCGGTGATTGGACAGGTGAATTGATAACAATTTTATTTGCATGCAAATATTTATATGGTAATTTTGCATGGTTTATGATTAGGATTTTTTTAATTTCACCTTATTCTAAAAAAGTTTGATTGAATATCTATCGGACCCGTTTTAGAAGATTTTCTTAAGACAACGTGATATGTATTTTATAAACAATTTTCCCTACAGCTTTTATATTTCTTGATAACAAGATTTTATAGGTAGAACTTTCAATTAAATATAAACATTCCTTAGATCTTTGACAATATTATTTTTAATCCTTACAGGACAATCATAAACTTTTGTTATTTTCTTGTTTATTTAATTACCTCTCACCTATTTAATACAAGTTTTAATCATTTTAGATGCAAGCATTGCACGCCTTACTGAAGACATTGACACAGAAATGCAAATGAGGTAAAATTGTTTCAAAAGAATGATCATTATTTTTTTTCTTAAAATACTGTTTAACGTACAAAGCTACGGGCATCTAGCCTCTTCTTCTGAAATGCTCATGCGTGTATTGATGAATTCATTAAGACTCAATAAACACTTCTAACCTAACCGGAGATGGCAAGCAATTAAGTTACTATTCCAGCTGCAGTTTAGGGTCCATCTTGCGTGTGTTTTTAAACCTTTTTGTTCATCTAATCAACTCTTATTTGAAATAATAATATAATGTTCTGATCATAATACAATGTATTATGTTTTCTATACACAAAAACAGTCGTACGATTGTTTTTAAACGTCATAGTTTAAGAAAAAAAGTTGTCACAAATCTCTTACTGGAATGAAAACAAAAACAAGAAGCAGTGTGTTTTTAAATTAATGAGCAGGTAAGTAAGTAATGCAAAAGGAGAAGGGTATCTTCTCGGGTTCAAACATTTTAGAGCTCTAAATATTAGTTGCAAAACCATGTTATTTAACACTAAATCGAGAATTTTATTGACGTTAAAAATAAACTTCACTGAAAAATACCGTTGTTAAACAAAATAAAAACTGAATAAAATGAAATATGGTTACGGAAAATATCAAATAAGACCAGTATTATAAAATTTGTGCATTTATAATTTTTTTTTTTTTTTGATATTGAACTGAAGACCTAAAGATGTGTATATTGATGGACCTTTCCATAGTCCTTTAGAAGACATATTTAGGTATCCAGTGTCAATATGTATAGCAGGAGGAATAGGCATAACTCCTTTTATTTCTCATATACGAAACGTGGGGTAAGTATTCAACACGCTTACAAAAATAAAATTAAATGTTTAATCTATGATCTACCTCATTTTGATTTGATTATTGATACTTTTTGAGTGTTTGTTTTCATTTTTAAAGCTTAAGTGCAAGCTTTTTTTAGTGTATTATATATTTATTTCGACTGGCATTTAAATAATGCTTTTAAAAACGGGCAAAGTTTGTTCAATTTCCGATAAATATTGTTTTTATTGCTTAACTTTAGATTCATTGATTTTCAACTGTTTGCCTCATGTTATTTAATCCGTCAAACTTTTCGGCTCCTAGTGTAACTGATGAGGAATGATTTTCTGAAATATGCACATATGGCACATCAAAATTTAACAGGTATTTGTGTTATATATTTACATTACCATTTATTTAAATTTTTTTTTATTTGCAATTTTCCATATTCTGTTCTAAAACTTATGATGTTGCATTTTGTTTGTCGATTTTTATTGTTACAAAATTGATAAATATAAAAAAATTTGTTATACAAACGGTTGCCATTTAAAATGTAAACATTGATATTACATAAAGGATGGGATTAACTATAATTTTAATTGTTTATACATTGTACATTATTGTTGATGTCTTTTGGAACAATGCAGTATATTAAATTTTAAATATTCATGCCATTGACAGCTTATTTATAAATTTTCAGAACAGATAAAGAATTCGACAATATAAGACTATATCTTGTATGGATAAATAGAGACATACCATCATTTAGCTGGTTTAAAGATGATTTGGAAACTTTACATCATAAAGTAAGTAACAAGATTATTAACAAAAGTTCAAAAAGAGATTGTGTTTCTTGATTATTATTGACTAAATGACCATCTCCAATTAAATTTGAGATCATAAAGGTTTTATTCAATATTTTTAGATACAATTTGGTATCTTGTTTATCAGAACCCACTTTTTAAAATTTTATTACATTAACAGATTTTAGAATTTCGAAATTAATTATAGAAATTTTCTAACAAAATCAATAATATTACATGTATATTTTTAATGGGATATTTAGTTTTATCCTTTTGAGAAGCACTGTTTTATCTTAAAATCAACTACAAAAAAGAAATAAACTTTACATATTTTGATTAAGAAATGTCTTTCAATAACTTTTGTTATGAATTGTCCTTCAATTAACTTCTTTTAGGTGTACATTTTGGTAAAGATAACTACCACCAACTACAATCTTTATTTTGGTTATGTTTTACAGTGCTATGAGGCAAATCTACCGGATTTCTTCGATGTAAAATTATTTGTGACTGGAAATAAAAATATAACAGAACAGGTAAATGTTTCTCGATTAGACACAAAAGTGTAAACGTGCACTTAACAATGCCACTAAAAATCATAATACAATAAACAAACGAGCAAACATAACAAGACCAAATATTCTACTTAAATGGGCACTGGATCTAATTACTTAAAGCTGTATTAAGTTTACCCATTATTGAAAAAATTATTTTCTGAAAAATATTTCATCTTCTTTTCTACTACGATCTGTGAGGTTCATTTGCTTAAGTTCGCTCTTGTTAGTCAATAATAAATAGATATTCTAAAATTTGGGTCAACTCGATAATATGTTAATTATCAGCTTCGAGCATGTGCTGAAGTCTTACATGTAAGAAAACAATGGCGTCGACAGAAAGGAAACGTGTTCGTCTAAGGATAATTAGATTTATTTATTCTAATGTAGTTAATCCTTTCACGCGGTCATAAATGATATATTTAATCAACTCGTGTGTTTATTAACCGTATCGCTGCTTCCGTTGTCGGAAGTAATGCTTCTTTGCTGTGTTGACGTTCACTAGTTTTGATGAAGAAACATGTGATCAGTGTTCTAAAATAAGATATTTAGTAGATTAAACTAACAGATGTTCCCACGTGAATTTCAACATATGTAAAGGTTTATCATGAAGGACCACATTTTTCATGAGAGGCATGGTTACGAAAAAAGCGCCGTTTTATAAAATTTAAGATTAAAATTAATGCACCTTTCAAACAGTATAATGATAAGGTTATTAAAAATAACATGCCCCTTAATACCAGTTGGCCAATAGTGAATCTTAAAACTTTCAAATTATCCAGTTTAAGTATTGTTTTCAAAAATTTCGAAACAGTTGCATAAAAATTTCCAAAATGTGAGAGCACCGTTGAATTTAAAGTAAATGTATATGCTCGATATAGTGATAAAATGAAATAACGTATTTAAATTTTTTATTAAAAAATATGAGCTTGTCGTTGTGGTTATCTTTTAGTTTTTCTGGAATAAGCAAGTCCAAAGCTAGACCAAAATTCGAAACAAACGATATTAAAAGTGAACTTTTTAACATCATCATCGAGACAAAAAATTTTTGATTAAAGATTCAGTCATACATTCTAAGGTTTGTTCCCTTATGCAAAGCATTCCATAGCTGGATTTTTATTCATGTAGTTTTGGAACTTTGGGTTTATTATTTTCCAACTGTTTGGCTGTTTTTTATTTGCAAAACTTTTCGGCCCCTGGTGTCACTGATGAGGAATGATTTTCCGAAATGTGCACATACGGCACATCGGGATTCAGCAGGTATTTGTTATATATTCTATCGTAAATATTTAAATATTAGGAGAATTAATTGTAAACATCATATGTGCATACATTTTAAAGATAAAGGTGAAAAAATGTATATTTTATATGTACGTGTATATAATATATATAGATTTTTTTCTTCTTTTACACACTACGGAAACTTATACAACAACACAAGCTGCTTACAAATAAATTGTTGACTTGGGGTCAAGCCTAGACATATCAAGGCCCTCAAAAGGTTTTTGACCGTCATCAAAATATAACATTAATGTCACCGTATACAAAATTATTCTACATTTATCTGACGTCTTAAAGTTTTATGTTCCTTTCATTCTTCATTTTGTTTCACAAGTGACGGGTTTAGCAAAAAAGACCTTATCGTTATGCTTATCCTTCCGAAGAACTTCACTTCGTGGTGGAAGTTCACTGCTTAAAATTTAAATTATCAGTTTTCAAAGTTTTTTCATGGCTTTTGGAATTGTGATTTAAACATGGACTGGTATGTTTATGTTTGATTTTGAAAAATAAGTAAAATTAAAAAGAACGTCCTTGTTTGACCGAACAGAGAGAAAAATAGATAATTATGTAAACCATACAAATGGCAATCTTCAGTTGTCAATCTGATGACCTGAATGCCAAATACAATATACATGTTTGTAGCTTTCATTTTTAAAAAAACAGAACTTTCAATTTTTTCAGAATTCTAAGCCATTGGGTACATTTATAATAAAACGATTACGAGTCGGACGTCCTCACTGGAAGAGTATATTTAAAGATTTGGACAGATCGCATCCACGGTTTGTATATTTTAACACCGATATTTAAAAAAAACTACATTAACAAAAAGAAATGTTAACGTAATAGAAAAATATTTATTCAAGAATTATTCAATAGCTCTGTCACTAATAGCAATCTGTATGTATTTAGTTTCATGTCTAAAAAAAATAAAAAGTTTAATAAATCAATTAAATCATCAAAGCCCCGTTTAATGATCTGTTTTAGTAGCATTTAAAAGTTCCCCTTTATTTTCATGGATTAGTTCAAGATTTACAATAGTTGTGGGTGTATTTTTACCTGTATATCAATTAATTTTAGTATTTTTTACTTCTACAGGACAAATATTGGAGTTTACGTATGTGGACCGAGAAGAATGATTCAAGACACCCAACAAACTTGTAACCATTTAAATAGCACCTCATCAAAGTTCTACTTCCACAAAGAATCATTTTAATATTCTTCTTGTTTAGAATTGTGCGTTAGTAATGCATTAATAAATAAATAAACTTAGTTTTATTCTGGTTGTGGAGAGTCTTATTTATTTTTATGTAAAAGAACCATGATCACATCAACACTTTGTCAGTTTTGAAATAAGTGGTTCCAAAGTTTTCTTGTCTCTTTTCTATTTATATTAACTTGTTTCGTGTTCTTTGTAGCATTTGCTGTTGCCAAGCACGTTTTTTTAAATAGCAAATTCATCTCTGCAGAAAAATTTTAAAATGATGGAATAGAGAACAAGAGCTTGTAACTATGTGCGTGCAAGTACTAGAAATACCATAACGAAATCAAATCACATGCAAAAAAAACGCTTACATGTATTTAATTTCTTCAAATGAACAGGCCATTGATGAGTGAAGAATAATTATCTAGTTGCAATTCAAATACTTTCTAGAATTCATTCTGGAACATGTAAACTAATCAACTATTGTCGACATTTTTCAAATTTACTGTTGTCAGCATGATTGAAAGCTTTCCTGATCACGAAGAATAATTTTATCATTATTTGATGGGCAAGTTAGAACAATTTACTGCCATTAATTAAAAAGACTAAGTTTCCCGGTATCATCTTTATTAAACCATATACACGTATTATTATATTTTCTACATATTTTTAATGAAACCTGATGGATAACAGTATGTAAATGATAAAATCAAATTTCTTTCACTAATAATATCCAGTGGTAGGAGTTAACAACCTGTAATCAAGTGTAAGATCATTCAGCCACAAAATGGATTACAGATTAAGTACAATTTTCTTAACTGTTTTAAAAATCATTGGTTTCTTGGTTAGTTTTTTGAAGTCCCACCACATATATACAGGTATATTCATCACAATGTCTACTAACCAAACAATGTTTATAGTATTAAATACACGTGTAGACCACAAGCTGTCTGATCGCATTATCAGTTGGATGCACAATTTGAAGCTGAAGTCCCCCATCTTTATATATGGCCACCCTAACTTCTACCTGCGTCATTTGAGAAAATGTTTGTTCATTTCGGTGGTGCAATTTGCAACTTTTGAATTCTAAACAGCTTATTAATTTACAGTTTGTCCAATTAACTTTCCTTAGGTGTAGACACTGGGTAATATGACAACACAACTTTTGTTTTCTACACAATAACAATTTGTGAGTCTATTGACAGTCTTGTAGAATGTGAGATCCATTACCTATCTACTTATACTCCACTGTATTAAACAAAAAATAAGATACTCCGACATATAATTACTTATCCTGTTTTAATTTTTTACCATAGTATAAAAATTATGTTGCACACAACTCTTTAAATTCATTCAAACATTTACTTTCAAAACTAGAATACCATTCTAAATTGAATAACAAGCTCATGCTATTAGCAATATTATATCATCATTTCACCATATCCATCTAAATCATTATACCATCTATAATTGTAACAAAAATGTTTGAGACATTTCAAATGAAAGTCGTTGAGAGTGAAAGAAAGAATAAGAATAGAAACAGAAAGTCAAATCAACATTGCATTTGCAATGTAAACATACATAAATATAATGAATATTACTTGAACAACACATGGTATTTATATTGTGACATGAATAATCTTTTACATTTTCAAAAACCAAGCTTCAAAGCTCGCCCAACATTACCCTACAGAATATCTGTATATCTGTGAACTTAAGTATACATTGATATGTGATCTATGGCATGGTTAAGGAATCTTTATCACAATATGACCTATAACATATGTCTGAATTACAACTAACATGTACCATTAAAAATGTTTATATACCATATGTATATCATGATTTTATTTTTTTCATGTAACATTTTTTTCTTTAATTTTTTATATCCTAAATAGTGAAAATGAAATAGTTTATTTCTAAGATCCAATTTAAACCAGATCTATCTCTTGAGAGACAAATACCCCCATCCAAAATATTTCCAGTTGACCTTGTGAACTTACTTTTGACCTACAAACCTGTATGTGGTACATGACATCTTTTCATTCTGGTTTACATTTGTGCAAAGTTTAATCAAAATACATTCAATGATGTGTAAGTAATGGAGCTGACACATTTTTACATGGACAGACTGACATAATGATTCATATATATCTACCTCATATGTTTGTTGGGGGTATAAAAATCACCAGAGTAATATTCAAAATGACATTTTTGTAGTAAAAGCTTCTAAAACCTTATATCACAAAGAGAATTATATGTATATAATACAGTGTTAACTGATGACAAGTGACAACTTAAATGACAATAAGACTATAAAACTCTCAAGTATCAGAAACTTCCATCATACAAAATCCTTTTGCTAATTCTAATTTTTTATCAAATAAACTTCAATAACAAGTACAAAGAAAACATATTCTGGTGATAAGGACAAAAATCAAGGATGCCCAAACTCCATATTGTACAGTTCCATTCAATAAGCATCAACACAATCTGGGATTTGATATTAAAAACAGATAATCTAATCAAGTTTACAATACTAGTACTTGAAAATTCTTATACAATTTTATCGAAATTTGCTTCATTATCTAATTAAGAATATGCAGAGAGAATTCTAAATTGTATGAAAATGTAGGTCATTTAATAGTGTTAGTATTTTTCCATCTGCCGAAATTCTAAACAATGAATAAACCTTATAACTATCTCAAAATCTGAGACAGAATATGTTCAGACTAAAATATGTTAAAATAAATGGCTGTTAACCTTTATTTACAGGCTAAAATGACCCTGATGCAGGGTTGTTATATCAAGAAACTTTGATTTCATTAAATGTGAATATTTTTTACATCTTTGAACATATTAACATTTTAACTTGATTAATATTTTAGTACTTGATTCTGATAATGTTCATCTTTTGCCAAAAGTACTAGTACATCTTAGTTATAAACAAATAAACATAAACATATTTACTATATGTAACTTGTCAAATATTTTGTTTGTCTGATGTGTACACATAAGATTTAAAGTAAAAAAGGTTGTCATTCAATATAACACATGTTGAACAATAGAGACCTTTAAACTTTTGTTCAGTGTTTGTGTAAAACACTAACAGGTTCCATGGTATTTAATATGAATATAAAAATGTAATTAAAATATTAGATTAAAAACACATATGTAACAAAATTTGACATTAAAATATGTAAATTACATGTACATAAAAATTTAATACATCTATAGCTAAATTATTCTGCTCTGTACATCTTGTCAGTATGAAAGCAACTAAATCTGATCAATATCCTGTGTACAAAAGACATATGGATTTTCCAACTGCTCTATACATGCACCATACATATATTTTTTCATCAAATTTTCAATTCTTGCACCATTATTCCTTATCAATTGAAACAAACTACGTGTACTTCATTTTGAATACAAAGCTACAACAATTACACCTCTCCATTTATTAAAACCTTTTGGCTTTCGTATATTTAAAGCATTATGAACACACATACACACCATACACTTTCTGTAACAAAAGAAGCAATAAACCTGATATCATTATGGTAAAGGTTTTACACACTATAATCAGATTATATTAAGGTAATTCAATTTCTTAAGACTATTATTCCAAAACATTCAGCGCTTTTAAAAACTCTGAGATCTTGTCTTTTTATTTCTCTTTATGTATTTTACATCAACTAACAA
Organism: Tegillarca granosa; assembly: GCA_029721355.1. Taxonomy (NCBI): domain Eukaryota; kingdom Metazoa; phylum Mollusca; class Bivalvia; order Arcoida; family Arcidae; genus Tegillarca; species Tegillarca granosa. Next base: position 5,482,847 of record CM056596.1, on the reverse strand, counting down.
TTGATGTTAATGATAATAAAGTATTCAAGCAATAATTTGCTTTATATATATATATATATATATATATATATATATATATATATATCAGGGGTCCGGAAACGGTCATATTTGCCGGACATGTCCGACAAAAAATATTTTTGTCCAATGTAAAAAATCACTTGTCGGACATTTTTAGTTAAAAATATAATTCAGTTAATCGGACACGTGAATAAATATGTTTGTCGGTCATTATTTTACTGGAGTATTGTTTGCTATCACCTGTCAACCGTTTTCAGTAAATACTACAGATCTAATAATTAGGCTTTTGTTTATTAATCCATGGTCTCAATCTGTTCATTTTGTTTCATCATCCGAACCCTCATCAATTTTGTTGTTAAGTTGTTTATTAAGTAATCCCTTAGCAAAACAGACGAAAGCCATAACAGCTGATAACGGGGTTGATCCTTGAAGGTCATGGTTGTCGGACTATATCAAAGAGGTTCCATGCGGGATGTTAATTAAGACTATACAACGCGCATCATTTGATCTTAGCAAACTGTTAAGTTATAAATAAATAATTTTAAAAAGTCTAAATACAATCAATGAGGTCTCGAAATGAGGTTCAGTAAAGTTCGTGTAACTTCGGAAAAACAAAAATGCACGATTGTCAATAAACAATGATGACCATACCTTGTGTTGTCAACGCCGAAAGCACAAAAATCGACACTATGTGGACACATGAGCCCGACCAAATGTACCTAAATAACCTCAATGTAGTAGTTAAACCCTTTTTAAAATCTATTTGATATTAAAAATTAAAATCTTTTTAAAATACATCGTCAATAACTATTTTTTTAGTTTGCTTTTCACAACATGGGTGGTACGCTTTTTTTTTTTTTTTTTTTTTTTTTTGTTGTTCTACACAGCATCGGTGGTATGGTTGCTTTGAAAAAATGTCCGACGCCCCAGTCAAAGTTTTCCGGAGCCCTGATATATATATATATATATGTGTGTTCAAGATATATAATGGTCTGTACTGTTTATACAATACACATGTAAAACAAATCCCAATAACTTGCACTACAAATGAAGATTTCAGTATCAAAATTAAAGAAAATGAGAAAAACCTCCTGTTTTTACTGTCAGATAAAATAATAACAAATAATAAATAAATAACAGTTCTTTATCTGTCACATAATTCTAATGCATATACACTACACAAAACCGTAATTTTGTTCTGTATTGATTGTACAGTTCCTGTACAAATCTATATGTACAATTTAATAATGATTATAATGTAACATGGCTCCTGGTTTTAATATTGGAGAGTCCCAATGTGCAGAACTTGTTCTCTTATTAAATCTAGCTTTCTTCTTGACAAACAGTTCATTCAAATCTGGTGGTAATATTCTGTCAAAAAGCTGGTCTAAATCAGGTGGATTGAAATGCTGATTAATAAGTGATGACTTTAATATGGGTCCTGAAACAAAGTAACAACTTAATAATTAATAATAATGAAAAATGACCAAGAAACATAACTCATCTTATTATCTCAATACAAATAATAATTTTCTGTTGTATTTTGTGATCTACCATGCATTTAAATTCAATATCCTAATAAAAATGTAATATCACTTTGTACATTTTACAGTAAATGAATGTTTTTGATAAGAAATCTAACATCAAAATTTTATGTGCAAGTCAGACAATGATTTATCAAGAATAAAGCTGTGAAAATTCTGTGAACAGAGAGATAACAATTTAAGATTATTTCAAGTTATTTGTCTTTTTTTTATTATGAAATATGTTCCACAGTAACATTGTAATGTTAGTAATATTTAAATACAATTTTATCAGGAAATATTTATATACTTACAGTGTTTTCTCCAGCTTACTAAAACAGGGGGTCATTAATGACCCCCTTACATGAAAAGAGGGGGTCATTTTTCAAAATGAAGGGGTCATGAAATTTTTGGAATAAAAATTAATTTTTTCGATATTTTACAATAAAGGAAATATTTTGTTTGTAATTAAAGGATCTGGATTAATCTCTTTGTCTATGTTTAAATGTTTTATTTCAAATGCTACTTATATCTGCAATATTTGAAACAGTAAAATCGTGACAGTATCCCAAAACAGAAATAACTGAATGTTCTACCATCAACCCAAGTTAACAGACCATTATCATTCATTATTATTATCCACCCCTTCCGATATGCCTGTTTACATGTAATTTTATTATTTTCATAAATCATTAAAGGGTATTTGTTTAACCAAATTTTATTAAGATCTCGATTTACATAAGTTTTATTTAATTTGACTTTGAGTCTTCGGCAAGTAAGTTACTACCAGATGCCGCCTGGTCATGTTCAGAGCTCCGTGCAGGACTTTGACACATGTCGTTTAATGTTTAAAAACGTTGTCAAACGAGATTGTTTCAACTTTTCTTTTATGCCTGATGCAAAGAGCGCTTATAATGACTATAAAAAATTAAGCGTTCAATACAAACATTTCAAAGATTAAGAATATAGACAGGTTCCTATATTAATAATTAGCTTCCTTTAATATGGTACGATAGTCATGTGGTACGACAATACGGAATTTCCTCTCAGTACTTTCGTTTTCAGTCCCGTCACCTTTTATAATTTACAGTAGCTGATTTCAATCTATGCAAAAATTGTTGTGTCAAAAATAACGCAACAGCAAAACCAAGTTGCGCCATTTATAAAAAAAATTGTGTCAAAAACGCAAGAAACGCACTCTGGAGAAAACACTGATACTTATATATATATACAAACAAATAATAAAAGAGCCAAACAAGATAGGAAAAGACAAACATATAATGGTACCACTATAATATATATATAATTCTCAAAAACCTCACAAGTCTGTCTCACTGTTTTAGAATCTAATCTGAACTCAGATACCCTTAACTATTATCAAATAACTTAATGAGGACTGAATCTTACCAGAAGCCCATGGTGGTATTCTTTTTCTTGGAGCATCTTCATCATCAGTAGAATCATCAGATTTTATGTCTGATATGTCATAATTCTCAAATGTTGAAGGAATTTTGATCTTTTTAGCTGGAGTCATATCATACCTGTGTAAATTAAAGTTTAATTTTAAATTAACAAAAAAAAAAAAAAAAAAAAAAAAAAAAAATACAACAATAAAGTATGTGTACAAACTAACTAGTGCCTTCTTGTCTCACCCCCCCCCCCCAAAAAAATCAAATTTCAACATTTGTCAATAAAATAAGGTGCAATTATGAACATTATCCAAATTTTCCTCAAGTTTATAGGCTTGTGGCTCACACATTTTGTGTCTCATAGAAATCTGCTACAAATACTTTTTGCTTTTGCATGCAATTTTTACATATCATAAAACAATTCTTTTAATGTTTTATGATACTTAATCATTCAATACATTCAACATCTATAATTTAGACAAATTAGAGTACAATATGCAGATCATTCTAAAAATATTGTGCTAATAATGAACAAGAGGTCCAAAAGGGACTGTAGTGCTCAATTGGCAAATGGAATGCTTTGCTGCTGCAAAATATGGTTTTGACACACATTCCAGTTTTGAAAATGTTTTATGATACTTAATCATTCAATACATTCAACATCTATAATTTAGACAAATAAGAGAAAAATATGCAGATCATTCCAAAAATATTGTGCTAATAATGAACAAGAGGTCCAAAAGGGACTGTAGTGCTCAACTGGCAAATGAAATGCTTTGCTGCTGCAAAATATGGTTTTGACACACGTTCCAGTTTTGAAAATGTTTGAAATTCCTATTAAAGTGTGGACATATCCACACTTGCTTTTAAATAACATCATAAACTTATTTAATGACCATTTTTCTGGTTTTTTTTTTTATCTATTTTATTTATAGTAATGGTGGCCATCTTGGGTTTAGGACCAGGCTGAAAATCTAAAACTATCCTCCACCAAGGGCCTTCCACACCAAATTTGATTTCATTTGGTCCAATGGTTTCAGAGACTGAAGTTTTCACATGGATGCATGAACTCTTTGCCATGCCATAAACTTAGCTGGCTGTATCCAGTTGAGCTAACAAACCAACTATTCCACCTAGGAATCTTACACACCAAATTAGGTTTGAATAGGCCAAGTTGTTTCAAAGAAGATGATCAAAATTTAAGAATTCATGGATAGATGCAGGTTTCACCATGCTATTAGCTTTGCTGGCTATAGCCAATGAAGCTTTAAACTTATTCAGCTAAACAGTATGTTACCCATTACATAAAACTGTACTGGGTTTAGAAAAAGAAACACAGTACTTACGAGTCAGGATTGTTTTGTCTATGTTCTGAGGAAGTATTCAATGTCTGTGTTGTATTCAGGTTAGGTTTTGGTAATCCACTTTGGCTAGATGATCCATTTACAGCATTAGCTAAAGCAGTATTATGTTTATGTATCATTTCTTTAATTGCTTGTTCTCTTTCCCGTAACTCATCCCTCCTCTTCTGTTCTTCCTGTAATCTGGCTTTTTCCTGAAGAAATTGTAACAAGACAATTATAACAACTTAAATGGATTATGAAAAGAATTCCTAGCTTTTGAAAGCCACAGACAAGTAACTTTTAATCAAAGTACACATTACAAAAAATATTGATGTATTAGTCTATCAAACAATAACAAGTTAGCTTACCTACATGTATGTGACTATTGCGTTTTAACTTAATACTGTAACATCAACTCTGAAAATTGACCCTCAAATGAAGAGTATAATATGAGTCTGTTAGAAAAAAAGCCACTTACTAGTTCTTTGATTTTTTCCATTCCTTTTTTGATCTGTAGATCTCTTTCTTTTTTCCTCTCAGCATCTTGTTTTTCTTTCTCAGCCCTTTCTTTTGCCAACTGTTTCTCCCTAAAGGTCAGATAACCACAAGCAGGTTTTAATTTTGTCCACTTATACAGGGACTTTCACATCATTCACAAAAACACTGTCATTTTGTAACCAACTTATTCTTTAAAAATGATCACAGGAGGTAAGCTTACCCCCGTGAATGATGGCTCTGTCTTTAATTTTTTTTAGCTCTGTTGATTTCAAATGCTGGCTTGTTTTTGAATCACGTAAATCTATATCTACTGCTCTCTTGTTTTATCATGATCATACCCAGTCTGATTTCTTACAGGAATGCACAAAACTTGCAAACCACAGTTTAGATGCAACCCTGCTTAATGTCAACTCTAACATTATAGAATGATAAACACCTAGTCAAATGCTGTAGAGTGAAATGATACAAGTGATGTCACACTTCACAAAGAGTAGTATAATTTCTCAAAAGTGCAAGTGTTTTGAGAGGCATTGTTTTGCCTTAAACTACTTAATTTGTCAAGTTACAAGATACATTTATAAATCTAATTCATGTTTTACAGCTTTAATGTCAATTTACTCCAAATCCAGTTTTTGTTATATAAAAGAAAATGTGCTGGAAAGACATTAAGTAGGGAAAAAAAACAAACAAACAAACAAAGTTCAACACCCTTAAAATTACATTTCAGTATTTGAGAAGAAAGCTACATGTGAACCCCCATTAAAGGACAATTAAACTTTTATGTTGATGATCAGCTTAAGTTATACCTTTCTTCTTTTTGCTTCAAACGCTCCTGTTCTTTCTCCTCTTCTAACTTTTTTAATCTCTCCCTTTCTTCCCATCTTTCCTTTTCTATCATTGCATATCTTTCCTGTTGTTCTTTTTGTCTTCTGATTTCATCAGCTATCCTCTTTTGTCTTTCCTGTTCTTCTTGTTCTCTCTTCTTTAGTTGTAATTCTTGATACTGTCTTATTTCATCTTCCTACAAAAGGAAAATAAACATACATTTGGCTACTGTAATTTTTCTGTAAAGCTCTACAATGTGAGGAAACACAATTTCAACAATACTTCAAATATTACAAGACCCTGAACAGTGACTTTCAATGAATTATAGTTTTACCCCAATTGAAATTTATGAAATCTGTATTTAGATAATAATTGCAAATTTACAAACCCCTTTTTTGATAATGGTTTAAAGCTGTCTGTTTTGTGCATATGCAACTCTGATTGATCATTCACCCCTTTATGCCTCAGGTCAGTAAAAGCATGATGTCAAGGCAAAACCAAATTTTAAAGTATTGAAGAGTGATCCCTCTATTAAATGAGCTGAAAAATTGCCCTTTATTTCATAGTTTCAATCACATACTTACTTTTTCTTTCAGTTTTTTTAAACGTTCTTCCTCTTCCTGTTTTTTCTTTTCTTCTATCTCTAACTGTTTCTTCATTCTGTTTAAAAAAGAGTTCAATTACTTAAAAGTTAACATGACCAAACAAAACAAGACTGGCAGACACATGTGTCTTTGAGTGTAAAATATGTTTTCGAAATTTCTAGTTCAGATTAAAATGACCTGATTTTATATAGATTTTTCTTATAATTTGTAGTTTCTGTGAAAAAACTTCTTAACTACAAAGTGAAGGTGTTAGATTGCTATCACTTGGCAGGAAGAGTAAAGGTAGCAGGTACCTAAAAGCATTATGATCCATAAAAACACTTATCTTTAGGGTAATTTGTAGTAATTCAAGTGCCATATTTAATGAGGATCTTGACCAAATTTTCAGATTTTTTTTTTTTTTTTTTTTTTTTAGTAAGAATAGCACAATTTGAACAGAGTATGATGTCAGATTTTTCACATTACTTAACAATAAAAAAAGGATCTTTAGAGCCTGCTTGTATTGATGTTTGATAAATTTCCAAGAGAAAAAGGGAAGTAAGTGACTTATGGTCTGGTGTGGCAGTGCAACACAGATTTTATTCTCATATTTGCAGTTGACTGAAGTACAAGATTTTATCCCTGCAGAAAAAAACAAGCAAGTAGAGTAACAGATATCTAAAATAATACCTTATTTTTTGTCTTTCTTTCTCTTCTTTCAATCTCTCTTCTTTTAGATTTTCAGTTATTTGTCGCTTTTCCTCCATTTTCTTGGCTAATTTGTTTTTCTGTTCTAGTTCCTGTTTGGTTTTCTGTTCTCTCAATTCAGCTACTTTTTTCATTCTTTCCTCACGTTTTCTATGTAAAAAAGACAAGAACCAAAAAAAAATTAGTTTCACTTTGATAATGAATAAATAAAGTTTAATGAACAAATGTTTTGTACAAATTAAAGTAATTTAGTTTTTTATGTGAAAACTTCCAGCTTGAGATTATGATTAGAAATAAATAACACATTAATGAATTATTTATAAGCTGTTGAGCAAGTCTTGAGACTAAATCTAATCATAGAAATGATGAAGATCACATTTCGAAAAGAGCTGATTGGTTCATGAAAACCAATTTATCATTTACCGGAATCAAATGCTACCTTTGGGATAAAAATCAAGGTTTTCCAATAATCATGGTTAAATGTAGTTACTTGCATTTTTATATTGTATATTACTGCATGATGTCTGCAAGAAATGTTCCAGGTAATGGTTCAATTCGTACAATGTACATACAATGAGTGGTATCTTAAAAAAAAAAAAAAAAACAACGACAACTACTTAACTGTGAAATGTATACTTACTTTCTCTGTTCTTCTATTCTCATTTTTAATAATTCATCTCTCTTCTGTAATCTTTGTTGTTCTTTCTTTTGCTTTTCTTGTAGCTCTTTCTTCTTTTGCTGTTGTTTTTCCTTGAAAATCACAAGCAAAAATGATCAGGATTCTAATTTTTATCTTAATAACTGTTATAATACTATATTTTATTCATTTCATCCTGTAAAAAATGAACCTTGAAAAACCCATTTCTAAACAACTTTTTTCTGAGACCTGACATTAATGCTATAGAAATCAATGTGTAAAATGAATGAATCTCTCTAACCCTTACAAAACCTTTAATCAAGGAAATGTACATAAACAAGAGTTTATAAAGTGTGTCACACACAATGTGGAAAAATAGGTCTTATTATTCAAAAATAAATTTATGTAAATGCATCTTGCATGAAGGGTTTTTACTTTGTAAATATATATGTAGCCAATGTTAAAGGTTAAAGTCTAGGAACATTTTTGAGCCCAGTTATAACAGAATACTATATTTAAAATGATACATGCAACTGAACAACATAACTTTATTTGAGCATTTAACAATTATAAATATAAATAGTGATACAAACCATCAGAGTCAACTTTGGTGGTGGTGTATTTCTCTGGATGAAAGACTTCACTATCTTAGGTCCAGCTGACATTGGTTTTGCATAGACCTTGTTACTTAGGTTATGAAGGAATGACATGGGTCGTACAATCTAATGTATAAATAAAGCAGATTTTTGTGTTAAATGTCGGAGATTTTCTATATATTTACAATGTTGTCCTCATATAATGAGTAATAATTAAACATAAAGCTGTTTAGCTGAGATCTATATCACAGTGGTCCATAGTAACTTTTTTCTATCCCATATGAAGTATAAGCAATCATATTTCATCTTACCACCTCTAAAATTCTGTGCAATGATTAATCAGAATTATTATTTACTGTCATAATAAATCTCATATTGGTTCAAGGTGTGAACATGTGCAGGCGATAATCTTGATAGTCATTACTGTGAACAAATATGGTTTTATGCCAGACAGCTCTCATAAAGGACAGCAATGGTTTCTTATCTTGTAACACTTTTCAAGTGATTTTATTTGTGGTTAAATAAATTTATAATCAATTATGTTAATGACCTAATACTGGATATATGATTCAGTAAATAAACATGTATTTTATATTTACTAATGACATATATCTCATATTAGGCCACCAAGACTCTAACTTATACATACTTTATTTTTATTTAAATATTGTCAACTTCTATAGATACAGATGGACAAAATTATACCCTGAAGACAAGTTGTTATTGTGCAACATCAAAAGTAACACTTTCGGAAGTTGGTGTCTATGGATCTAGAGACTAAATACTTTAAGGCTGACAGCACACAAAAAATGCGTTATTTCAAAACCCTTAGATCTAACTTAATATGGAATTGAACGAGAGAGAGAGAGAGAGAGAGAGAGAGAGAGAGAGAGAGAGCAAGCACAAATTGAGCTACCACGGTGTCACAGATTTAAGTTTATAACATTTATAAAATCTTGTGTAGATTTTTATTAATCATATCTTACCTTATCACTAGGACATGCAGGTGAGTAAAAAACAGGTGAATCTGTCTCCATCCTGATAAAAAATATGAATAAGAATAATGAGATAAAAAGTTACTAAACTCATTATCATACAAGTTCCAGCAAGAATTTTTTCACTTTGTTACATCTTCTTTTTAGAACATTTAATTCAAAGTGATTTTTGGAGTTAAAAACTACAACTGAAAACAGTGTGTACATCTTGAGAGTATTAAATGATATGAAAAATTGTGTTGACAAAATAATCAGATTTATTCTGCACAGAATATTGGCTTTTCACTGCTTGCACTATGTGACATGGTACTTTACATGCTTCTGTAATTTTTCTTCCCGTGTTGAGAATACAATGATCCCAATAATAATGTGACCAATTTTCATGATAATGAACAAAGCCGTTTAAAAGTTTTTCCATATTATTTTACCCTGCTTCTTTTTCCTTTGGGTATATGTAAGTGTATGTTGAGTGTATGTTTTAATGTAATAACCATATTTTATGATACTTACTCATGATCAGATAATGTCTCATCATTTTTGCCTACAATAACAACCAGATATAATTTTCTTTAATATTTTTGTAATAATATTATTACATAGATTTCAAAGACGTTGGTATGATAAGCTATGATAGGAGTGATTATTTACCTACACATTAAAATAACAATTCAGTAGCATTGCTTTAGTTATATCATAGTTTTGCTTATACCATATAAGACATCATTATTATAACAATGGCTAATTTTTACATGAAATTTAAAAAAAAAAAAAATTCAGTTTTTGTTAACAGAAATCTTGAGTAATATTCGACTTAATCTAACCAATCATTTAATGTGAAACATTTAGATATAAGAATTTCTGAGTATCTAGTTTGAGCTTTTTTAAACAATGCAATTCTAAAGATATTGATATCATTTTTTAAACAAAATTTCTTCAAAATATTATCAGTAATTTTATTTTAATGTTGTCAAGTGCTTCTGGTATTGTTTTAACTGCATGTTACAAAACTTAAAACCTTAACCATATTTTTTCTCTATTCTAGAGACTATGAAGTTTTTCCTTGATCAAAATAGGTAACAAAAAATGTTAAAAATTACATTTTACATACCTACAGTTTCATAAGTGGTATTTAAAGAACTTATCTGAAAAATAAAAAAAAAAAATCAGAAATTTTAAGTGTAATAGTGTAAATGATAAATATAAACCTAAAATGTAAGATGTGCCATCTCCTGATTCCTGAAGGTGATAGATACATACACAGTAAAATATAAACATGTACTTAGTATCATCTCCTGAAGATGTTAGATACATGTATACACACTATACAACAACACAAACATGTACTAAGTATCATCTCCTGAAGATGTTAGATATACACACTATACAACAACACAAACATGTACTTAGTATCATCTCCTGAAAATGTTAGCAGGGCTTCGATTATTCACTCCTCCACTCGTCCTGACGAGTGAAATGTGTACTTGGACGAGTGAAATTGTTACTACCACTCGTCACGGTGCCAACTTAAATTTATCAGAGATGTACATCCAGGGGCTTGTTGGAATTAATAAACAATAGATATTATAGTGTTTGTCAGAAAAATCTTGTAAAAGGAGGTCAATTGTAACGACATCAGCTGTTCTGTTACAAGCGTCAATCAACAAAATCATTTAAACGTTTGCATCACATGCGCAAACCTATTGTTTCGCATTTGGAATTTACTTAGTGTAATGTAAAATCCAACCAATGTTCCGAGTGTTTATATACTTGTCGGTCCATTTCAGTATGTCAAATAAAAGTAAACAAACTGTTTTGTATAACTTTCTAAAGATAAACAAGGATGAAACAGCTGAAAAAGAAGTTTTCGAAGACACTAATTAGACTACCGCTGATCCGCGAACCAGTTGCAGGTGGAAGCATTTCTAAACCTGCGACTTCAAAACGAAAGTTACTGGTTACTTAAAGTGGAAAATCCAAGGTTCGTGATAACCTAAGAAAAAGTCAGGAAACATTATGAATTGGTACAAGCTCTGAGTGTACTTAAAAGAAGAAATTCCCATTTTCATGTAGTTAATGTGCCGAGTTAAATTTCAAAGTGACGAGTGGTTTTCTACTTTAACTAGGCACTTTGCCGAGTGGCATTAAAAATTCTATCTAAGGCCTGGTTAGATACATGTATACACACTATACAACAACACAAACATGTACTTAGTATCATCTCCTGAAGATGTTAGATATACACACTATACAACTACACAAACATGTACTTAGTATCATCTCCTGAAGATGTTAGATATACACACTATACAACTACACAAACATGTACTTAGTATCATCTCCTGAAGATGTTAGATACATATGCACTATACAACAACACAAACATGTACTTAGTATCATCTCCTGAAGATGTTAGATATACAAACTATACAACAACACAAACATGTACTTAGTATCATCTCCTGAAGATGTTAGATATACACACTATACAACAACACAAACATGTACTTAGTATCATCTCCTGAAGATGTTAGATATACACACTATACAACAACACAAACATGTACTTAGTATCATCTCCTGAAGATGTTAGATATACACACTATACAACAACAAAAACATGTACTTAGTATCATCTCATCTCCTGAAGACGTTAGATACATGTATTCACACTATACAACAACAAAAACATGTACTTAGTATCATCTCCTGAAGAAGTTAGATATACAAACTATACAACAAAAACATGTACTTAGTATCATCACCTGAAGATGTTAGATATACACACTATACAACAACACAAACATGTACTTAGTATCATCTCCTGAAGACGTTAGATATACACACTATACAACAACACAAACATGTACTTAGTATCATCTCCTGAAGACGTTAGATATACACACTATACAACAACACAAACATGTACTTATTATCATCTTCTGAAGATGTTAGATATACACACTATACAACAACAAAAACATGTACTTAGTATCATCTCATCTCCTGAAGATGTTAGATACATGTATTCACACTATACAACAACAAAAACATCTACTTAGTATCATCTCCTGAATATGTTAGATACATGTATTCACACTATACAACAACACAAACATGTACTAAGTATCATCTCCTGAAGATGTTAGATATACACACTATACAACAACACAAACATGTACTTAGTATCATCTCCTGAAGATGTTAGATACATGTATTCACACTATACAACAACATAAACATGTACTAAGTATCATCTCCTGAAGAAGTTATATATAAAAACTATACAACACAAACATGTACTTAGTATCATCTCCTGAAGACGTTAGATATACACACTATACAACAACACAAACATGTACTTAGTATCATCTCCTGAAGATGTTACATATACACACTATACAACAACAAAAACATATACTTAGTATCATCTCATCTCCTGAAGATGTTAGATATACACACTATACAACAACACAAACATGTACTTAGTATCATCTCCTGAAGACGTTAGATATACACACTATACAACAACACAAACATGTACTTAGTATCATATCCTGAAGATGTTAGATATACAAACTATACAACAACACAAACATGTACTTAGTATCATCTCCTGAAGACGTTAGATATACACACTATACAACAACACAAACATGTACTTAGTATTATCTCCTGAAGATGTTAGATATACACACTATACAACAACAAAAACATGTACTTAGTATCATCTCCTGAAGATGTTAGATATACACACTATACAAAAACACAAACATGTACTTAGTATCATCTCCTGAAGATGTTAGATATACACACTATACAACAACACAAACATGTACATGTACTTAGTATCATCTCCTGAAGATGTTAGATATACACACTATACAACAACACAAACATGTACATGTACTTAGTATCATCTACTGAAGATGTTAGATACATGTATACACACTATACAACAACAGAAACATGTACTTAGTATCATCTCCTGAAGAAGTTAGATATACAAACTATACAACAACAGAAACATGTACTTAGTATCATCTCCTGAAGATGTTAGATACATGTATATATCATCTCATCTCCTGATGATGTTAGATACATGTATTCACACTATACAACAACAGAAACATGTACTTAGTATCATCTCCTGAAGAAGTTAGATATACAAACTATACAACAACACAAACATGTACTTAGTATCATCTCCTGAAGATGTTAGATATACACACTATACAACAACACAAACATGTACTTAGTATCATCTCCTGAAGATGTTAGATACATGTATACGCACTATACAACAAAAACATGTACTTAGTATCATCTCCTGAAGATGTTAGATATACACACTATACAACAACACAAACATGTACTTAGTATCATCTCCTGAAGATGTTAGATATACACACTATACAACAACACAAACATGTACTTAGTATCATCTCCTGAAGACGTTAGATATACACACTATACAACAACACAAACATGTACTTAGTATCATCTCCTGAAGACGTTAGATATACACACTATACAACAACACAAACATGTACTTAGTATCATCTCCTGAAGATGTTAGATATACACACTATACAACAACAAAAACATGTACTTTGTATCATCTCCTGAAGACGTTAGATATACACACTATACAACAACACAAACATGTACTTAGTATCATCTCCTGAAGATGTTAGATATACACACTATACAACAACAAAAACATGTACTTAGTATCATCTCCTGAAGATGTTAGATACATGTATTCACACTATACAACAACACAAACATGTACTAAGTATCATCTCCTGAAGATGTTAGATATACACACTATACAACAACACAAACATGTACTTAGTATCATCTCCTGAAGATGTTAGATATACACACTATACAACAACAAAAACATGTACTTAGTATCATCTCCTGAAGATGTTAGATATACACACTATACAACAACAAAAACATGTACTTTGTATCATCTCCTGAAGAAGTTAGATATACAAACTATACAACAACACAAACATGTACTTAGTATCATCTCCTGAAGATGTTGGATATACACATAATACAACAACACAAACATGTACTTAGTATCATCTCCTGAAGAAGTTAGATATACAAACTATACAACACAAACATGTACTTAGTATCATCTCCTGAAGATGTTAGATATACACACTATACAACAAAAAACATATACTTAGTATCATCTCCTGAAGATGTTGGATATACACACTATACAACAACACAAACATGTACTTGGTATCATCTCCTGAAGATGTTGGATATACACACTATACAACAACAAAAACATGTACTTAGTATCATCTCCTGAAGATGTTAGATATACACACTATACAACAACACAAACATGTACTTGGTATCATCTCCTGAAGATGTTGGATATACACATAATACAACAACACAAACATGTACTTAGTATCATCTCCTGAAGATGTTAGATATACACACTATACAACAACAAAAACATGTACTTAGTATCATCTCATCTCCTGAAGACGTTAGATACATGTATTCACACTATACAACAACACAAACATGTACTTAGTATCATCTCCTGAAGAAGTTAGATATACACACTATACAACAACACAAACATGTACTTAGTATCATCTCCTGAAGATGTTAGATACATGTATTCACACTATACAACAACACAAACATGTACTTAGTATCATCTCATCTCCTGAAGATGTTAGATACATGTATTCACACTATACAACAACAGAAACATGTACTTAGTATCATCTCCTGAAGAAGTTAGATATACAAACTATACAACAACACAAACATGTACTTAGTATCATCTCCTGAAGATGTTAGATACATGTATACGCACTATACAACAAAAACATGTACTTAGTATCATCTCCTGAAGAAGTTAGATATACAAACTATACAACAACACAAACAAGTACTTAGTATCATCTCCTGAAGATGTTAGATACATGTATACGCACTATACAACAACAAAAACATGTACTTAGTATCATCTCCTGAATATGTTAGATACATGTATACACACACTATACAACAACACAAACATGTACTTAGTATCATCTCCTGAAGATGTTAGATACATGTATACACACACTATACAACAACACAAACATGTACTTAGTATCATATCCTGAAGATGTTAGTTATACACACTATACAACAACACAAACATGTAATTAGTATCATCTCCTGAAGATGTTAGATATACACACTATACAACAACACAAACATGTACTTAGTATCATCTTCTGAAGATGTTAGATACATGTATACACACTATACAACAACATAAACATGTACTTAGTATCATCTCCTGAAGATGTTAGATATACACACTATACAACAACAAAAACATGTACTTAGTATCATCTCCTGAATATGTTAGATACATGTATACACACACTATACAACAACATAAACATGAACTTAGTATCATCTCCTGAAGATGTTAGATACATGTATACACACTATACAACAACACAAACATGTACTTAGTATCATCTCCTGAAGATGTTAGATACATGTATTCACACTATACAACACAAACATGTACTTAGTATCATCTCCTGAAGATGTTAGATATCCACACTATACAACAACACAAACATGTACTTAGTATCATCTCCTGAAGATGTTGGATATACACACTATACAACAACACAAACATGTACTTAGTATTATCTCCTGAAGATGTTAGATATACACACTATACAACAACAAAAACATGTACTTAGTATCATCTCCTGAAGATGTTAGATATACACACTATACAACAACACAAACATGTACTTAGTATCATCTCCTGAAGATGTTAGATATACACACTATACAACAACACAAACATGTACTTAGTATCATCTCCTGAAGATGTTAGATATACACACTATACAACAACACAAACATGTACTTAGTATCATCTCCTGAAGATGTTAGATATACACACTATACAACAACACAAACATGTACTTAGTATCATCTCCTGAAGATGTTAGATATACACACTATACAACAACATAAACATGTACTTAGTATCATCTCCTGAAGATGTTAGATACATGTATACACACACTATACAACAACACAAACATGTACTTAGTATCATCTACTGAAGATGTTAGATACATGTATACACACTATACAACAACAAAAACATGTACTTAGTATCATCTCCTGAAGATGTTAGATATACACACTATACAACAACACAAACATGTACTTGGTATCATCTACTGAAGATGTTAGATATACACACTATACAACATCATAAACATGTACTTAGTATCATCTCCTGAAGATGTTAGATACATGTATACACACACTATACAACAACACAAACATGTACTTAGTATCATCTCCTGAAGATGTTAGATATACACACTATACAACAACATAAACATGTACTTAGTATCATCTCCTGAAGATGTTAGATACATGTATACACATACTATACAACAACACAAACATGTACTTAGTATCATCTACTGAAGATGTTAGATACATGTATACACACTATACAACAACAAAAACATGTACTTAGTATCATCTCCTGAAGATGTTAGATACATGTATACACACACTATACAACAACACAAACATGTACTTAGTATCACCTACTGAAGATGTTACATGTATACACACTATACAACAACATAAACATGTACTTAGTATCATCTCCTGAAGATGTTACATGTATACACACTATACAACAACATAAACATGTACTTAGTATCATCTCCTGAAGATGTTACATGTATACACACTATACAACAACATAAACATGTACTTAGTATCAGCTACTGAAGTTGTTAGATACATGTATACACACACTATACAACAACACAAACATGTACTTAGTATCATCTACTGAAGATGTTACATGTATACACACTATACAACAACATAAACATGTACTTAGTATCATCTCCTGAAGATGTTACATGTATTCACACTATACAACAACACAAACATGTACTTAGTATCATCTACTGAAGATGTTACATGTATACACACTATACAACAACATAAACATGTACTTAGTATCATCTCCTGAAGATGTTACATGTATACACACTATACAACAACAGAAACATGTACTTAGTATCATCTCCTGAAGAAGTTAGATATACAAACTATACAACAACATAAACATGTACTTAGTATCATCTCCTGAAGATGTTAGATATACACACTATACAACAACATAAACATGTACTTAGTATCATCTCCTGAAGATGTTAGATATACACACTATACAACAACAAAAACATGTACTTAGTATCATCTCCTGAATATGTTAGATACATGTATACACACTATACAACAACACAAACATGTACTTAGTATCATCTCCTGAAGATGTTACATGTATACACACTATACAACAACATAAACATGTACTTAGTATCATCTACTGAAGATGTTAGATACATGTATACACACTATACAACAACACAAACATGTACTTAGTATCATCTCCTGAAGATGTTACATGTATACACACTATACAACAACACAAACATGTACTTAGTATCATCTCCTGAAGATGTTACATGTATACACACTATACAACAACATAAACATGTACTTAGTATCATCTCCTGAAGATGTTACATGTATACACACTATACAACAACACAAACATGTACTTAGTATCATCTCCTGAAGATGTTACATGTATACACACTATACAACAACATAAACATGTACTTAGTATCATCTCCTGAAGATGTTACATGTATACACACTATACAACAACATAAACATGTACTTAGTATCATCTACTGAAGATGTTACATGTATACACACTATACAACAACATAAACATGTACTTAGTATCATCTACTGAAGATGTTACATGTATACACACTATACAACAACATAAACATGTAAACACACTCATACTCTATAAATAATCTTCACTAATAACAGTTATTAAAATGTTGTTTCAATTTTATATCAAATATTGCTCTATAAATTTTCTTTCATTTAACATGCATGTATATCACGTGGTATATGTAAGTTTATAATAGAAACCATCATTTTGAGACACAGGAAATAAACAAAATCAAACTTACCTCTTCTGTACATGAACGCTTAGACAAAGAAGTATTTGCTTCATCGTCTTCATCATCTAGCTGTCTTTTTCTGGATTTTGTTCTAAAAATTTACATTAGAATAAGCCTTGTTAAAGATCACACAATGATTTTAACCACATAAATCAAACTGGTCAGGGTAAGATCAAATTAGGATATCTATGTAAAAATGTAAAGACAAAAAATAATGTCCTGAAAGATAAAAATAATATCATGAAATGTTTTTGAAAACCTTGATAAAGTGATACAGTGTTGTAGGCTTGCACCATGTTAGAAAAAGAATATTACTGAATTGAATGTGTTACTTGGAAATTTATTAAAAATATCAGATTCTATTAAAATACATGTCAGGCAGGGCTTCGATTATTCACTCGTCCACTTGTCCTGACGAGTGAAATGTGTACTTGGACGAGTGATATTGTTACTACCACTCGCCACGGTGCCAAGTTAAATTTATCAGACATATACATCCAGGGGCTTGTTGCAATTAATAAACAATAGATACTCTAGTGTTTGTCAGAAAAATCTTGTAAAAGGAGGTCAATTGTAACGACATCAGCTGTTCTGTTACAAGCGTCAATCAACAAAATCATTTAAACGTTTGCATCACATGCGCAAACCTATTGTTTCGCATTTGGAATTTACTTAGTGTAATGTAAAATCCAACCGATGTTCCGAGTGTTTATATACTTGTTGGTCCGTTTCAGTATGTCAAATAAAAGTAAACAAACTGTTTTGTATGACTTTCGAAAGACAAACAAGGATGAAACAGCTGATAAAGAAGTTTTCGAAGACACTAATTAGACTACCGCTGATCCGCAAACAAGTTGCAGGTGGAAGCATTTCTAAACCTGCGACTTCAAAACGAAAGTTACTGGTTACTTAAAGTGGAAAATCTGAAGTTCGTGAAAACCTAAGAACAAGTCAGAAAACTTTATTTATTGGTACAAGCTCTGGCTGTACTTAAGAGAAGAAATTTTCGTTTTCATGTAGTGACTGTGCCGAGTTAAATTTCAAAGTGACGAGTGGTTTTCTTCTTTAACTAGGCACTGTGCCGAGTGGCATTAAAAATTCTATCTAAGGCCTGATGTGACTATTTCAGATTACAAACATTGCTGAAACTTAATGGAGGAGGTTAGCCAATTACTTGTCTTATCTAGCCAGTATATTATTCAAGGAAGCTCCATCAAATACTACTATATTAGCTTATTTAGTAAAGTGCTCGCTTTGTATACATGTGGGATGTCAAGGGTTAGAACTCGGCTTGGGTCTGACTAACACTTGAAAATTGGTAGTATTGTTCTTTCACCAAGCAGCCAGCATTTAGAAATGAAAAACACAGGGTCCTTCAGATGAGACCTTAAATACCGATTCCCCATATCACTACAGGCATGGCAAAGTAAAGAACCCTCCATGCACATTGCCCTAAGCACACTGCAATGATAAAAATTCTGCCTTTTCATCTTTAGCTGGTGATGTCTCAACATAAGTTAAACCTCACAAAATCAATCAAATCCATCAAATACTAGGGGTTTATGAATAAACAAGTACATAAAAAAAATCAGTGTTTTGATTTGTAAATATTACAAATGTGCATAAAATATTTTTGTTGTTATGTCAATACATGTACTGTATTCAGATGTTATAAATTTTGCATTGTTTATTGTGTGGAAGGTGTTTTCCTTTATATTTTTTTTTAGTTTTCATGTTCTTCATGTAACACCTTCTGCTGACTTGAGAAAATAAAGTATTGCAAATGTTATTCTCAATATTTTTTTAATCAAGCTGAAAAAGTTTGCATTCAATTTTGTCAAAGTAAGTAATCCTCACATTTTCATTTAAATAATTTTTTTTTCCATTTTAGATGATAATCTACATCTTTAAAAAATTAAAGGTAAACAAATATCCAGTTAAAACTAATGTCAAAAAGGATTTTCTCACGAAATATTAAAAAAAAAAAAACCAACTTGGTTTAGATTTTCTTATTTAGACTAACTATCATTCAATGAATACTATATATAAACCTACCTAGTTGACTTTGATGGTGGCACACTTGGTACTGCAAAGTTTTCTTCTTTCTCACTACCTGCATCACTAACAGAAGACATAGATGTCTTGGATTTTTGTGGTCTCATTTTGGATCTAGTAAATCTGGCTGGTTTTTCTGTACTTAATTTACTAGTACTACAGTGTATACCAGAATCTTCCTCAGACTCTGTGCTATCTGAATTGAGAACAGACAGTAGAAGATGTACTTTTACGTTGTTTTGTTCTTGTACTTGCCCTGACGGGTTTAGTACTTTCAGCACCGGAATCACTGTTACCGGTACATGAATTAGTTTCAGCTTGCTGAAGTTTCCTGGTTTTTGTTCTTGTGTTTTTAACATGTTTCTGTATACTTTCATCTTCACCTGAATTCTGTTCACTAGATCCCGTCTCCTGTACTTCTGTATCAGATTCACTTGTAACAGATGAAGTTTGTTGTTGAGCTTTCCTGGCTTTTGTTCTAGTTGATCTGGAAACAGTTTGTTTTTCTGACTCAACATCTGAAGATGTTGAAGATTGTGAAGTACCTTTCTTAGTTTTCGTCCTTGTGCTAGATTTAATGCTAGTTTTTACATCTTCAGATTCACCTTGGTCCTCATTAGTTTTTATACTTGATCTTTTCTCAATATTTTCATGTGTAACCGTTTCTGTATCCATATTGTCTTCAATCTCTGACTGTGATGTTGATTCTACTTCCTGGTAAATAAAATTGAAAGTCTTACTTTACTAGTATAGTGGCACTACTGGTACTACAGACTATTAATATAAACACTGCTTTACATGCAGTTCAATGCCATGAAAAAGCATAAATTGTATCAATTACAGCTAATTTTATTATAATAATTTTGTTATGTCAGAATTGCAGAGAACACACACACACACACACTACTTTTACTATAGTGAAGCTTACCGAGTTCTGTTCTGATCTTAATTCTTTCTTTTTAAGACGTAATCTTGTTCTGGTTGCCTTTTTAGATGTCTGGAAACAAAAACATCATTAATTAATGCTTAAATTAAACTATGAACTTTTAGCATGTAGTACTTAAACCTGACAAGCTTTGATATTCAAATAAAAGCTTTTTTTGTAATTAAACTATGTACTTTTTATTCCTTAAATACTTGAGACATTGTATTTAAAATTAATATTAACATGTTCAATAAAAAAAAAAAAACTATTTACAAAGAAAAATTTAAGCAGATTATAATCATAGACTTAAGCCTTTCACCTACTGGTTTTTTTTACAAAGAAAATAAAAGTTGCTAAGATCCCATTTTACAATTAAAAATGCATTTACCAATACAATTTACAGATGGCTACTGGTCAGTAATCTTGACATCATGACAATGAAAAAATAGGAGAAAAATTAATTTATAGGCCATATAGTTAAGAAATATTGACCCCTAACCTGAAATAGCACTATAAAAGACAACTTCCTCAATCAATGAAATCTGGCAAGTAATCTTGTAACTCTGAACATGTTCTAGAATATCTCACGGGCACTTCAACAAAGTAAACCTAGCCTGTGGAAATACCATTTACTTACAACTACTTCTGGAGTCGGCTGTGAGTCCATTTGTTCTGTAGAATCCATGGGCTGTGCATTTTCTTTGTCTATGACGTTAGTTGGTGATGCTACTTGTAGAGATTGGCTTAATACTACAGGGTTTACTCTTAAAGCAGTGTCACTTTTAAGTTTGGATTCAGATGCTAACATTTTCAATGATTTACGAATACTTCGCCTTGTAGAACGCCTAGCATTTTTTGGTGTGTCTTGTTTATAACTTTCATCTAAACACTGAACTGGAGAGTTTCTCATATTCTTTTGATCAAGTTTTGGTGACAAAATATTATTTCTTTTTGTAGTGGCTGGTGTTATTGGACTGTTTTCTACTTGTTCAGGGGTCTCTGGTACATTTTTGTCTTCTCTGGCTTGTGTTTTTTCTGACTTAGGAGTTGGACTGTTTGCTTCTATCAATTCCTCAAATGTAGTTATTTTGTTTTTCACATGTCCTTGGCCATTGTTTTTATTATATGGACTCATTATTTTAGTTTTTGATTTAAATGATCCTTGATTGACAGGTGTTTCATTACAAACAGGTGTTTTATCATTAACATTTATAGGTGTTTTGTTGTTAACATTTACAGGTGATTTGTCATTAACATTAACATTTGTAGTAGTTTCCTTTTGCATTGTAAAATTAACAGATTTAACATTCTTATTTACTGGAGATTCCTCATTTAAATTTGCTTCGATGCAACACACTGGTGAAGGAACAGTTGGTGCAGTTGCTTTATTTGCTCTTGTGTTTCGTGCTCTTGACGATCCCTTAGAGCCCTTTGGTTTCTCAGAGTCTGCGGTTGTAGTAACCGTTCTTGAAGCAGCCCTGGTTCTATATGACCTTTTAGGTGGTGTTTTCATTGATTCTTCTGGGATATTTTCTTGATCACTGATCCTTAAAAACAAGAGAAATAAGATTAATGTAAACACTGAATCATAAAAGGTTAGGCAGTAAAATCAGATAATAGGATGGAAAAACTTTACTTGAACAAGATCAACCAGGAAACCAGAAACAAACATTTTTTGGTATAATATTTAAAAAAAGTTGACTATGCCACAGATAGCTGGAACTTAATTTAATAGATGAACATAAATGAACAATCCCCCCCCAAAAAAAATAAATAAATAAAATATAAGAAATAAGAAAAGTTTTTTAAAAGAAATAATCATGTGTCTTGAGGTAATGAAATCCATAGACAATGTCATATTTTCAGTGTCTTCAATAGCCATTTATTCCCCTAGTCAATGCTGCAGTTTTATATAAAATAGTAATTACTCACCTATTAGGAACAGTGTTTTCAAAGACATCATCTTCCTCTTCCTGCTTTCTCTTTACTCTACGTTTTGCTCTCTTTGCTGATGGGGTTTTTGGCAACAATTCTACTTCAGGCCTGAAATAAACACCATAACCTTAACTGCAAGCACACATATATTCTGTTTTTTAACTTCTTAAATATAGTATTTTGCAGGAGTGTTTGTGTAATACTGAATTTATTGAACAAGTTAATTTGTGCATTCATCTATTTCATTGTTTAGAGAGTGTGTTAGTGTTATCTATATTGGATATATGGCATCAGTAAAAATCCAGAAATGAGAATGCACATCTTACTAAAGATAACGCATGTGTTTAGTATTCATTGATTCCTGCTATTGAACTTATTGTGTGTCAGATATGTGCCAACTGGCAGGTCGAAATCGGATTATCAAAACATTTTTTGATTAACTAGTTAATTTTCATCCCTGTGGTGACATACTAATATTATATAAGATATATCTTTTTTGTTACATACTAGCCACAGTGTGCGAAATTAGCCATGGACCGATGGCCCGAGTCTATGATAAATACTGTCAGTCTAGATTACTCAAAAATGAAGAAGACCGATAGTCTATGACAAAAACTAAGTCTGTATTATATATTAAAAGGATAAAGGTATATTTTTCTCAGCTACTTTATGACTTTTGCTACATCGATTCAAAACATAAACAATCGTAATAACTAATTGTAGTTACATATATGCTTGTTGTAAATAAGTGAGCCAAGAACAATCAAACAAACATTTATATGATTTAGTTCTGGATGATACTTTATTGTGTCGTCCAGCCAAAAAAGGTGTCATTCCAAGTTTGCTTGGAAAAGTTTGGGCCATGAAATCGTCAATCAGGGGGTGGTGTTGGGGGGGGGGGGGGGGGGGGGGTGTTTTAAGCACCCTCCTGCACTTTTGGCCGCACGATTGCCACTTCATGGCGCTCACTGCTTGGTCTATAATGCACATGTCAGGTCTATGGTGACTTCATTTTCTATGGAACCCATTGTCTATGATATGCTTAAAACTAGTTTCACACACTGTAGCCAGCGTATCATGGTATATAAAACATTTGTGACAACATCAAATTACAAAGATACTGTTGTTACCGGTATATCATGCCAGATAATATTTACTATTTAAAGAATATGACATGAACATGACTTATTATTCTTGATCTAAAATATGTGATAAAAATTACTTTGCAAATGTTCTTTTACATTCTGCTAGAATTTCTTGCAGCCATAAGAAATCTTCTTCATATTTCTTCAGTTTATCAGCAGTATATGTATTGATTGACTGTATGGCTTTGATCCCTAAACAGTGGACCATGGTTTTATTTCCGTTTATTAATATAGACATCTTTATGCTATTGACCTTTTCTTGGCATAATTTGATTGTAAAACCTGTAAAACACAAATAATTACATAAATAATGTTAATTTTCATATTGTCTGTATTCTGTTATAAGCATAACATCTCACAATTTGACAATACAATGAAATTTTTAATTTTTTATTATATTATTATTTTAGATTTTAATTTCAAGGTAATATTGATATCTATTGATGTAGAACATGTAATTCCTATTACACATCATGTTTACAGAAAAATCCTGCAACCACATATTCAAGGAAAATATGAGTATAAAAGTGGAACTACATGTATATACAAATGAAAGTGGAACTGTATACAGATGATTTTACAGAGAATGTGTACATGAAAGTGGAACTGTATACAGATGATTTTACAGAGAATGTGTATATGAAAGTGGAGCTATATACAAATGATTTAACAGAGAATTTGTACATGAAAGTGGAACAGTATACAGATGCTTTTACAGAGAATGTGTATGAAAGTGGAGCTATATACAAATGATTTAACAGAGAATGTGTATGAAAGTAGAACTGTACACAGATGATTTTACAGAGAATGTGTATGAAAGCGGAACTAAACAGATGATTTAACAGAGAATGTGTATGAAAATGGAACTGTACACAGATGATTTTACAGAGAATGTGTATGAAAGTGGAACTGTACAGATGATTTTACAGGAATGTGTTTGAAAGCGGAACTGTATGCAGTTGGTTTTATAGAGAATCAATGTGTATGAAAGTGGAACTGGGCACAAATACACATCTTTGTATAAAGGATAAGAGAGGATAACCAGTATTGATTTCTGAATGTTAAGATTATGTTGTAGGAAAAAATCAAGAATTCTAGGTGGTCATTTGTAATATACATTTTTGTGTGAACCAAAAGGAGAAATAATAACCAGTATGGAATTTATGCAGTAGTAGCGAATCCTACCATGTTAAATTGTTTTACTGTCTGTCAAAATTAATTTTGCAAAATTTTCTCTAGAAATCTTTTAAACAGTTGTTTTTTTTCAAATACATAAGCCTAGACATAAGAGAAAACATGCACAGATTCAATTACCATATTTGTACAAAGAAAAACGTTGCTGACATAAGGACTTAACACGGGTACCTCGATTATAAGCCCAGGGAGTAAATTAAGCCCAGGCTAAAGCCCAGGGAAGTTTCTTGCGCCCAGGAAGTTTTGGGACACTGTAGAGATGTAAAATTCACATATTTATCAGAGATTATAATGTAAAAATTTTATATCGATCGATGCAAAAATAACGGAAAAATTGATTATTGATTTTTTTACTGATCGGCAGGCTACGGCGATTGAAGGGAGATAACTCGCGTTGATTACCCTAAGACTTTCCTGGTGCTGTTCCAGCATATATATATATATATATATATATATATGAATGGAAAATTTTTGATTCGAATAAAAATGAAATAAAACAGCGTTTTTAATTTTGTGGAATGATGGATCAATAAATTATAAATTTACAAGAAAATTGACTCGGCTTGAAAAATAAATCGCGTAATAATGCTCAAGTTCTCGCGTAATAACGTCTTACATGTCACATAAAAACACGTAACTTTCGTTAATTAACGCTTTACTTTCTCGAAATAACGCATAACTTTCGCGTAACAACGCGTAACGTTTGATAAAGGCAAAATATTTTTTATCAGTTATTTGTGTTGTCATGTTTAAAATTAAAAATGAGATCGTGTGTTTGTGCTATCAAGTTGACCATATAGTTGCTTTGTAAGTCTACATCTGAAGAGTGCTCTCTAACAGTCAACATAAAAGATCTGAAAAGTTGACATCCATTTCTAACAAGTTGTCACAATCACCTAACAAGTCAACAAAATCATTGTCGAGTCGACATTATTATTATTTTACAAGTGAACATAAAATCAGACAAGGCGCTAAACATTTGACAAGTCGACATAAAAATCTAACAAGTGATAGCAGAAATTAATATACTGTCATTCTGGAATTTAAAAAAAAAACACTCAACCCATGCCGATCGCTCAGTATTATAATAGCCGTTGCTGTCGGATATATCTTGTACTATGTCATGATTTACTGATTTCTGTCTAGTTTTATTCTGGATTAGAAACTTACACACACACACACACACACACACACACACACCATGTTGAACAACGACCAGATCATAGACAGATCAAAACTCTGTAGTTTGTGGCCAGGAGGGTCAATATTCAACGAAATGAGGTCATGATTTGTCGAGAAAAAAAATTATCAACCTGTTAAAAAATGACCCCGGGTATAAATTTCAGAAATTTTGGTCTCAATTTTGAACGCTGAAAAAGCACCCCCGGTTCAATATTCAACGTTGAAAAATGAACCCCGGGTCAATTTTTCAACCCGGGTCAAAATACTTCATTACACTGGCAACTGTAATCAATATTGTCACCAGTTGAGTGTAAAGAAAATTTTTTGCCTTCATTCAGATACGCGCGTTTATTTCTAGTTAGTTCTATACAAGTAAGTACGCGTATATCTGACGCAAGGTTTTCATTTCAAGCAAGCGCTATAGAGATAGATTTAAATAAACAGTTCCCGTTGCCAGTAGAATATATCGGTAGTTTACCAGGAACATTTAAAGCACGTGATTTTAACATTTCTTCTGCAACAGAATCTAAAACTAAATTGTAATTTTTTTTTAATTCGCATCTTGAAGACATGGTGCTATTGTCTTCTTTCCTCATCAAAATGTTTTCCATTTTAATCCCACATTCAAGACGTTTATCTTTAACCGCCTTTGACAACCTTTGTAGAGAAAAGTCATAATTGAAAGTTTTGTCTGAATTCAGACAGCAACTGTGGCAAAAATAATCGAGTTGTACATATTTCTTGTAATTCTTTAAATTGGGCCTTGCTTATCCCCTCGCATTTGATATGAAACCACTTATCACATTTCTTGCATGCGATGGTGTTGATAACCACATTTCTTATTACAAACCCCACATAAAAAGTTGCCATTTTTGCAGTTTACTGCAGTTTCAAATTTATTCGTAACAGTGTTCACTTTAGTGTATTGGCTTACATTACTTAAACTTGTCATAGATAACTTTATCCTTGATAAAGACGGGTTCTTGGTCATTACTGGAGCGTGTCTAATTACTTAATTTCAGATGTCCGATGACAGGACACACGCCGTTAATCCGATAATTACCAGACGCTGTCATAATGAATATATTACCTGTATTATTTTTTGTAAACAATTTGAGGAAAAAGGTTATTAATAATTTTAAATAAGTACGTCTTTAAGATAAATAAAAGAGAAAAATTATTATTTTAAAGATATAAGAAAACAAGGATTTTTTTTAATTACAAAATATGTCTTTCAGAATTAAATTGTGACCGTGGCTATGTCCTTTGTTCTGGACATTTCTTCCCTGGGCTTTAGCCTGGGCTTAATTTACTCCCTGGGCTTATAATCGAGGTACCGACTTAACACACCGAAAAAATTGGTAAATGGTAGTTCAAAAATTGTGCATGATATAAAATGTCCCCAAGAAAATATCACTACTCATGAAGTAAGGTTTCTGTTTAATACATGTAAAACTACCATAGATGTGACAATGTCTTTTCTAGTATAACATGTTGAAAAGGTCAATTTTACAATATAATAAAGATATTCCATGGTAATCTTTGAGAGCAATTTTCAGTTACGTTGATCAATATGTGTCTCCCAAAGTATCTGAATGTGAGTTTTGCAAGGCCACATAGTCTTGTTTTGAAAATGAAAGATGAGGCTGTAAAACATCAACACAAAAGAAATTGATCTGGTGTTGTTTTAGTTGTGGTTAAATAAAAAATTAATGAATATAGGTGTCTGTTAGTTCCGGTACCTCGATTATAAGCCCAGGGAGTAAATTAAGCCCAGGCTAAATGCCCAGGGAAGTTTCTCACGCCCAGGAAGTTTTGGGACACTGTAGAGATGTAAAATTAACATATTTATAAGAGATTATACTCTAGTTTATCATGTAAAAATTTTATATTGATCTATGCAAAAATAACGAAGAAATTGATCATTGATTTTTTTTACCGATCGACAGGCTATGGCGATTGAAGGGAGATAACTCGCTGTTGATTACTCTAAGACAAGTATTAATATGATATATAGAATGAATCACTTAAAATATAAAGTTTAAATAGCTAAATGTATTTGATAATTTAACATGTAAGGCGACTTTTCAACATTATTAAGAAGATACTGTTATATAGATGTTATAGAAATAGCTAAATGCACTTGACAATTTAACATGTAAAGCGACTTTTCAACAGAATAAAGAAGATATCGTTATTTTCGTTTAAATTAATAAAATATTGCAAAACTGTTGGAAAAGATGAATTTGTCTTATTTCTTACATAATATTGCACAAACTGTGGATTTTGATAATAATGATAATGAAACGAAGATTAGGTCGAAAGAAGAATTGTTCAGAACAAAAGACATAGCCACGATCACAATTTAATATTGAAAGAATATTTTGTAATTTAAAAAAAATCCTTGTTTTCTTATATCTTTAAAATAATAATTTTTCTCTTTATTTATCTTAAAGACGTACTTATTTAAAATTATTTATAACCTTTTTTCCTCAAATTGTTTACAAAAGATAATACAGGTAATATATTAATTATGAGCACCTGGCAATCATCGGATTAACGGCGTGTGTCCTGTCATCGGACATCTGAAATTAATTAGACACGCTCCAGTAATGATCATGAACCCGTCTTTATCAATGATAAAGTTATCTATGACAAGTTTTAGTAATGTAAGCCAATACACTAAAGTGAACACTGTTACTAATTAATATGAGGAATAAATTTGAAACTGCAGTAAACTGCAAAAATGGCACCTTTTTATGTGGGGTTTGCAATAAGAAATGTGGTTATCAACACCATCGCATGCGAGAAATGTGATAAGTGTTTTATATATAATGCAAGGCCAATTTTATTAATGAATTACAAGAAATATGTACAACTCGATTATTTTTGCCACAGTTGCTGTCTGAATTCAGACAAAACTTTCAATTATGACTTTTCTAAAACTAGACAGAAATCAGTAAATCATGACATAGTACACGATATATCTGACAGCAAGGGCTATTATGATACTGAGCGATCGGCATGGGTTGAGTGTTTTTTTTTTTAAATTCCAGAATGACAGTATATTAATTTCTGCTATCACTTGTTAGATTTTTATGTCGACTTGTCATATGTTTAGCGCCTTGTCTGATTTTATGTTCACTTGTAAAATAATAATAATGTCGACTCAGCAATGATTTTGTTGACTTGTCAGATGATTGTGACGAACTTGTTAGAAATGAATGTCAACTTTTCAGATCTTTTATGTCGACTGTTAGAGAGCACTCTTCAGATATAGACTTACAAAGCAAATATATTGTCAACTTGATAGCACAAACACACGATCTCATTTTTAATTTTAAACATGACAACACAAATAACTGATAAAAAATATTTTGCCTTTATCAAACGTTACGCGTTATTACGCGAAAGTTATGCGTTATTTCGAGAAAGTAAAGCGTTAATTAACGAAAGTTACGTGTTTTTACGTGACATGTTAAACGTTATTACGCGAGAACTTGAGCATTATTACGCGATTTATTTTTCAAACCGAGTCTATTTTCTTGTAAATTTATAATTTATTGATCCATCATTCCACAAAATTAAGACGCTGCTTTATTTCATTTTTATTCGAAGTCAAAAAATTTTCCATTCATATATATATATATATATATATATATATATATATACATATATATATATATATATATGCTGGAATAGCACCAGGAAAGTCATAGAGTAATCAATGCGAGTTATCTCCCTTCAAATGCCATAGCCTGCCGATCGGTAAAAAAAATCAATGATCAATTTTCCGTTATTTTTGCATGGATCAATATATAATTTTTACACGATAAACTAGAGTATAATCTCTGATAAATATGTGAATTTTACATCTCTACAGTGTCCCAAAACTTCCTGGGCGCGAGAAACTTCCCTGGGCTTTAGCCTGGCCTTAATTTACTCCCTGGGCTTATAATAGAGGTACCCTGTTAGTTCAGTTGATAGAGAACATGTCTAAAATGTGGGAGGTCTTTAATCAAATCCCAGTAAACCTGCAATTTTCACTTTCCAGATACAGCTGTACAAAACCCATGATTTCATTATCCCACTAAATAAGTTGTGTTTAGTTAACAGACCTGATAAGTTTTCCAAAAAGTGATTTTACGAAAATTTGTTTCTGTGTTATAAAATACAACAGAAGGAAAAATATAAACATAAATAAAACCAATTACCGACACCTGTGTTTTGATCATCTAAGTTTCACAGGATAAAATAATCAGTCAGTAGATTATAACTTAACAAAATAGAATCCAATTTCTACAAGTGCACCACTTTCATATTTGTAATCACGTTTAATGAAATCATTTTTTAGAGATGAGCTATTCCTACTAACAGACTAAAGCCAACGTCAAGAGCTTCACCAATAATTCGAAATCACGAGAACTGAAACACTTCAGTAGGAAAAGTTCCTCTGTTGAAACTTAATCAATCATTCTTTAAATCATTTACAAAAAGTCTAAAATGATCACTTTCATAACCATTATTAAATTTTTGTTTTGTAAAAAACGAACTTACACCGTATACCATGCAGCCCTTTTCAAATTTCCTGCTCTGGTGTCTCTCACGTTCTCGACCAATGAAAATCGTCGAAGCCGACAGAGCTAGCATTTCGATTCGAATGCAACTTAAGATATATAAAAGTTAAAATAAAGAATTAGTAATTTTATATATTAAATCTTGATCAATTTAAATACCTAATTTGAAGTTATCATAAATACGTGATTCGAAAATAATTGTAAATATTCTGTCTGTAGCTTTACGCCAATTTAACTTCCGCCATTTTGGTCATGAAAACATCTTGCAAAATAATTTCAGATTTGTTCAGTGATGTCTAGAAGCAATGATGCAAATGCTTTTAGTCAAAGTTACAAACTTGTTGTTGTTGGAGGAGGTGGTGTTGGAAAGAGTGCCTTAACTATACAATTTATTCAGGTACGAAAATTACTATTTCTAGAACAGCGACTAAAATCACCAAAAACATTTTTCGTAATAACCGGTACATTGTATATACATATGAGTCACCGGCATAACTAAGTCTGGAAAAATATATATATTGTCCAAAACACATTTAGTAATTTTTAAACTCGATCCAGTTTTTACGGAATATAAAAAACTTTCTTGTTCATTTCATTAATCCTCATGATTCTTGTTGCTATCTGTGTCTAAACTGTTGAAATATATTGATTATTCTAAAATCTTGCCTGATGATTCATGTTGAATCAGAAAGTCTAAAGAAAAACGAATTCAAATTCAATGCAATATTTATTTGTCTAAATTCATTATCTGTTCCTACATTACAGTAAACTGGTGTTACACAATTGTTTGTCTTATGCTTTCTAAAATATGTTAACCATTATAAAAGAAAATATGGTTTATAAATTGCCAAAATCCAACAATTTATTTACGATTTTCAGACAAAAATTTTAAAATTATCAATTTGGCCTAATCACAATGGATGTCTTTTTAGCCTGTGACTCCGTAAAAGAAATAAAAAATGAGCATATATAACAAAACCCTGATTAATAGTAATATTAATAAATTAAGATTTCAAACATAAACATTTTGCAATAACATAATTAGTAATAAAATACATTTGTATACTATAGTACCATCATGATACTTGTTTCTGTACTTTAATTCAACTTACAAGATTTTATATTTCCTTTGTAAAACTGTACTGTACTCATTTCCCATATTTCCAAAAAAACAAAAAAATGAATGAAGAAAATAAGCATCACTAAATCAATCGCTTGTTGGTTTGATAGATTCAGTGGTTTTGTTTGCCTTAAAATTACTACCGAATAAAGGTAGTTTCCCCTTGAGAAATAAGACTAAAATTTCCCAATTTGACAATTAAAATTCCCCAAAAGGCAACAGTGACACACAATCAAATAGTTTAAGTTAAATCCAGTTGTCCAAAACTGTTCTGACAGACAAAAAATGTTAGATATTGTCACAATATAAAATCTTTGCAATTAATTTCAAAATTCTGAGCATAATATGTGACATAAAAAGGGTCCAAATTTTCCCAATCTGAAAGGTGGAAGGTAGTTTTTCAAAAACATAGCAAAATCACTGAGATTTGAATGTACAGTAACATGTCTGAGATGTTTTCTCATATTAATTATTACTCTGATTAAATGTCAAATGGAAATCAACATACATATGTAAAAAGTATTGGAAAGGTTTATAAAAGTCCTTAAAACAAATGAAGCAAACTGTATTTACCTATAACTTAATGGCTGTATGAAATACAATACAATTAATAAACAATTTCAGTTTTAAAATTTGACAAATTTTAACTTTTTAGGGGTATACAGCTTTGGCATTGTGCCAATTCTTGTGGTATACACTAACAGATATATTCTTGTCATCAAATTGGATTTCTTCTTTACATGGTAAAGCACATAATATTTAACAAAGTGTTTCATTACTTTTTGTACATCTTAGTGCAAAAACATACCTTAAATTTATAGAAAAAATATTGTAATACATTTTTTTCTGTGTATTTTAGTCATATTTTGTAACTGATTATGATCCAACAATAGAAGATTCATATACTAAGCAATGTGTTATAGAAGATCAAGTAGCTAGACTTGATAGTAAGTGTATAAATTTCACATCATTTGTAAATTTCAAATTTTATCAGTGGTCTAAAATATGACAGTGCATATTTACCAGTATAAAATAAAAATTAATTATTTGGACTGGTGACTTCTTGTTTTGTATAAGTGAATATTATTGTAGCCAAAGGATACCCTAATTTACTTTTTATAGAAAAAACGCTGAAAATGTGTCAGATTGAGGAAAGGTAATGTACTATTACTGAAAAAAAATTATCAAAATTTCAGACCTTGGGATAACTTTTATATATGCTATGAATGATCTCAAAGTCCATATTAAGTGGGTAATTTCCATGTACATAAATGCAATTACCAGTACATTATTTAAATTATTGAAAAATATAGTCAAGAAGTGAAAGTATCATACTAATCAAAGTATTACATGGACTTTAATACTATTATTATTTGAAGAATATATATATATATATATATATATATATATATATATATATATATATATATATATATATATATATATATATATATATATATGTATATATATATATATATATATATGCTTAACTATATATAGTTATGTTAAACCTTCCAGTGTATGCCTTACTGTATGAATTTCCTGTTTCAATCTATGTCATAACAGGAAGTGCTTACAGATGACTACTTTACATTGTATTATTTGTAGTGAGAAGTTGGTAAGGAGGCTTTTAAAGTCAAGCACCTACATATGATTAAGTGTTTATAATAATTTTTTGGACTTTGAGGGAATGATAGTTGGGAGTTATAATTGATCTTTAGGGGAAAATGGAAAAATAATTAGTGGTAGTTGTTAAGTTAATTCTTTTTAATAATTTAATAAGTATTAAAACAAATATTGTGAACTTTATTTTGAAAAAAAAAATCAGATTGATATTCATTCAGTTGCAGAATAGGGGTTTTAATTTGTAGATGATTGAGTATTATTTCGAGTGTTTTAAAGCAGATTTTCTAAACTTATTATTCTATGTTTAATCTATATGTAAATGTGACCTTGGATTATGGAGGTTAGAATTTAGATAAAACTAAGTACATTGATCTTTTCTGTAAAAGAAGTACAGCCAGTATATGATAAGGACCTTATATGGCCTACAAAAGCAAATGCTGTCAAACTGAATTAAAACACTGTCTAAATATACATTAATATTCATATATAGAGAAAATTTATTGCACAAAATTGATGTCATAATATTGTTATGTTGTACTCTATTTGAATGCAGTAAAGATGATGATTTTTAATCAAATTTTGTATTTTTGTATTTTGTTGGGGCACTTGTGACACATATTTGACTACAATTTATATTAACCAAGAACAAATTTTTTATCTCATTAAGTATGGATTTTATACATTCATACTTTTGGCAGGAAAACTATCAAAATAACCCCAAAAAGGGTGTTAAATTGATGAACACACTTCTGATATGACATCATCAGTTAACAAATATTACAAATCATAAGTGTCTTTTTGACAGAAATAGACTTGACTCAAATTTAAACTACAAGTTAATG
This sequence comes from Tegillarca granosa, assembly GCA_029721355.1. Taxonomy (NCBI): domain Eukaryota; kingdom Metazoa; phylum Mollusca; class Bivalvia; order Arcoida; family Arcidae; genus Tegillarca; species Tegillarca granosa. The sequence continues at coordinate 5,448,024 of CM056596.1, read as the reverse complement.
GGTAATAAATGATATTAATTGGCTTGTTTTATTGTAAATTAAGGGCCAAGTAATAAAAAAAATCTTTTATTTTGTTGGTTTAAAGCCCATTGCTTTCCACTGCCTCTGGTTTAAATCCCCTCTAGGAAGATCCTATTGTGAAAAACATATCAGTTTACTTGTGTAAGGTCAGTGGTTTTCTACACCATCCCAGAACTGACTGCCTCAATATTGAAAAATCTTGACCAGGGCATGGAATTAAGTAAAAATAACATTAATTTTATTTGATTTATTGAAGAGATTGATATGCTTACATGATAATATTTCAGCCCTTAAGTTGTAAATTTTTTTGAATGTAAACCAACAGTGTGACTGCTCTTGTTTTTAGTTCTGGACACAGCGGGTCAGGAGGAGTTCAGTGCAATGCGTGAGCAGTATATGAGGTCTGGGGAAGGCTTCCTCCTTGTCTACTCTGTAACAGATAGAAGTAGGTAAGTCACAACAACAACGTCTCAGATTGATACATATTCTATTTTTAGTATTGGATACCGCAGGGCAAGAGGCTTTCAGTGCCATGCGTGAGCAGTACATGCGATCAGGCGAGGGTTTTCTTCTCATTTATTCAGTTACTGATAGAAGCAGGTAAGTGAAGCAGAAAATCTTCATCGTATTTATCTGCATTGGCACTGCTCACCTAATAGGCTTATAACTGTATATATTATATATAGGTTGGGATTTGAAGAATGAGTTGCTCTGCCGGTTTGTTAATCTTACTGTATTACTTGTATAATGATTGTATTGTTATATGTTTGCTTATCTGCTTTTTTCCATAATAAGAAATTCTTTTTACAGCTTTTCTACAGATATACTGGTATATATCTGTATTATCTATTATTCTATGCATCTTTTTGAGTTTCTTTCTGTACTCCAGATGACCAATTATCAATCACCTGTCAATTTAAGATGATCATCATGTATATGTAATGTATGCATTGTGTATTATACAGTTTACTCTTTGAAGTTTTATATTCACACATTTTTATCAGTTTTTCTTACTTTTTAAATTTCTTGCAATTTTCAATACTGTTGTTTGATGCAGACAGTACACCTCTATTCATATCTACTCTAAGCATGTGAGGCATGATACTTTTATGTTTTAGTACCTTAAACATTTCTTGCACATCATTTGTAGTCATTATGAATTCTTGTGTATATAACTACTGTCCCATCAAATTACTAATGATTAAGAAATATTGAAACATAGATCAATATTGGATAGATTGACAGCCAGAGGTTGTTGTCCTAGTAAAACATCTTTGTTTAAAATTTTTTTTTCTTTCATTTTGATGTTTAAATCATGGTTAGACATATGATATCTTTTGCTATACATGTAATGTGGGATTTTATTTCACACTGATTTTTTTTTTTGTTTGTTAAATGCCTTATTTAAAGTCATTTTGTTTTTACACTTTTTGAAGATCTTTAAGCACTTTTTTATTCATTTAGATTGATCTTAGATTTCAGACTTAATGGTATTTGATTTAGGTATAAACTGATGTCATTCTGTTACATGTATTAAGTCTGTTTAAACAAATTGAATTGGAAAACCTCATCAGAAGTAAAATAAAAAAAAAAAGGAAAAAAAAAAGAAAAAAAGAACATAATTTATTACATCCTTTTAATTGGATTCCTGTTTTATTTTTAAATTGCATAACATTAAATTGCAATATTGCTTTAAATGACACTTAAGAAAAAATGTTATTATATTACCAATATGATACATATATTGGTATTTACTATTCTGTAATATACTATTTTGCAAATAACACACCCCGATAATTTACAAGTCTACATTCAGATATTTTTAGCCAAGTTGCAACAAAGTTGTATTTAGCTATTTATTTGGTGATTTAAGCTGTCAGATCAAGTTTGAGTTTGGTTCCAATTTCTGATTTTTGACGAAATTATTGGTTTTGAAAATTTCTTTGAAATATTAGTTTTCTGGATATTTTTAAATGCCTGCAGATTTTGAACTAAAAATTTGGTATGTGAGTCTACCATTATGAGTTACAGGTCAAGTTGAGTTTGGTTTTGGGATTTTGGGAGAAATTTTGGGCCTTGCACTTAAAAAAATTCTTTAAAATATTAGTATCCGGACTTTTTTAATGCCTAAAAAAATCATACTCAAATTTGGAATGCAAGTCTACCATAATGAGTTATAGATCAGGTTAAGAGTGGTTCCACAGATTTTCAACAACATTATGAGATTGAGTTTTAGATAAAATTTATTTGAGTTGTATAAGATTTCCAGTTTTTTTTTTTTCTCTTTTCTTTTGTTTGTTTGTTTGTTTCTAAATGCCTGCAAATATTTAACTCAAATTTGGTATGCAAGTCTACCATAATAAGTTACAGGTTAAGTTTAAGGTGAGCATTCGGACATTGATGGGCCTTTTGTATGTATTTAGTGTGAGGATGAGCTACTTTCAAGCACTTCTATCTTGCTTAAGATTGATTTTATCTTAAAAATAGTGAATGTATTCTATGGCTCTATATTATATAGATAATCTTAATTACCAAACATGTCAGACAAAAAAGTATTTTACCACCTTGAAATATCACAGTTGGACATTAATTTCAGACATTTTCAATTTTACTGCATAACAAAGGTGTACAAATCAGTTTTAGTCTAACAAAGACAGTTACCGTAGTTAAACTTAAAACTACACTGACACATATAAACCTGAATGTTTGACCTCATTAAAACAAAGGTGTACAAATCAGTTTTAGTCTAACAAAGACAGTTACCGTAGTTAAACTTAAAACTACACTGACACATATAAACCTGAATGTTTGACCTCATTAAAACAAAAGTGTACAAATCAGTTTTAGTCTAACAAAGACAATTACCGTAGTTAAACTTAAAACTACACTGACACATATAAACCTGAATGTTTGACCTCATTAAAACAAAGGTGTACAAATCAGTTTTAGTCTAACAAAGACAATTACCGTAGTTAAACTTAAAACTACACTGACACATATAAACCTGAATGTTTGACCTCATTAAAACAAAGGTGTACAAATCAGTTTTAGTCTAACAAAAACAATAACCGTAGTTAAACTTAAAACTACACTGACACATATAAACCTAAATGTTTGACCTCATTAAAACTTGAGTATTGCTATTCATTTGTACATCTGTTGGCTGTATGTGATAAAATGATGAAGATATATTGATTAGACTATCGCTTATAAATCACCAAATACCAGTAGACACCTGTTTGTTCTATTTATCCTATAACTTGGAACCTCGTCACTTTCCTGTAAATTAATTAAAGCTGATAACTAGTTTTTGACTAATGAATATCACGATCACAGTGCTGTTTAATAAAGGTTCTATTTGGGGTGTTAAGATCTTCTTTACAAATCATACCAGAATGTGGAATGACATCCATGACTAAGAGTACTCTTAAAGTTGTAAATAAAGTTCAGTAAAGTTTTTAATTGTCCAATGAAACCTCATTAATCTGTTAATAAGATGCCTATATTATCTCGATAATTGATACCCTTAAAAACTCTTTAAGTGTTTAGCAGTTAGCATTTATATCATTCAGCTTCACAGAAAAAGTAATTTATACAAATCTTGTGGTCAGTGCTGATATTGATAACATGCTTAAGCAAAGGTATATGATATGATATTCTGTCAATATTTTTGCTTCTTTTAAACATAATTTTGAGATGTCTAACCTTTGGATCAGGTTTTCTAGAGTTTACTTACAGACAATTGTATAAAATCCAAATGCATTTGGTTTACTTTTAATTATAAAGAGTGCAGACTATTCACAAAAACTTCAACTGTACATATTGTTTATGAAGTTTATAACATCAAAGAAAAGTTCTGTATCTGCAGTTTATATCATGAAAGAATGCAAGTTTTCAAGAAAAGTTCAACCATACATGTAGTTATATGTAGTGAAATCAAGTTTTCACCATATATTTATGTCTGCATTCAATGTTTTTAAATAATCTGTTTTTGTTATTTCAGCTTTAATGAAATTTACAAATTTCACAAACAGATTCTTCGAGTGAAGGACAGAGATGAGTTCCCTATGATATTAGTAGCAAATAAAGCAGATTTAGATCATCAGAGAATGGTTAGTAGTCTTCAAATTGTATGTTAAAACTTCATCTTTAAAACAAAACTTTTTATGGAACTAGCTTAATACTGTTTTATCAAACTAGTTAATACTGTGTTATTACACAAGCAAAATACTATGTTAATCTTGGCAGCCGCAGACTTCATGTTTAGTTTATTATGTCTGGGTATCAGCAGACATCTTGTTGTGACTCGTAATCTTTATTATTATTATTATTTTTAGCTCACCTGGCAAAGCCAGGGTGAGCTTATGGAATGGTAAAGCGTGTGTGCGTCCGTAAACTTTAATCTTCTTCTCTGAAACCAATAGGCCAATTCAAATGAAATTTGGTATGAAAGGTCTTTAGTTGCTATAGATAAAAAATTGTATCTGACATGTCCGTCCTAAATCCAAGATGGCTGTCGTTACTATAAATAGCAAAAACCTATAAATGGCCATTGCAGGTTTATTTATGTACCGATTTTGTTGAAATTTGAAACATAGAAAATAGATGTCGGGGGATTAAACATATATAATGGGTTTTGCTGTACAATTTTTAGTTTTTGCAATAATTACGTCATATGCAAATAAGGTTCATTTTTAGCCAAAATCTTCTCTGAAAGTACATGGCCAATTGAAAGGATATTGAGTGTGGAAGGTCCTTGGGTGGTATAGATTCAAAATTGTATCTGACATGTCTGTCAGAAATCCAAGATGGCTGCTGTTACTATAAATAGCAAAAAATCTAAAAATGGCCATTATGGGTTTATTTATGTACTGATTTTGTTTAAATTTATAACATAGAAAATAGATGTTGGGGATAAAACATATGTAATGGGTTTTTCTGTACAATTTTTCATTTTTGCAATAGTTATATAACATGCAAATAAGGTTTATTTCAGCCTAAATCTTCTGAAAGTACATGTCGAATTGAAAGGAAATTTATGATAAATAGTGCTTGAAATAATAGAAAATAAGGATATTGCTAGTGAGTTTGTTTACATTTTACTGATTGGATATATTTAAAAAGAAAAAGCAAAGAACAAAATAAGGGTATTCCAGATGAGGGATACAGGCCCTATTGGGCCTCTTGTTATTATTCTTATTCCTCCTCGTTTCTGACAGATTTTTTCAGAGACATCTCCTCCAACATTTCTTACTTGATCAGGTTGAAATTTTGTCAACTGGTAGGGATTGACCTTGGAGAGGTTGCTTCCTCACCGTTTTTCGGAATTCGGAAACACTTCGGAGAAATCTGATTAAAACCATGGAATTCCAGAGAGTTCTTTCTTTCTTTCTTGGAATTTCCTCCGCTATTTGGAGCACCACTTTAGAGAGCAGAATTGCAGACATATACTTGCTCGCATGTATACATTCTAGTTATTATAGTATAATGTGATTATTAGTTGCTAAATGACTGATTTTTTTTATCCTTCATACAAAATCAACATGGTGAATATATAAAATTCTGTGACTTCCAAAGGATGTCTGTTTGAGAATGGCTTGGCTCACCAGGTGGTATCCCTTTGTAACTCATATTTCTGTTGAATATGGTATTTTTCTTTAAAAAATTGTATTGTTTTGGAACTTTAATTGCAACAAAAAAGTTTTCTGTATCAATTTTTGTGTTAGGTGTTGATCACATTGTATTACAGGGAAACATATTTTTGTTGTAAATTAAGAAATCCTAGAAATGCTAAAAAGTCAAATTCTTCACTTCCTTACACACCTTTGATAAATATAAAATTGTTTTATTTGTAGATATCTAGAGAGGAAGGCAATGAACTAGCTGATCAACTGGGTATTAGTTATATAGAAGCAAGTGCTAAAGTTAGATTGAATGTAGATCAAGCGTTTTATGAACTAGTGAAAATTATCAGGTAATACTATAGATTAGACATTATTTTCATTGTATTTAACATTTCTCAGTCAGAGATGTTGTATTCTTCCATAGGTAGATAATAGTTGTTTAATACCGTAATTAATTCAAAAAGGAATTATAGATTTAATATGAAGTTTTATATTGTCCATTATAGTGTAAATATTTTAATAAATGCTAGGTTTACAAAACATGTTCATATTATTACAAGTGATACTTAAAGATACAAATATTAAATACAATATATCTATATAATGCTTTCCCTATGTAAAAAGTGTTATTAGTAATATCTTCATTATTTAATCACAGGAAATTTCAAGCCAGTGAAAGACCTGAAACAAAGCCAGAACATAAGAAGAGAAAAAAATGTATTATTCTGTGATGATATTTTATTTTATTATTTATTATTTCAAGTGTCAAAAAGTGTCTAACACCAATACTGCCATATTGTTTTCATTGTCCAGGCCCAACATTAGATTTGTTGTTTAATCTGCTGAATGCAATGGCCATTCATAAGGTAGATTTGGATTTGGAGGTCACCCATTCATTAAAATTTTAGTGGTACCAGGAGTCCCATTTTCAGATCTGGTATGATTTCCACTGCAACCTTAATAAGATCTGGTATGGGTACCTGTTTAACCATTGTCAGATCTGGTATGTGTATCTATTCAACTATTGTCAGATCTGATGTGGGTACCTGTTTAACCATTGTCAGATCTGGTATGGGTACCTGTTTAACCATTGTCAGATCTGGTATAGGTATCAGTTCCACCATTGTCATATCTGCTACTCTACTAGGTCAGTTTTTTTTCAGATCTGTTTAAATACTTTAATACATAATGTCAGACATGCTATATTGGGTTTCCTTTAGTCAAGGCATGTCACTCTTATAAACTGTTGTTCGATTTGTCTCCACATTGGGTTGCCCATCATTGTCAGATCTGTCCCTGCATCTGAGTTGCCCTTTTTCTTATTTTATTACTGAAAAGGGTTCAGGGGTTATCATTTACTGTTTGTAAGTGCTTCTACAGTGTTCATTGTATGTGTGCATGAATGTACACAAAAATATTTCACGTATTTCATTTTAAATCATTCTTGTATGATTTTTGCTTCGAATTTTTTTTCTTTTTTTCTGAAATTTAACACTAGGGATTTTTATTTTTTTTGTCTTTAAAAATTAATCATACAATTTTCAGGCTGATTTACTAAAGGCATAAATACAGGTCAAAGTTATCTTTAATGTTTTTACATTTAGACAGTTTTTGCTTATACAGGGTGTGTCTAAATATTGTATTAAATAAAATCAATTGCTTTGATTTTGCTTTTTTTATAATATGTTCCAATACAATTTTTTTTCATGTAGAAAATGTTGTATGCACACTACATGTACTTTGTTATACAGGTAATAATCAAAATGTGAACAAAATTGATACATATAAACCAATTTATAGATATCTGGTCATTATTAACATTTTTAAATGATGCTAATTTTGTTACACAAACCAAAGAAGCTGTGATTATAACTTTGACCGGCATAACCAAATTAAGTTTTCTAATAAATGCATAGTAAAGTTATTTTCTAATAAACATGTAATTGGAAGATATATTAAAAACAAAGTGTGTCATATATTTTAGTAAAGAAAATATACTACAAGTCTTGAGATTTTAATTAATTAAATATTTTTTCAATTATCTTTAATTATTTATTTTTATGTCAAAGGAATTACAAATTTTTTGCTGTTTCTGTACACTGACTTTGATGTCTAGTAAAAAAAAAAAAAAAAAACGGCCTCACCGGGTGTATCCGTCAATCGATCAGCTAGAATTTTTAAAACATCATACAAATTAAATAAAATATATATTTTTTTTTTTATTCTGAATTATTTATTTCATTTTTTAATTTCAAAGTCATAACTAATTTTCTGTTGTTTCTACAGTGTTCTGTGATGCCGACACAAGTACTAAAATGGCCCCAACCTATGTATCCATCAATCAATTGTGCCCAAGGGGCATTTTCGGTTATTTGCATATTCCGCTTAATTGCATAAAATTTTCTGACAAACAGACTATGCAATTAAGCGGAATCTACTGTATTTTGAAACACTGAAAACAAAACTTAAAACAGCCTTAGGTTTCTATCCAACTTGCGTTCCATAGTTTTCAGAGATAACTTGTTCAGTATGTCAACTTTTTACTATATAACCTAATTTGAAAATGTACCTATATATAGATTTTTACAAAATTGTATTGAAACCAATTTTTGTAAGTTTTAGTCTATGTTTTTATTTATTTTGCTTTCATTATCAAATATTTTAAAATCAGGTTAAAGAGTAGGTCATTTTTGTAAGAAATCATTATGCACAATGTCAGTATCAGAGAAAACAAAACAAATAGAAGTAAATGTTTGTGGAGAAAATAGGACAGCTTATTGCTTCATAAACTGGTTGATTGACAAATCCAAATAGACACTTGCAGTTCTGGTCTGATGTTGTTTTTACATGTACTTTCCTTAGTTTTAAATTGCTTACATTTTCTGTATTGTTGTTATATTTTTAATTTGTTTATCTGTGATCTTAATTTGCTATTATTTATATACAGTTTGTCTGCCATAGGTTTGATCATGTTTAAATAATTTTTTTGGCTTTTAAAGAAAGGTTTGAAGTCACATATCAAAAATAAAAAAACAACATTATCATTATCGATAAACAATTTAAAATAAAAAAAGTTTATTTTACCTTTTACTGTAAAGACGAATTTCTACCTGATTTTGATAAACCACATTTTTCTAAAGTGAAAATAACTTAATCATAGATATATGTGTATATATGTGTATTCTAAAAACTGTCAGATATTTCTGTTTTATTTTACCAGTAATATATAGATGTGTAACTTTTTATTTTATTCTATAGTAGTGATAATAATATTTCTATAATAATTATATTTAAATCTTTAAATTCTATTCTCTATTATTTAACATTCCACAAATAATGATTAGGTATTATTTTTTATCATCAGTCATACTGTCATGTTTGATGAAATGTAAAATATTAAAAATCTGCAGGAGTTTTATTGATGACAAAATTTTTATCATAGTTGAGGTTGATGATGATGATGGCACTCATACAGATGACATTGATATCAGTGAGGTGAAATTGTGCAGATAGAGGCTAGTAAATTACTAAATAACAATGACATCACTGTCACATGTTTCTGAGATACTCTTGAGAAAAATGTCATCAGTCATTCATTTTGATACCCATATCAATTCTGTTACTTGATTTGGCAATCCCTTTTAAAGTGTTTTCTTTACCAAACATAATTATAAGTTTTTTGCTTGACTTTCTTAATGTCAGTTTCAATAGTTCTGTAAATAGTTAATTCAACTAGTTAAAAGTTGAAAGTTTTTGAGTCGGGTAGGTTTGATTAACAAGTAAAATACAGCAAGTAAAACAATGAAATAAGAGTTTAGGGAGGGGGAAGAGGGGAGGGTTAAACTCTTGGTCATCAAAACAACTGCAGTCATTCTGTGATAATGACCAATGCTCAACTTTGTCATATACATGTATTTGAATGGAAATAACATCTGATTTGGTAAAAATATTCAAAAGTTAAAGATAAAATTCTAGGTACTTTTTAATTAAACATAACATTATGACTGATAGTGCTCATTGTAAGTAAAAACAATAAGCTCTAGTTCCATCAAATTCCTTTATTATTGATTATATTTTCTTAAAGTAGCATTATCCTTTGTGAATTTTGATAAATGTATTATAAATTCAAAGCATCTTTTTAAAATTGCATGTAACTTTAAAAGTTCTTCAATATTGATGTTAAGGTCATAAAGATTTAAGATTCCATACTGATTTACAGATTTTTTTCACATAAAGTTTTAGAATTAAAATACAATGTATTTTAAAATATTTTAGTATCAATGCGGCAAATTAACAAACTTGAGCCATATCATGAGATTATTATAAACCTTATCTGATATTATACACTTTTTGAGTAAAGGTGATTATTTGACATTCTTTTCTATATGGAATAAGCAATGTCATCTTTAAGAATATTAACACATTAATGATTTATACATACCATGTATGAAATATTATAATTTTAAATAAATTATTATTCCATGGATAAATAATATTCAAAAAATAGATACATGTGTATATTTGTTTATTTATTTATCTTGTTTAATTCCATGTAGGTCTGGCTGTAATGCAGTATTGTAGATTGTTACTCTTGGTTTTGATCAATCACTCGGCATTGTTTTTCCATGTAGGGCTGGCATTAATGTTTAGATTCTCACTCTCGATTATGATCAATCACACGGCATTATTTTTCTGTGTAAAGCTAGCAGCCTTGAATAGATATTTATTTATATTTTTTAATTTTATTATATGTACCCATATTTTTCATATAAATCATTAAATTTTTCAAGTTTTTATGTTTTTTTTCTACTGTAAAGAAAATCAAAATGTAAATTTCTGAGTTATGTTAAAAGTTATGTAAAATTTATATTTAAATTTTTCGTTTTTTTCACGATTTTAACCAGATTTTAATGAATTTTAAAAGCACCAAAATAGCCATTCTTGTTCTTGCCTTTTAAATTTTTATTTCCCCTTACTCTATGATCTCATTATAGAATTCTTTTCATCACATGTTTATCAATATTGTTCAAGTCATCTCTCCCTCTATGTAAAGGCTCTCTCTGTTTTTGAATGAACTCACAGTTATTTAAAATACAATAACATAAATATAAAAACGGAACTACACAAGTGAAACATATTATATCTTGTGATACATACATGTAACTATTCAGTATAGTGTAAAGTTTATACATGTATATATAATAGCTACATGTTGGAATATATACATATATATATATATATATATATATATATATATATATATATATATATATATATATATATATATTCCAACATGTAGCTATTTATTGTGAGAACAAATTTTAAAACGGTATGCTTGACCTCTACAAAATTATGTTTGTATTCTCTAACGACATTCATTTTAATATAGTATTTTTACTGATAATTGTACATCTCTTGAAGAACTCACCAGATTCCAGTATACTTGTGCAAAATTTTGAGAAAATAAAAGTGCTTAGAAGAAAGTAACTATATGATTAAACTTATTTATGAAACATTAGTAATCTAGATAGAATTGGAGTTAACAAGATCATCAGGTATTTTTATTATGTTATTTAAAATATTATGTTGAATTAAAACCTTATATTGATGTATGTTATTGGAAGTAAATAAATCATAAATCTGTAGGACTGTGTTTTAAAACCAATGTTGCCTTTGAGTAGAAAAGATGGAGATCTGTTTTCCTAGAAGATATTTTTATGGCATGTAGATTTTTATGTCATAACAAAATGTCTGTCATGTTACAATGCAAAATGTACTAACAGGGGAGTTCTTAATGTTAACAAGTAGTTATTAATTATTTTTATTACATCCGACATTGCAGTCTTGTATATATTATTTTAAGCTTCGTGTCACTTTTAAACTTATAACAAAATCATTAAAATTAAATTAAAGATCCAAGTATTTTTTTTAGATTTAAAACCATGATTTGTTTTAATTGAAACTAATGCACTATTGCGAATGCATATTTAAATTTTTAGTTTGATAAAATAGATATTATTAAGACTCTCTAAGTCTCAGTGTTGCAGATAAATTGAGCAGGATATCAGCACATATATATATATATATATATTAAATAGTAAAAGTTGGCCAAATAAATTTTCAAGACTTTAACAAAAAAGACCCTAGGGACATAATACTGTTCATGATCATTGTGGCTAAAGAGAACATAGTATATGTTTGATAATTATGCAGCTCGGCGACAATTTAATTTTTTTTTTTAAATTCAATTTATTTATTGCACAATCATAATTGCCCAGTATGTGTATTACTAGTCATTTTGTTTTTGGAAGTTTTTCTTCTCATAAAATATCATTTGTATCATTAATATTCTCATGTTTTGTAATTTGACTTATTTTATCACAGTTTTGTACGTACATGTTCTTGCAGGAAAATTGTATGTGTTGGTATATTGCTGCTTTTTGTTGATATATAAAGGTTTTTATACACATAATTGATATTATAAAAATAGCATGAAAAGTTAGAAAATTACATGTATAATAAGCCTGCAGCACCCACCTCCAGGGTTTCAATAGCTTAGCGATTTAAATGAATGCTTAAGAATCACAGCGCCTCTCACTGTCTAGGTTTGAAACCTACTTTGGCAGATTCTGGTTTGAGATAGGTTGTCAGTTCACTTGTCAGAGGTTGATGATTTTTTTCTAAAATCGCTTTTCTTCACCATCTTTGAATCGACTAGGGCACAAAGCACTATTAGTGCACTTTACTCCACTCTAATACAACTGATTAATATAAGTGTGGATATAATGTTATTCTGAAAGGTTTTGCCTTCCTGCAAAATAAGTAACAAATTATTAAATGAATATAAATCAAAATTTTTAATTATTTTTAAAATACTATAACCATAGCAATTAAGTTTAAGTCCTATATCTTTGCATGATTATTTTTTATCATATATTTATATACTGGTCAATTTGAAAACTGGGGTATTTTGATTCTGTTGCATGTTTAATAACACGCCTGTCTGTGTTAATTAATTTTTCAGTAGACATTTTACAGAGTTTACTTATTTTAATGTTATAATTTGAAGTGCTTGTATATTGATAGAACATTGGTAATAATTTTTAAGATCAGAGAAATTTCCTAATTTTTTATAGACATCAAAATACTTGTAACCCAGTTATTTTTTAGGTTTCTGATATGAACTTCTGTCAGACACAGATGTGATACTGCATCTCATCTCTCTGTCTGTAGGACAGTTGGTTGTTATTTATAATCAAGAATTTCCTAACATGAACTAGATAACTAGCGAGTTTAAATTGAAATTACATCACAGCAGGCAACGTTCAAGCTGTGTTGAACAAATTTCCAAAAGTATAAATTATAAACAAGCAGGTGTTAAAGAAACACCTACCTGTATTATTAGTTTTATATATATACAGAACTTTATCTTATAAAAAATACATGGGCGTCATCACTAAAGTTCAGATTAATACTTACCTCAGTCACATTGTGTTTTAATAAGTCAACTTTTGTTTTATCCAGATGAAGTTTTATATTATACACAGCTTATTTTTTATATTCATGCTATTATTGTATATTTATTTTATATTTGTCGTTTGTGGCTGTTGTTACGGTGGTATATGTGTGTACATGGATTATTAATTGTGATATCTTGTGTGTGGTTTAAAGATGATTTATATTACATACATTATTTGTTTATAAGGATGTATTTATGTATGTATTATATTGTGAATATATTTTAAATACCTGTAAAATGGATTTCATTCCTTTATTGTGTAATACCATAAATGTTTTTGTGAATCTCTTATTTTTGTTGGATATTGAATACAGTTTAATTTAAAGCTTTCCCTTAAATTCTTTTTTTTTTTTTTTTTGGGTGGGGGGGGGGGGGGAAACTGTAAAAAGATAAAAATAAAAGATTATTCACAAACATTAATGGGATAATACACAATACAAGATTGAAATTTCATTGACTGTTTTATCATTACTTTTCTGATACTATACCAAAAAATATACAGAGGATTATATACACAGCATGCTGGTGGTATGCAGTTAAGACAGACGGCTTCTAGTTTGTATTATACTATTTCATATAGAGTTATACAAAGATAAATATATTATTTTACTTACCAACAATACTCCTCACTTGCCCGTTATTTTTAATGTCTCGCCACTATTAAAAAGTAGGTGATGGGGAGGGGGCTGTTGGTTATGTCTAGTCTTTTTATTTACCTAAACCAATACAATTTACAAAGATAATTTTCCTGAAACCAAGTAAGGTCAAAGTTCAAGGTCACCATAAGTTCAGTTAACGGTTCTAATTGTTTCATTCTCAAACTTAAAAGTATTCACTGTTAAATTTTATCTGTACCAAAATTAAAAAAAATAGTTGAAATAATTTGAAAATTAGAAATAGTAATATCAGTGTTATAGTGTATTTTGTTTCACGATGACCACAGACAACAAAATATTTATTTTATGTATTGGAAATTGATTTTTATGAAATTTATTGATCTGTTGTCTGTTGATGATAAGTAAACATTTAATACCCCTGGATTAAATAATCTTTGTCTTATTTTTAAGCCATGCTTTTTACACTTATATAATAATAATAATGCTATGGTCTTTTTATTTGACATATGTATAACTTGTAACCAGAACTTTTGTATGTTAACAAAAAGATTTGAATAATACATAGAATGCCTTATTGGTGAAAAGTTTGTTACAAATCCATGCAGTTTTGCTTTCAAAAACTGAAGATTTATTCTATTCAGGGTGCAATATTCACACACATGGTTATTTTTTTTTTTTTCACAAAAATATTTAACTAATATTCACACACCTGGTTATTTTTTTTTTTTTTTTTTCACAAAAATATTTAACTATCATATAAACACATGATTGCTGTAGCAATACAACTTTAATCAGCTAGGCACTTAAAACAAAAATAAACTTTTAATTTGGTCTTCCATTTTTTTTTTTTTTTTTTTTTTTTTTTTTTTTTTTTTTTTTTTTTGCAAAAGTGAGTTGTTATTTGATTTGATATGGTTCACTCATCATCAGTATAGTTTCTTATTTACACTAAACAGTTTTACCCATTGATTAATGTACTATATACAATGTTATATTTCCAGTCCTGTTTTTTGGTTACAAGTCATTGTCCATGTTGTAACCAAGTATAAATCAATCCTTGGCGTTTTGTTATCATTTGTGTATTTGCTTTTCAGTATTCTACAGGTATTCATTATAATACCATTATGTTATTGAAATAGCTACTGTGTCATTAATAAATAAATCTGATTGAAGAAATACATTTTGTATAATAAAATAAATGCAGAGAATATTATATATTGTTTATCTTTATTTTCAGTGTGTGT
The DNA here is from genome assembly GCA_029721355.1 of Tegillarca granosa. Lineage (NCBI taxonomy): Eukaryota > Metazoa > Mollusca > Bivalvia > Arcoida > Arcidae > Tegillarca > Tegillarca granosa. The sequence goes on along the minus strand of CM056596.1, from coordinate 5,432,999 downwards.
GTGTGTGTGTGTGTGTGTGTGTGTGTGTGTGTGATACTTGGTACTATACTTCTTGACACCATTTGACAGTAATCCCTTACTTACTAAAAGTGTAGAGTTTTATGTAATCAGTTGGTCTATAATATGCATTTCTAATCTGTGTTGTACTCTGTTTTCACTTACCTGTGTTGTCAAGTACCAGCATAATGGTATATTTATTTAACTCCAGAAACGTTTTCAACAAAAAAGTAGTTTATTGACATAACAATAAGGATTAATTACCTTTAATTATAATAAATGACAAATAAGCAACAATGGTTTTGTTTCTATTACTTATAATAATAACATTATAAAATTACATGTATATAGCCAGTAGAAGTACCTTATGAAGTGAGGCCCAAGTTTAGCTGTGATGTCCCTCAAAATGGTCTGAAAAAGTTAATAATAAGCTCATCAAAAATGTTGAAAATCCATGTCAGTTTATGCCATGTTCATTATTTGTATATGCATATGTGTATTATTACCACCTAGAATCTTGTCATACTCTGCACAATGTAAGTTTGTGGTACAGCCACTTAAAGTAGGTCACTTGTTGATAGTGGTCCAATGTCAAAGGCTGGAATTTAAATATGTTGTGATATTTTTAGATCTGTTGTGTAAGATCTCTTGTCTGTTCTTTGTTTATATGAAAACTAGTCAGAGAAAGGCAAGAGAATTTTGCAATAAAATTGAAAAAATGTAAAATGGCTAAAATTGCTGTATCTTGATTGTACCCTTTTAGCTCACCTGAGCTGAAAGCTCAGATGGGCTATTGCTATCCATCTTCGTCCATTGTGCGTCATACGTTGTGCGTCATGCATAAACTTTTACATTTAAATCTTCTTATCCATAACCACTGGGCCAAATTAAATGAAACTTGGTAACCATCATGCCTGGATGAAGCCCTTTTAGATTTGTACAAATAAAGGTGTTATGTCCCCTTGGGGCCCCATTAGGGGGGAAATAGTGAAAAACCTTAAAAATCTTCTCCTCTGAATGTACAAAAGATAAAACTTAGTTATTTCATTTATAACACTCTTAGGTCATCTAGTTTCAGATTTGCACAAATGGTAGCCATTGGTACTCAAAATGGGGAAATGGTAAGGCACTGAGTTGGGAAATCACTAAAAATTCTATATTTGTCACTATATCTTGAAAATATTAACTTTTTGTATAGGCATGTATATTAGAATATTGTAGGTATTGACATGGACAATCATTTTGATACATTGTTTCAAGGTCATATGTTGAAAGGTCAAGGTCACAGCTGCAAAAGAAGACTTAAATTGCTAATTATCTTGAAAACTATTAACTTTTTGTACTAGGCATGCTTATTAGAATATTGTAGGTATTGACATAACAATCATTTTGATATATGGTTCAAGGTCATATGTTCAAAGGTCAAGGTCATATCAACATAGGAATACTAATATTGTAAATTATCTTGAAAGCTATTAATTTCATGTATAAGTATGTTTTTAAAATATTGTAGGTATTGACATGACAGTTATTTTGACAATGGTTCGAGGTCATATATGTTAAATGGTCAAGGACATAGCTGCATAAGTATACTGGAATTGGTTAATGATTTGGAAATAATTCATCGCACCACAGTTACTTCATGCATATTATATAAGCTACTTATAAATGAAATATGACTGGGTATATTTCTGATCAAGTTTTTTGGCAGTTCTTAACTTGAGAAAACTTGTAAAGTTTCTGTACTAATACTAGTATATTGTCTATTGCACTTTGCAAACAATTTTGGACATATCTCCAGGTGAGTGGTAAGGCCCATGGGCCTCTTGTTTAAAAACCCTTATTATATTTGGGTTTCGGTTTTTTTTATGTTTTCTTAAAATGTCCTTGGAAATTGGGTCAATGTCAAGGTCGTTACCTAGTTTTTTTTATACACTTTCTGTTAATTTAGCTATTTTAACCTTTCTTTGTTATTTTGGCAGCTTGTATGTATTTTTTTTGCTCCATTATCAGGGCGTATACAAGCCAAACTTTTAAAGGTTTTTAAAAAAGCACTACACAAAATTAAGATCTATAAAACTAACCTCAAATCTGTTTTACTGTATGGTTTCGAGTATTGTCAAATGATCCAAACTCAAAGCCAGATAATAGAAGCATTCCACAACAGTTGTTTACATTAGATTATGCAAATCTTCTGGCTCAATAAGATCACCAACAAAGAATTAATTACTTAAAAGGCCAAATGTATAAGTGATGAAATAAAACAACAACGCTTCACACGGCTAGATCATATATTGAGCATTCAAAGAAAGAGAACACCAAAAGTAGCCCTGCATTGGACACCACCTGGAAAAAGAAAACCTAGCTGACCCCGTACCACCTGGAGGCGAACTATTGTGGCAGAGTTACACCTGGGGGTAGGCACAACATATGGCAAAGGGCAGATAAAAATGAACAGTGCGTGTTGCTGCCTTATGACGGGATTGAGAGAATAAAGTAAGTCTTTTAGCTGAACTGGCTGAAACCGGTTGAATCTTTGGCATAGTGAATTTTTTCACTCATTTACACGGTACTTTTGATGTACACTGGACAAAATGTTTAGTTAATCTTTTATCCAAATACGCTTAGGACGGGTGATAGGCATTGCCCGTTAACATCTCTACCTGCTCTGTATCTGACGCCAGTTTATCTGGCGCCAACTTCTTGATCATTAGTTTTACATGTTTTTTTCTTAGTTAGATGTATTTGTTTCTAGTACTGTTGTTATTATTATTATTATTATTATTGCTTATTAAATTATTTGTAAATAACTAGACTAATTTTTGTGCTGTTTAACTTAACATACATGTGTACCACCTCCGGTGTTGTTGAGTAAAATAAATGAACTTGAACTTGGTTAAAATATAACATTTCGAGACTTTCGATCAATTTTAGGTTTTAATCTTTGATCTAAGATGACATTTTACACGTGATCTGTAGATGTACATGGTATAACTTTATGTTGTTATCTTCTTTTTGAATATTAAATTTTGTTCGTGATCTTTAGCTATACAGCCGAGCTAAACTGTGCACGGAAGTTATCTTTTCCTTTGTGGATTTATACCGGTCTAATGATAAAACCGTATCTTTTTCAAAATTGCAAATACACCAAATTTTAATATCTCATATCACTCTACTAGTCTGTACATGTATTAACTTTATAATACATGTATCTCGATTAATTGATAAATGTGAAGTAGCACATGTATATCCTTCATGATAGTTTTATCGCTAAACGTATCCTTGTACCCCTAACCTAGAACATAGTGGAAAATGTGGACTGGATATGGACTCTTTATTTGGAATTATATTGGACTCTTGGGTTATATTGGACTCTTAATTTTTAGCTCACCTGAGCTGAAAGTCCAGATGAACAATTACTATGATCCGGTGCCGTTCGTCGGCCATCGGCTGTCGTGCGTCGTGCATAAACTTTTACATTTACATCTAATGTAGGAATGTATATTAGAATATTGTAGGTATTGATATGAAGATCATTTTGATATATTATTCAAGGTCATAGGTGCAAAGGTCAAGATCATAGCTGCATAAGAAGACTGAAATAGTTAATCATATTGAAAACTTTAAACTTTTTGTATGGGCACGTATGTTAGAATATTGTAGGTATTGATATGACAATCATTTTGATATATGATTCAAGGTCATAGGTGCAAAGGCCAAGGTCATGGCTGCATAAGAAGAACGATATCGTTAATAATTTGTAAATTATTCATTGTACATGTACTATAATTACTACGCATATTAGCTACTTATTAATGCACTGTGACTAGATATGTCTGATAAAGTATTTTGGAAGTCTAAACTCAAAGAAACTTTGAAATTTTCTTTAATCACTGTATATATTGTTAATTGCATTTTGCAAAAATAAATAAATAAATAAATAATAAAAATATGGACATATCCTCAAAAGTGCGTTAAGGACCATGGGCCTCTTGTTACAATTATGTTTTAAATGACTTCATTTTTTAAAAATAGTGAATCCAGTTCAAGAGTCTAATCCAATAGCCCAGTATAAGAGTCCAATCTAATTTAACAGTCCCGATCCAGTCCACATTATACGTTTTACACTTCCCCAGTCTTCTGTTATAATTTGTAGATTATAGCGAGAACATCAATACTGTTTCTAACTAACACAGAAAAAAAACCCGTTTTATGAAATCGACTTTAAAATCTTAAATATCGCCTCGTGTCACGTATGCTATTGTTGATAACATATCGTATGTCATTAATCCTTTTGGGCTTCCATACCTGTGTATAAAGTTGTAGTTTCGTACAGACGGATTCATCAGCTGTAGAAAACACGATGCCAGTGAAAGGTATGTAATATTAGCCTACAGATTGTAGCATATGTGCATTTTGGAAATTCTATATATAAAAGTAAACTCAGTTGCAGAATATTAGTATAGTATAAAGGATCGTGAAATGTTCACCATGTTAATTTTGGGGTCAAAAAGTAGGATTGAGCAAAATAAATATTACATTATTTTCATTTATAAACTATTTCAATTAATGCCACTAGATATGCTGTTTAATAGTAGAAATTATTTTTGAAATACCTTGTTGACAACATTGCCATAGGGTTCCAAACTTAGGTCACTTTAACTCTGAGAGGCCAAAATAATAAAAATATGTGTTGATACAGATGATTTGAGAGAGGGATATTGGGTGACGTTTATTTATGGTTTATTCAATGAATTTTACTGGTAATTTTAGGACTTTCACACTAACCAGACACGATACTTCAGATTCTAAGGTCAAAACGGTCTGAATCTGCATGGAAAATACAGCAACACATATTGTTCATTATTGTTCACAATAAACACTATTTGCCTTAAATGCTAGAACAGTGTTGTATATTATTCGGACTCGGAATCAAGATGTCATGACTGGTTCATGAACTTTTCAAAGACAATTAAATCGTAGAAAAAATCGCCAGTTTTCCCCCTTGAAGTCCCATTGTAATAGAATATCCCAACTTTATCCATTCTTTTGAAAGAGTAGGAGGAATCTCTGATATGAAGCCCGAAACGAGAGGGGGTTAACTTGGCAACAGTTCAATCCCGGTAGATTTAACTATTGCAAAGTTAACCCGAACATCCCTAAGGGTGGAATAGAAAGAGAATGGTCTTTTGGTGGATTGGTAAAGACAGCAAAGACTATTTGTTACAGAGGACTTAAAATGTCTGTTTTAATTTATAACTTCTATCATGTGACATACCTTCAAAAACAGGTTTTTATATGGAAATTACTTTCTGTTTTTATGGAGTCCTACTTTTATCCGCCTTAACTAAAGAACTTGTGCAAAACTTTAGTCACGTGCTAGTGATTGTAATTTATTTAATTTTATCACCATGATCAATTATTCTAATTGTTTAAATGTATTATTTTATTCATGCATACAGGATACAATGGTTAAACGTGGAAAGTTTGCGTGCCATTCAGTTATATATAAATTATATATTATATTATGAGTTATATTTTTGATGAATTGATGTTGTTTTGACACATGATTCACAAAATTGTTAAAATCTGTCAGCCGTATTTAAAGCTGAATTCTAAATAAAACAGATAGAGGAATGTAGTCACATGGTTATTATTATAATGACCCAGTTCATGCTACAGAAACGCATAAGGACCCTTAAAATGTTTTTCGGTTAAATAACATACGTTTAACGTAATGTTGAACTAGAGGTTAATAATTTATCATTTAAATTAATGCTGCTTTTTTTTTTTTTTTAGCTTTACACCACGATTCCTATAAGGTGGTTTCATTTACACCGTGATTCCTCCTATAAGGTGGTTTAATTTGCACCGCGATTCCTATAAGGTGGTTTTATTTATTCCGTGATTCCTATAAGGTGGTTTTTTATTAGCCAGCTGAGCTTATAGCATCGAAAAGCGTGCATCCGTCCGCCCGTCCGTGCGTAAACGTTAATCTTCTCCTCTGGAACTACTTTGCCAAACGTAACCATGCATATTTGGGTTGGAAGGACCCTAGGTGGAGTAGTTTATACAAAGTTTGTACAGATCAACTTCTTGTGACATCCAAGATAGGTGTTATTGCTATAAAAAGCAAAAAGGCCAAAAACGTTTATTATTTATTTAGTTCAAATTTAATATATAGAGAGTAGATAGATAACCCATTTAACATATATTCTATTGAGGTGGTTTTATTTGAAATGTAATTACGTTGACGTAGTTTAATTTGATCTGTGGTTCTGTTTGGGTGGTTTTTAGCTCACCTGACCGAAAGGTCATGTGAGCTTGTGGCATGGCGGGCGCGCGCGAGTAGATAGATAACCATTTAACATAATATTGAGGTGGTTTTATTTGAAATGTAATTATGTTGAGGTAGTTTAATTTGATCTGTGGTTCTGTTTGGGTGGTTTTTAGCTCACCTGACCGAAAGGTCATGTGAGCTTGTGGCATGGAGGGCGCGCGCGCGCGCGCGCGCGTGTGTGTGTGTGTGTGTGTGTGTGTGTCGTTAACACCTATTTTCGACCTCTTCTCCAAAACTGCTGGACAGATTTCAATGATATTTGGTGAGAAGCATATATGGGCTGGTGCAATTTAGATTTTTTCATGGCGTTGCCATGGCTACCAAAACTAGGTCAAGGTGACATAGGGGTCCAAAAATCTTAAAAGTTCTTCTTCTCTGAAATCGATGATGGGAGAAAAAATCTGATGTGATATTTGGCTTCTTTAGGGTCTTAAGCCTATAGTTTGTTTATTTCGTGAAATTTGGTCGAAAAATGGGTCACGCGATTTTGCGTTTAATTTAAAAAAATTCTTGACTATTTGAACAGATAATGACATGGGGTTTTCAGTTTTGACTTTTTTAAAATGACCTTTAAATTATGGTCAAGGTCACAAATCAAGGTCATGAACTAATTTGTGATTTATGCAGTTTTATGGAATTTTCTTGCAAATATTAAGAGATATATGAATTCAAAACATTGTTAAAATGTTCCCCCATGGCAAAAATTAAAAAAAAGGTACCAAGTTTGGTAACTATATGATAATCCATGTAGGAGTTGTTGTCCCTGAAATGTTATTTTTTGCTTATAAATACTAAAATTGTACATTAGCTTGAAAACTGAAAGCTTTTTGTATAGGCATGTATATTAGAATATTGTAGGTGTTGATATGTCAATCATTTTGATATATGGTTCAAGGTCATATGTTGAAAGGTCAAGGTCATAGCTGCATACGTGTACTGAAATTGTGAATTATTTTGAAAACTGTTAACTTTTTGTATAGGCATATATATAAGAATAGTTTGATATATAGGTCAAGGTCATATGTTGAAAGTTCAGGGTCATATCTGTAGAAGAAGACTGAAAATGTGAATTATCTTGATGATCATTTTGATATATGGCTCATGGTCATATGTTCAAAGATCAAGGTCACAGCTGCAAAAGAAGGTATAAATTGCTAATTATCTTGAAAACTATTAACTTTTTGTATTGGCACGTATATTGGATTTATTGTAGGGATTGATATGTCGATCATTCTGATATAAGATTCAAGACCTTGCATTAAAGGTCAAGGTCATAGATGCATAAGAAGACTCAAATTGTTAATTATCTTGAAAACTATTAACTTTTTGTATAGGCATGTATATTACAATATTGAATGTATTTTTGCAAATGATTTTGGCCATATCCTCAGGTAAGCGTTAAGGCCCATGGACCTCTTGTTTTTGTACTGTTATACTATAGTTTTATTTGTACGATGACTGGGTGGCTTTATTTGATCTGTGATTCTGTTTAAGTAGTATAATCATATCTGCGATTCTTTTGGGGTAGTAAAATTTGATCTGCGATTCTGTTTGAGTAGTATAATTTGATCTGTGATTCTGTTGGAGTAGTATAATTTGATCTGTGATTCTGTTGGGGTAGTATAATTTGATCTGTGATTCTGTTGGGGTAGTATAATTTGATCTGTGATTCTGTTGGGGTAGTATAAATTGATCTGTGATTCTGTTGGAGTAGTATAAATTGATCTGTGATTCTGTTGGGGTAGTATAATTTGATCTGTGATTCTGTTGTAGTATAATTTGATCTGTGATTCTGTTGGAGTAGTATAATTTGATCTGTGATTCTGTTGTAGTATAATTTGATCTGTGATTCTGTTGGAGTGGTTTAATTTGATCTGTGATTCTGTTGGAGTGGTTTTATTTGATCTGTATTCTGTTGGAGTAGTATAATTTGATCTGTGATTCTGTTGGGGTAGTATAATTTGATCTGTGATTCTTTTGGGGTAGTATAATTTGATCTGTGATTCTGTTGTGGTATAATTTGATCTGTGATTCTGTTGGGGTGTTTTATTTGATCTGTGATTCTGTTTGAGAAGTAGAATTTGATCTGTGATTCTGTTGAGTAGTATAATTTGATCTGTGATTCTGTTGTAGTATAATTTGATCTGTGATTCTGTTGGAGTGGTTTTATTTGATCTGTGATTCTGTTGGAGTAGCATAATTTGATCTGTGATTCTGTTATAGTAGTATAATTTGATCTGTGATTCTGTTGGGGTAGTATAATTTGATCTGTGATTCTGTTGGGGTACATGTAGAATAATTTGATCTGTGATTCTCTTGGAGTGGTTTTATTTGATCTGTGATTCTCTTGGGGTAGAATAATTTGATCTGTGATTCTGTTGGGGTAGTATAATTTGATCTGTGGTTCTGTTGGAGTAGTATAATTGGATCTGCGATTCTGTTTGAGTAGTATAATTTGATCTGTGATTCTGTTGGAGTAGTATAATTTGATCTGTGGTTCTGTTGGGGTAGTATAATTTGATCTGTGGTTCTGTTTGGTAGTATAATTTGATCCGTGATTCTGTTGGAGTAGTAGAATTTGATCTGTGATTCTGGTTTGGTAGTATAATTATATCTGCGATTCTGTGGGGGTAGTATAATTTGATCTGTAATTCTGTTGGAGTGGTTTTATTTGATCTGTGATTCTGTTGGAGTGATTTTATTTGATCTGTGATTCTGGTGGGGTAGTATAATTTGATCTGTGATTTTGTTGGGGTAGTTTAATTTGATCTGTGATTCAGTTGGAGTGGTTTTATTTGATCTGTGATTCTGTTGGGGTGGTTTTATCGATCTTATGTTTCTACCGAGGTTGTTTTACTGTCTTCTTAATCGAACTTTTTCATATTTTAGGATTAGTAGAAAGATTTAAAGATGGAGAAAATGTTGTCATTGCTGAGGGTTATATGTGGGAATTCGAAAGAAGAGGATTTTTGAAAGCAGGTGGTTTTATCCCCGAGGTTGTCCTGGAACATCCTGAGAGGGTTAGAAGTATGCACGAAGAATTTGTTTATGCAGGTTCAGACGTAGTTGAAGCATTTCAGGTGAAACAAAGTTGTTGAATTTAATGATATGTTTCAATGTATCTTCCCTAATATTTGAAATTTAAACAAACCCTGAATAATTAAAAGTGTCAAAGTCACCACAGGTGGCCTTCAAAATAATTCTAGCTAATTTAAATATGCCTCGGTTATTATCAAAATGTAAACCTCATTTAGGACGTAGATAATAACCTATGCTTTCCATCTATTATGTGTCATAACATTGAGGTGTCGATATGTTTTTTCTATCTTAAACCATGATGGTATTATGAATGGCCTTGCCATTTCGAAGCAAGTTTTTTATGTTTAGCCATAGATTAGATAAGATGCTCTTACGAACTCATGTTCTCACATAAGTAAGAGATATGTAAATTTTTTCTAGTGTATCTCAAGCCACGACGATCCGTACCTAGCAGATTAAAGATATTGCCGCGTATGCCCTATTTGTCGACAGATTAACTATATCAGCTTTAATAAATCATGAAGATAAAAGTCGAGCGATATAACATATGATTATCTGTAGAAATCAAAACACCCTTTACAATTTGAATACAGGGTTTGGGTTTTGCCAATCATTTTCGAAAATACCACCCACTTAAACATCCTTAAATTGTTATCAGCAATGCTATCCACTTCTACATCATTATACTGTAATCGGCAATAATATCGGCACCAATGTCCCTAAATTGTCATCAGCAATGCTATCCATTTCTACATCATTAAACTGTAATTGGCAATACTATCGGCTCCAATGTCCCTAAATTGTCATCTGCAATGTTATCCACTTCTACATCATTACACTGTAATTGGCAATACTATCTGCTCCAATGTCCCTAAATTGTCATCTGCAATGCTATCCACTTCTACATCATTACACTGTAATCGGCAATACTATCGGCTCCAATGTCCCTAAATTGTCATCTGCAATGCTATCCACTTCTACATCATTACACTGTAACCGGAATTACTATCGGCTCTAATGTCCCTAAATTGTCATCTGCAATGCTATCTACTTCTACATCATTACACCGTAATTGGCATTACTATCGGCTCCAATGTCCCTCAATTGTCATCAGCAATGCTATCCACTTCTACATCATTACACTGTAATCGGAATTACAATCGGCTCCAATGTCCCTAAATTGTCATCAGCAATGCTATTCACTTCTACATCATTACACTGTAATCGGAATTACTTTCGGCTCAAATGTCCCTAAGTTGTCATCTGCAAATCTATCCACTTCTACATCATTACACCGTAATCGGCATTACTATCGGCTCCAATGTCCCTAAATTGTCATCTGCAATGCTATCCACTTCTACATCATTACACCGTAATCGGCATTACTATCCGCTCCAATGTCCCTAAATTGTCATCAGCAATGTTATCTACTTCTACATCATTAAACATTAATCGGCAAAACTATCGGCTCCAATGTCCCTAAGTTGTCATCTGCAATGCTTCCACTTCTACATCATTAAACTCTAATCGACAATACTATCTGCTTTTATGTCCCTAAATTGTCATCAGCAATGCTGTCCACTCATAGACAATACCATGAAAGACGTACCTCCATTTAAAGCTAAAAGCAACAACATCTGGCTAGTTTAACCTCAAATACATGTATATCTATATTTCTTATTGGCGAAAATTCCTTTGAATAATTTACAAAATGTCATTGATCTTGTTACTTTGTTCTTTAATTTCAGTATTATGGACACAGAGAAAAATTACGTACAATTGGCCGTGAGGATGACTTAGAGAAACTGAACAGAACGGCACTTAAGGTGGCCAAAGAAGTAGCTGTTGCCACAGGAACATTGATGGCTGGTGGCTTAAGTAACACGGGCTTATATTCCACGGACGCCAAATCTATTGAAGCCGTGAAAGAAATGTTTAAGGTACATTCTGTTTACATATAGTTTCTTCAGAGGTTTCTTGAGTAGGTGTAAAACACTCCAATCTATTTGTTAATTCTCAACAATAATAACATTACATAAACTAACATTTATTTCGATCACTTAAACCTTTACAGGTCCATGACTTATTTTATGATAATTACATAACATTAAATTTTTACCAGCCAGCAGTTCGAACTAGAGATGGAGACATCATAAACACAACAAAACACACATTGAAAATAAAAAACAAAAAGATAGCAACAACATCTTCTTAATGTCTGTATATACATGCACTGTGGCCATATAACCAGGAACAGGGCAATAACTTAGTGGGAAATAGACAAAAAAGCACAAATCAAAACTGTTGATCATAAAACTTTCGGCTCTTGATAAAACAATGTTTATAAAGAAAAAATTGAGATGTTGTCATATGGTTGTAGAAATTTTTGACCAGTGGTCACTAGGCACGCTAGTTTAAAAATGAGCCTTATTTTATCAAACAGTAAACTAAGTCGTTTGACTTGTGACTTTAATTTTAACAACAGGAACAGGTAGTATGGTGTGTTGAAGAAGGAGCCGACTACATCATAGGAGAAACTTTCAATGATTTGGGAGAAGCTATGCTTGCTCTAGAAGCTATTAAAACATACGGCAAAGGTATTTTATATATATATATATATATATATATATATATATATATATATATACATATATATATATATATATATGCGTGTGTGTGTGTGTGTGTGTGTGTGTGTGTGTGTGTGTGTGAAATAATGAATTACTCACTGTAACAAAAAATAAGCATGTAGTTGTTTCTTAAAAAGAACAAAAACATTGTCATTGATTGATGAAATATTTTGGCAAATACATTTTAGTGCAATTTTTGTTCCGATTTCTGTCTTTGATATCCGTTAAAACCATGTACTAGGATCTTGTATGAACATAACAACCCCTTTCCTTTCAGAAAACTTGCCTAGTTCTTTTTATGCAATATGAATTTATACATGGTCTTAAATCAAAACCCCTGCAAAATATTGCAATTTATTTTGGTGATCTTTTGTATATACCAGGTGTACCAGCTGTGATAACATTAGCTGCCTATGTACCAGACAGAACCACTGATGAAGTACCAATACCAGAAGCTTGTCGTAGATTAGAAGAAGCAGGAGCTGCTGTTGTTGGTCTTAATTGTGGGAGGGGTCCTCGCACAATGCTTCCTTTAATGAAGGAGATCAGAAAAGCTTGTAAGGTAGGCTTAAGAACTAACACAAGGTTTATTTTGTTTACAAAATTAACTGCATGGATCTGCTTTATCTTACATTTATTACCAGGATTTGTTTCAATATTATTTTTCTGTAAATATCTTCTATCCAGTTATTACACAGCAAAAAGTCTGACTGGCCACGGAAATGCTTGCAAGTAATTGACAGACATTGATATCTTAAAGTGTTTGTAATCAAAATGTGACATCGTTAATCATCTGTCGTGCTCAAGCATAAATTGACACATATTTAAATATTCTTTACGTAAATATGGACAGTTGTATCTACCTATAAATGTGTAACCATGATCCAATAATGGTTTAATCAAATAATATATTGATGATGGAAAAATATGCATAAGTAATTTCTCGAAATGCACAAATGCAAAATAACGTTTTAAACTTGATCATTCATATTACGTAATATGAGTTAACACTGAGTTAGCCAAATTATAATATTACAAAACAGACTGTATTGGCTGGTAAACAATATCAGTAAACAATGTACAACAACAGACGGTATTGGCTGGTAAACAATATCAGTAAATAATGTACAACAACATTTTGTAATGTAAAAGCAAGGTTTATGTGTGACACCTGACACAGGGTATGTTTGACACGACATGAAATGGTTATAGATTTATTAATTACAGACGACATTCAACAATGACAAATATGAAATGCAGACGACATTTGACAAAGGACATGGTAACGAAATAAAGATATGTAGACATATGACAAAGGATATGGTTTTAAGAATATGACATGCAGACGACATCTAAAGAGTGTATATGGTTACGCATTAATGACATATAGACACATGGCAAATAATATGAATACAGAATTGGGAGATGCAGACGACACCTGACAAAGGACATGGTTACAGAATTGGGACATGAAAAGGCCTAACAAAGACTATGGTTACAGAATTAGAACGTGCAGACGACACCAAAATGACAAGGGTAGTAGCATTAGAAAGTCAAACTCCGGAGAAATGATTGGTTACAAAATAAGGAATTGTAGACGATACTTGAGAAAGGGTTTGCCTCCAGAATTTGAAAGTGCAGATACCTAACATAGGGTATGATTACAAAATTAGGAAGAACAGTTGACTCCTGACAAAGGTATGGTTACAGAATCAGACAATGCAGACGATATCTGACAAAGGCAGTTACAGAATCCGAAAATGTAGACGACACATGACAAAAGGTATAGAAACAGATTACAAAATGTAGAAGAAATGCAGTTTTTGATACAATTTTATTAGCTCACCTGAGCACAAAATGCTCAAGTGAGCTATTGTGATTGGTCATTGTCCGTCGTGCGTCAACTTTTGATTGTTAACACTCCCGAGGCCCTAATTTAAGTCTAATCTTCATCAAACATTGTCAGATTCATCCTCTTGATAAATGCTAGCTCACGTTCGTAAATTGGTCATGTTGGGTCAGTAAGTAGGTCACTAGGTCAAATTCCAAAAAAAAACCTTGTTAACATTCATGAGGCCCCAATTTTAGTCAAATCTTCATCATACTTGCTCAGAATGATCCTCTTGACAAAAGCTAGCTGAAGTTCGTATATTGGCCACGTTGGATCAGTAAGTAGGTCACTAGGTCAAATTTAAAAAAAAACTTGTTTACACTCCTGAGGCCCAATTTGAGTGCAATATTCATCCAAACTAGTCAGAATGATCTTCTTGACAAAAGATATATTCGTATATTGGCCATGTTGGGTCAATAAGTAGGTCACTAGGTCAAATTCCAGAAAAACCTTGTTAACACTCCTGAGGCCCCAATTTTAGTTCAATCTTCATTAATCTTGCTCAGAATGATCCTCCTGAAAAAAGCTAGCTGAAGTTTGTATATTGGCCATGTTGGGTCAATAAGTAGGTCACTAGTTCAAATAATAGAAAAACCCTGTTAACACTCCTAAGGCCCTAATTTGAGTGCAATTTTCATCAAACATTGTCAGATTGATTCTCTTGACAAAAGCTAGCAAAAGTTCGTATATGGGCCATTTTGGGTCAATAAGTAGATCACTAGGTCAAATAATAGAAAAAACTTGTTAACACTCCTGAGGCCGCAATTTGAGTCCAATCTTCATTAAACATTTTCAGAATGATCCTCTTGACAAAAGCTAGCTAGAGATCTAATATGGGCCTTGTTGGGTCAATAAATAGGTCACTAGGTCAAATAATAGAAAAACCTTGTTAACGCTCCTAAGGCCCCAATTTGAGCCCAATCTTCATCAAACTTTGTCAGATTGATCCTCTTGACTTAAGCTAGCTCAATTTTGTATATGGGCCATGTTGGGGTAAATATAAAGTAATTCACTTTTTCAAATAATAGAAAAACCATGTTAACACTGCTGAGGCCCCAATTTAAATCCAATCATTATCAGACTCAGTCAGATTGATCCTCTTGACAAAAGCTAGCTCAACTTCGTATATTGGCCATGTTGGTTCAGTAAGTAGGTCACTAGGTCAAATTCCAAAAAAAAAACTTGTTTACACTCCTGAGGCCCAATTTGAGTGCAATCTTCATCCAACCTAGTCAGAATGATCCTCTTGACAAAAGCTAGCTCACATTCGTATATTGGCCGTGTTGGGTCAATAAGTAGGTCACTAGGTCAAATTTCAGAAAAACCTTGTTAACACTCCTGAGGCCGCAATTTTAGTTCAATCTTGATTAAACTTGCTCAGAATGATCATCTTGACAAAAGCTAGCTCATATTTGTATATGGGCCATGTTTGTTTAATAAGAAGGTCACTAGGTCAAATAATAGAAAAACCTTGTAAACACCCCTGAGGCACCAATTTTATTCCAATCTTTATTTAACGTAGTCAGAATGATCTTCTTGACAAAAACTAGCTCAGGTTCATATATGGCCAATGTTGGGTCAATAAGTAGGTCACTTGGTCAAATTATATAAAAACAATGTTAACACATCTGAGGGCTCAATTTTAGTCCAATCTTCATCAAACTTAATCAGAATGATCCTCTTGACAAAAGCTAGCTAAAGTTTGTTTTCTGGTTATGTTGTGTCAATAAGTGGGTAACTAGGTTAAATTATATAAAAACTTTGTTAACACATCTGAGGGCTCAATTTTAGACTTATCTTCATCAAACTTGCTGAGATTGATTCTCCTGACAAAAGCTACTTCAAGTTTTTATATGGGTCATGTTGGGTCAATAAGTAGGTTACTAGTTCGAAATTTAGGAAAAATCTCTTTTAAAAATAGAAGCTCCAATTTGCCAAAATCAAGCTGAGTGTACATCATTTTCAGGTGAGCGTCCAGGGCCTTCATGGCACTCTTGTTTGAATAATGTATGATTGCTGTTTAAGAAAATCACTTGCTCATCATTGCACTTAAAACTTTTAGGGACCAATTGCAGCAGTTCCGGTTCCCTTTCGTACCGGAGACCAATGCAAATCATTTCAGTCCCTTAAGGATCCTGAAACTGGTAAGTACAAGTAAATTGATATACATACAAATATTTGTTATCCTTGGCATATATAGTTTATTGGGTTTTTCTTTCTGTATCATATACATATTACGTACATGTGCCAGGTGCAGACAAGTAAATATATCTTATCTTTATCGTAGTGATGTATGCATATCTATATGTGTGCTAGGGTTTTTTGCAGACAATATACTCTTAATCAGTAAGATGTATGTTTTGCTCGTGAATATACTTTTTAAAAACATGGCTTAAATTTTATGACATTATTTTTATATGATAAATTCGGCTAATGTGGGTTGCAAAATAATAAAAATTATACAAATGCTGTGATTCAAAGCATCATTATTTAATCCAACCAAAGCTTTCTTTAATATCAAATTCAATTATTCTTTACTGTGATATGTCTAAATGATCATTTTCTGGAAAACTGGAGATAGTTAGCTTTTTGAAATATTTTTTTTTTTCAATACTGACATTAGGAGTATATTGTTTGTTTTTCTCTAGGAAAATATCTAAACCTACTGGACCTTCAGTGTATGATGTGTAATCGCTCAGACATCAGAAAGTTCGCTAAAGAAGCCAAGGAAATAGGAATTAATTATATCGGTCTTTGCTGTGGAAATGCTGCTAATTATATGCGCGAGATTGCCGAAGTTTATGGTCGAAATCCAGAAGCTTCTCGGTTCAGACCAGACCTGGCTCAAAATATTCTCTTTGGCGACCGAGCATGCTCCAAGACAAGGGAACATGTAATGGGAATTGATGATAAAACCGTCTTCCAGGAACACAAAGATTGGTAGAATTACTACAGAAAACTGCTTTCTAAAAACTGTTCTCTTGTATAACTGCCATGTGCTTCTCTCGAATGCAATGCTTTTATATTTTATTAACATTCAAAAGTAGACCGTGACGTCACAACTAATGACTGTTCTAAATAAGAGAAACAGAATGATTAATGCTTTTTTACAATATCTAAACATGACGTTCTAGTTCATGTTGATGTGTAAGTAAATCCTCTGCTTGTATTGACAAATTTACTATTAAATTGAAAAGTGTATGAGTGAGGTTGTCTGCCTGGGGTCCGAGACTGCTGTCAATATTTTGCCTATAGTAAGTAAAAAAACAGATCCATGATCTGTAAAACATTGTTTGCTATTATATGTATATTTCATTTTCATATTTTAAAATTGAAATTTAATAAAAATAAAACATTATGGTTACATGGCTTTGTTAAGTTATTTACTTTAAAGGTTTTGTTCTGTCTATGGTTTTATATTTAGACTTCTTTATATCAGTTCATCAATCACAAGTCCTCGCCCAGTAACAAATCAAAAAAATCATATCAATATTCCTGATTATTTTACAATCTTTCTTATTATCACAGAATTTTGAAGTCCTCATATTTATTTATTTATTTATTTGTTTGTTTATTTATTCATTTATTTATTTATTTATTTTCAATTATTTATTTATGTGTATTTTGTGTTTTTTTACTTTATAACTCTCCTCGATTTGTCGCCAAACCTCTTATAACGTCAATATTAGACGGAACAAATTAAAGTGACGAATCAAAGCTTTATTTGTACACAATCACACTGAACACATAATTTTGTTTAAAACTGTATACAATTTTACTGATCCTTCTGTCTCGTATTAATAACATGGAGGTCTTTGGGTCCACCAAAATAGTGGATATTGGTAGACAAGGCTTTTCAATTGTTTTTCCATACATTGTCTCGTCATGCAATTCAAAGCATCATAACATCAGAAGCTCGATGTTATCGTCATAACATCAGAAGCTCGATGTTTTCATCAGAAGCTTGATGTTTTCATCATAACATGAGAAGATCGGTGTTTTCATCAAAACATTAGAGGCTCGGTGTTTTCATCATAACATTAGAGGCTTGGTGTTTTCATCATAATATTAGAGGCTCGATGTTTTCATTATGACATAAGAAGCTCGGTGTTTTCAACATAACATCAGAAACTCGATGTTTTCTTCATAATATCAGAAGTTTGATGTTTTCATCATAACATCAGAAACCCGATGTTTTAATCATTACATCAGAAGTTTTATGTGTTGTACTCGGTGGCCGAGTCGTCTAAAGCGCGCGCTTACGGATCACAGTGCCTCTCACCGCCTGTGTTCGAGTCACACTCGAGACAGATCCTATTGTAACAAAGTTTGTCAGTTCGCTTGCCGAAGGTCGGTGGTTTTCTCCGAGCACTCCGGTTTCCTCCACCATCCCAGAACTGACCGCCTCGAAATAAGTGAAAGATTCTTGACTGGGGCGTAAAACACCATTACTCCACTCCACTCGATGTTTTCATCATAACATTAGAAGCTCGGTGTTTTCATCATAACATTAGAGGCTCGACGTTTTTATTATGACATAAGAAGCTCGGTGTTTTCATCATAACATCAGAAACTCGATGTTTTCATCATAATATCAGAAGTTTGATGTTTTCATCATAACATCAGAAACTCGATGCTTTAATCATAACATCAGAAGTTGTGTGTGTTGTACTCGGTGGCTGAGTGGTTTAAAGCGCGCGCTTACGGATCACAGTGCCTCTCACCGCCTGTGTTCGAGTCACACTCAGGACAGATCCTATTGTGAGAAAGTTGTCAGTTCGCTTGCCGAAGGTCGGTGGTTTTCTCCGGGCACTCCGGTTTCCTCCACCATCCTAGAACTGACGCCTCGAAATAAGTGAAAGATTCTTGACTGGGGCGTAAAACACCATTACTCCACTCCACTCCAATCCACTCGATGTTTTCATCATAACATTAGAAGCTCGGTGTTTTCATCATAACATTAGAGACTCGGTGTTTTCATCATAACATCAGAAGCTCGGTGTTTTTATCATGACATTAGAGGCTCGGTGTTGTTCATCATAACATCAGAAGCTCGATGTTTTCATCAAAAGCTTGATGTTTTCATCATAACATCAGAAGATCGGTGTTTTCATCATAACATTAGAGGCTCGGTGTTTTCATCATAACATTAGAGGCTCGGTGTTGTCATCATAACATTAGAGGCTCGGTGTTTTTATCATAACATCAGAAGCTTGATGTTTTCATCATGACATCAGAAGCTCTGTATTTTCATCATAACATTAGAGGCTCGATGTTTTCATCATAACTTATAAATAGAGGCTCGATGTTTCATTATACATAGAGGCTCGGTGTTTTCATTATAACATCAGAAGCTCCGTGTTTTATCATAATATAGAGGCTCGGTGTTTTCATCATAACATTAGAGGCTCGATGTTTTCATCATAACATCAGAAGCTCGGTGTTTTCATCATAACATCAGAAGCTCGGTGTTTTCGTCTTAAAATTAGAGGCTCGATGTTTTCATTATAACATTAGAGGCTCGGTGTTTTCATTATAACATCAGAAGCTCCGTGTTTTTATCATAATATTAGAGGCTCGGTGTTTTCATCATAACATTAGAGGCTCGATGTTTTCATCATAACATCAGAAGCTCGGTGTTTTCATCATAACATCAGAAGCTAAGTGTTTTTATCATAATATTAGAGGCTCGGTGTTTTCATCATAACATTAGAGGCTTGGTGTTTTCATTATAACATCAGAAGCTTAGTGTTTTTATCATAACATTAGAGGCTCGGTGTTGTCATCATAACATTAGAGGCTATTATTGTGATGCGCATTTGCTGATTTGTTTAGTTGTAGTGTTTAGTTGTAATAGGCAAGCTTCGTGTAATCAGTATTTTAGATATAAATAAATCACATGTTTAATGATTACACGATTGCCTATTGGATAACACATGGTCTTTTTAGCTCACCTGAGCTGAAAGTTCAGGTGAGCTATTGCTATATCCACCTTCGTTCGTCGTGCGTCGTCCGTAAACTTATTACATTTTAATCTTCTCCTCCAAAACCACTGGGCCAAATTTAATGAAACTTGGTAGCCATCATGCCTGGGTGAAGCCCTTTTAGATTTGCACAAATGAAGGAGTTATGTCCCCTTGGGGCCCCATAAAGGGGAAATAGTGAAAAACTTTAAAAAATCTTCCCCTCTGAATCTACAAGAGATATACCTTAGTTATTTCATTTATAACATCCTTAGGTCATCTAGTTTCAGATTTGCACAAATGGTAGCCATGGGGCTCAAAATGGGGAAAATTGTAAGGCACTGAGTGGGGAAATTGCTAAAAATTATATATTTGTCACTATATCTTGAAAACTATTAACTTTTGTATAGGCATGTATATTAGAAAATTGTAGGTATTGCGACAACGATTATTTTAATATATAAATCAGGGTCATATGTTGAAAGGTCAAGGTCAAAACTGCAAAAAAAGACTTAAATTGCTAATTAGCTTGACAACTTTTAACTTTTTGTATAGGCATGTATATTAGAATATTGTAGGTATTGCGAAAACAATCATTTTGATATATGGTACAAGGTCATATGTTGAAAGGTCAAGGTCACAGCTGCAGAAGAAAGCTTTAATTGCTAATTATCTTGAAAACTATTAACTTTTTGTATAGGCATGTATATTAGAATATTGTAGGTATTTACATGACGATCATTTTGATATATAGTTCAAGGTCATATGTTGAAAGGTCAAGGTCAAAACTGCAAAAAAAGACTTAAATTGCTAATTAGCTTGAAAACTATTAACTTTTTGTATAGGCATGTATATTAGAATATTGTAGGTATTGCGAAAACAATTATTTTGATATATGGTACAAGGTCATATGTTGAAAGGTCAAGGGTCACAGCTGCAGAAGAAAGCTTTAATTGCTAATTATCTTGAAAACTATTAACTTTTTGTATAGGCATGTATATTAGAATATTGTAGGTATTTACATGACGATCATTTTGATATATAGTTCAAGGTCATAAGTTGAAAGGTCAAGGTCACAGCTGCAAAAGAAGACTGAAATTCTTAATTATCTTGAAAATTATTAAACCTTTTTGTACAGGCATGTATATTAGAATTTTGTAGGTATTGCGACAACGATCATTTTGATATATGAATCAAGCTCATATATTGAAAGGTCAAGGTCACAGCTGCAAAAGAAGACTTAAATTGCTAATTATCTTTAAAAAATATTAACTTTTTGTATAGGCATGCATATTGGAATATTGTAGATATTGCGAAGCGATCATTTTGATATATGGTTCAAGGTCATATGTTGAAAGGTCAAGGTCACAGCTGCAGAAGAAGATTAAAATTGTAATTATCTTGAAAACTATTAACTTGTATATTAGAATATTGTAGGTATTGACATGACGATCATTTTGATATATGGTTCAAGGTCATATGTTGAAAGGTCAAGGTCATAGATGTAAATAACGACTTAAATTGCTAATTATCTTGAGAATTATTAACATAACATTAACATAACGTATAGGCATGTATATTAGAATATTGTAGGTATTGACATGTCGGTCATTTTTATATATGGTTCAAGGTTATATGTTCAAAACTCAAGGTCATATAAACATAGGAATACTAAAATTATTAATTATCTTGAAAGCTATTAATTTCATGCATAGGCATGTATATTAGAATATTGTAGGTATTGACATGACAATGATATATGGTTCGAGGTCATATATGTTCAAAGGTCAAGGACATAGCTGCATAATTATACTGAAATTGATTAATGTTTTGGAAATTATTTTTTGCCCTACAGTTATATTATATAAGCTACTTATAAATGAAATGTGAGTGGATATATTTCTGATTAAGTTTTGTGGGATTTCTTAATTTGAGAAAACTTTAAAAGTTTCTGTACTTATTATATTATCTATTGCACTTTGCAAACAATATTGGACATATCTTCAGGTGAGCGTTAAGGCCCATGGGCCTCTTGTTTCAGAAGACAGTCTACCCCAACCTTTCATCATGGAATTAACTAAACGGTTCTAAATTGTCTTGTTGTTCATTTCTTTGAAATGAAAAGGAAAGAAATGGTTCTGAAAAATGAGCTTAGCAAACCGTACTACAAAACGATTCTAATACAGACAGTTTTATTATATTGCGATAATTATTTCTGCAATGCTATAGGGTTTAAATTACGTTTGAAAGAAAATTATTTACTCAAAATTCATTTAATTTTCCAAAAATATATCAGTTTATTATTAAGTGGAAGATTTAAGCTAGAAAGCATATTCCTCACAAAGTTACGATTTTAAACAAAATAATAAAACAATTGAACCAGGCCAAATAAATCATAACTAATATCAATGAATATAAACTATTAAAAGACTTCCAACAAGTTGAAAAAAAGATCAGTATTACATGTACATCTATATGGTAGGAGTAAGTGGACGACATCTAATAGTGATACAACCGATAGGAGGGCAGTACCAACCGATAGGAGGGTAGTACAAGACAAAAACAACCGATAGGAGGGTAGTACAAGACAAATACAACCGATAGGAGGGCGGAACAAGACAAATCCAAACGATAGGAGGGCAGTGCGAGACTAATACAACTGATAGGGGGAAGCACAAGACAAATACAACCGATAGGAGGGCAGTACAAGACAAATACAACCGATAGGAGGGCAGTACAAGACAAAAACAACCGATAGGAGGGTAGTACAAAACAAAGACAACCGATAGGAGGGTAGTACAAGATAAATACAACCGATATGAGGGTAGTACAAGACAAATACAACCGATAGGAGGGCAGTACAGGACAAATACAACCGATAAGAGGGCGGAACAAGACAAATCCAAACGATAGGAGGGCAGTACAAGACAAATACAACCGATAGGAGGGCGGAACAAGACAAATACAACCGATAAGAGGTCGGAACAAGATAAATCCAAACGATAGGAGGGCAGTACAAGACTAATACAACTGATAGGGGGAAGCACAAGACAAATACAACCGATAGGAGGGCAGTACAAAACAAAGACAACCGATAGGAGGGTAGAACAAGACAAAAACAACCGATAGGAGGGCAGAACAAGACAAATACAACCGATAGGAGGGCGGAACAAGACAAATCCAAACGATAGGAGGGCAGTACAAGACAAATCCCAACGAAAGGAGGGCAGTATAAGACAAATACAACCGATAGGAGGACAGCACAAGACAAATACAACCGATAAGAGGGCGGAACAAGACAAATCCAAACGATAGGAGGGCAGCACAAGACAAATACAACTGATAGGGGGAAGCACAAGACAAATACAACCAATAGGAGGGCAGAACAAGACAAATACAACCGATAGGAGGGCGGAACAAGACAAATACAACCGATAGGAGGACAGTACAAGACAAATACAATCGACAGGAGGGCGGAACAAGACAAATCTAAACGATAGGAGGGCAATACAAGACAAATACAACCGATAGGAGGGCAGCACAAGACAAATACAACCGATAGGAGGGCAGCACAAGACAAATACAACCGATAGGAGGGCAGCACAAGTTAAATACAACCGATAGAAGGGCAGTACAAGACAAATACAACCGAAAAGAGGACAGAACAAGACAAATACAACCGATAGGAGGGCGAAACAAGACAAATACAACCAATAGGAGGGCAGCACGCACAGGACAAATACAACCGATAGGAGGGCAACACAAGACAAATACAACCGATAGGAGGGCAGCACAAGACAAATACAACCGGTAGGAGGGCAGTACTTGACAAATACAACCGATAGGAGGGCAGTACAAGACAAATATAATCTATAGGAGGGCGGAACAAGACAAATAAAACCAATAGGAGGGCAGTACAAGACGAATACACCGATAGGAGGACAATACAAGACAAAGACCCAATAGCAATAACTCAGACAACGTTTGTGTTACCCGGATTATCGGGAATTTACCAGGTAAACCAACTTGATGAGTACATGTTCTGATATCCAAGACAGCTGTTAGACTATAAGTAACAGATGTCTCAATACACATATTTACAATTAAGCAACTAAATACTATTTGAAACAAAGCTATAAACGTCAATGTTGTAATTAAGAATTTAACAGTGATTTTTCAATGTATTAAATGATAAAAAGCAAAATTCACAACTAAAACGTAAGCACAATAGTAGTTAGAAGAGGCTTATCATAGGTTTGTTAGTTACATCAGCTATACCAGATGTAGGAAGTAAGTTCCCTTGGCTTATTTAGTGCTTAACATTCAATGTCAGCTGTCATTATATTGGTGAAAATATTACTGTCCAAAACCAACTGCTTCATCACTCATATGCTTAAAGCTTACTGTCGCGTGGCTTGCTTTACGTGTTATTACTTCTGTACGGTTTATTACTCTGCATATTAACATATGTAACTTCCTATTGTTGTTTTATTCACTTTTCTGCTTTAAGAAGGCTTTATATAACATTTGCCATACAAATTGTTGCCCTCGCTCATGAAATTTAGAATTCATACCGTCCCTTCCTTTCATTGATTCCACATTTGGAAGTTTATGGTAATTTCTCTATTTCTAGGGAAAAACATTTATCCAAATGATCTTGAATGTATTTCTTGTAATCGAGAAGACATCAGGAAATTTGCTGATGAAGTCAAAGCTATTGGTGTAAACTACATCGGTCTGTGTTGTGGAAATTCCCCAGCATTTACACGGGAACTGGCCATAAAATTTGGACGAAATCCAGCATCCATGAAATATTATCCGGACCATTCACAGAGTGTGATTTTTGGGAGGAAGTACAAAGGATCCGATAAAACTGCAAGATTTATGACTGGGGATGTCGATGATTAGGAACACTTAAAATCTTATGATTTTTGCATTTTGACTGGGGATGTTGATGATTATGAACACGAACTAGGGATGTTGGTGGTTAGGAACATTTGAAATCTTATGGTTGTTATATTTATTACTGGGGATGTTGATAATTAGGGACTGGGAATGTTGATGAATAGGAACACATGAAATCTTATGATTGTTATATTTATGACTGGGAATGTTGATGAATAGGAACACATGAAATCTTTTGATTGTTATATTTATGACTGGGGATGTTGATAATTAGGAACACTTAAAATCTTATGATTTTTATATTTATGACTGGGGATGTTGATGGTTAGGAACACTTGAAATCTTATGATTTTTATATTTATGACTGGGGATGTTGATAATTAGGGACTTGGAATGTTGATGGATAGGAACACATGAAATCTTATGATTGATATATTTATGACATGGGATGTTGATAATTAGGAACACTTGAAATCTTATGATTTTTATATTTATGACTGGGGATGTTGATGGTTAGGAACACTTGGAATCAGGAACACGTGAAATCTTATGATTGTTATATTTATGACTGGGGATGTTGATGGATAGGAACACTTGAAATCTTATGATTTTTATATTTATGACTGGGAATGTTGAATGTTAGGAACACTTGAAATCTTATGATTGTTATATTTATGACTGGGAATGTTGATAATTAGGAACACTTGAAATCTTATGATTGTTATATTTATGACTGGGAATGTTGATAATTAGGAACACTTGAAATCTTATGATTTTTATATTTATGACTGGGGATTTTGATGGTTAGGAACACTTAAAATCTTATGATTTTTATATTTATGACTGGGGATGTTGGTAATAAGGAACACTTGCAGTTTTATCATTTTTGCATTTATGACTGGGGATGTTGATGGATAGGAACACATAAAATCTTTTGATCGTTATATTTTTGACTTGGAATGTTGATAATTGGGAACACTTGAAATCTTATGATTTTTATATTTATGACTGGGGATGTTGAAGGTTAGGAACACCTGAAATCTTATGATTTTGATATTTATATATCATAGAATATATGTTATACCAACAATACAGTGTATATTTTAGAATATTTAAATAAATCTAGCATACAAATCAGTTTGTTGTTTTTCATTTGAAAAATCCGCCATGACTTACTTAATTAGCATCAAAAGGTATTTGTGAAAACACTCTGTAACTCTACTTGAACTGCATTTGATGCTCTTCGTACTTTGGAAATTTGACTTTTTTGTTAGGCAGAAATTTCGATTTCCATTTTGAATAGGGAAATTTGTAACAAGAGCTACAAACAAACCATTGTTATATAATAAAAAAATCAAGGCATCGCAAGATAAAATCCGATACATGTATTAAAAAGGTGCATGAATTTGTAAAGACGAGATCATTTAATAAAAGGTAAGAGGTAATGTCTTTGATGTTTAAGATACATTTCTGATTCATAATTTACATTCTTTTTCAGGCACCTGGATCTATCCAAATGACCTTGAATGCATTTCATGTAACCGTAACGACATAAGGGAATTTGTACAAGCTGCCAAAACAATAGGCGTGAATTATATAGGCCTTTGT
Source organism: Tegillarca granosa (assembly GCA_029721355.1). Taxonomy (NCBI): domain Eukaryota; kingdom Metazoa; phylum Mollusca; class Bivalvia; order Arcoida; family Arcidae; genus Tegillarca; species Tegillarca granosa. Next base: position 5,406,626 of record CM056596.1, on the reverse strand, counting down.
TGTGGAAACTCGCCTGCATTTACGCGGGAAATAGCACATGCTTATGGTCGTAGCCCACCATCAATGAGGTTTTACCCAGATACATCAATGAGTTTTGTTTTTGGAAATAAAGAACAGCATTATAAACAAAGCTCAAAACTTCGAGATTTCATGATGGGAGACAATCAGTGAACTACTGACATAACACATAGAATGTGACTGTAAAATATACAAAGAAATGGTTACTGGCTTTGAATTCGTGAAATACAAGTACAGTCCTTGGTTCATATATTAAAACAAGAGGCCCATGGGCCTTAACGCTCACCTGAGAATGTGCCCAAAATTGTTTGCAAAGTGCAATAGACAATATGTTGAGTACAGAAGTTTTCTCCAGTTAAGAACTACCACAGTACTTAATCAGAAATATCTAGTCTCATTTCATTTATAAGTACTTAATATGCATGTTGTAACTGTAGCTCCAATAAATAATTTCCAAATCGCTAACGATTTCAGTATACTTATGCAGCTATGTCCTTGACCTTTGCACCTATGACCTTGAAACATAAATCAAAATGAGTGTCACAATAATACCTACAATATTCTGATATACATACCTATACAAAAAGTTAATAGTTTTCAAGATAATTAGCAATTTAAGTCTTCTTCTGCAGCTGTGACCTTGACCTTTCAACATATGACCTTGAACAATATATCAAAATGATTAGCATGTCAATACCTACAATATTCTTATATACCTGGCTATACAAAAAGTTAGTAGTTTTCAAGATAATTAGCAATTTAAGTCTTCTTCTGCAGCTGTGACCTTGACCTTTCAACATGACCATGAACCATATATCAAAATGATCATTGTCACAATACCTACAATATTCTAATATACATGCCTATACAAAAAGTAAGTAGTTTTTCAGATAACAAACAATTGTAATCTTCTGATACATCTATGACCTTGACCTTTAAACATATTACTTTGAAATATATATTAAAATCATTGTCATTTGAACTTATGAACTTGAGCCATATATCAAAATGATCCTTGTAATAACATCTGCAATATTCTAATGTACATGTGTATACAAAAAGTTAATAGTTTTCAAGATATATTGATTAGTACATGTATATAATTTTTAGCAATTTCCCCCTTAATTACCCTGCCATTTTTCCCATTTGGAGCCCCACGGCTACCATTTGGGCAAATTTGAAACTAGATGTCCTAAGGATGTTATGCATGAAATCTCGTGTGTTCAGAGGAGAAGATTTTCACTGTTTTCCCCTTTATGGGGCCCAAAGGGGACATATCCTGTTCATTTGTGCAAATCTAAAAGAACTTCACCTAGGCATCATTACTGCTAAATATCATCAAATTTGGCACTGTAGTTTTGGAGGAGAAGATTGAAATGTAAAGTTTATACATGACGTATGATGCACGGCGGACGGGGATAGCTCAGGTGAGCTAATCAAATAATTAATAAAGAACACATTATAAACACCATTGCCATACATTTTATTTTCTGCATGTGCAGCTTGAATACAATTTGAAACACTTGAATTATCGTGTGAGGCAGTGTACATTAATTATAAAATATATAACAATTCTCAATAAATTTTCATCAAATTTCTTGCTTTTTATTACTTTTATAGAAGTGATAGTTTATATATCTTATTAATTGTATAAGGCACTTACATTAATATGAAATCATTCATCATAATTATAATATTTATAACTGGTCTTAGTTTTATAATCAATCCTTTATTAGGATTTCCTTAACATAATTATATCAATTTTCGACATAAATTTGTGGTAATACTAATCCAAGTGTTCTACAAAATTAGAATACAGGTGTTAAAAGCTTAACTTGATCATGAAAATGACCAATAAATTGTACATTAACCTAATTTTAGTTAACATTTCTAAAATTGCCAAATAACAGTGAAGAATCTTTGTATTGGAATTATTGAGAAACTCTATATTGGATATCAACACAAAAGATAAGTTTATCTATAAGAAAGTGTAAAAGAAATTTTGGAAATTATTTTCAAATGAAATATTTATTTATGCAAAAATTATTCAATGAACAAACTGAAAAAAACCTAATAACAATAAAGTACTAAAGGTAGAAGAAAACACAATATTATATGTTGTAGAAGTTAATGTATACTTACAAATTTCTTTGTCAAAAACCTTTAATACACCTTTATTTAATTTATAAGACATGTTCATTAAGGTTCCATCCAAAACACCTGATAAGTTAAGGCAGTGATAAAGGGAAGGTTATCACAGGTACCTAAATTTTAACCTTGGATATGATTAACACTAACACTACAATCAAAACAATGACCTATTTTCACCAAACAAATATATATATATATATATATATATATATATATATATATATATATATATATATATATATATATATATATATACATGTTTCTTGGACTGAAGTTAAGGGACCTGCAAAAAATCACTTTCAGAAATAAAATAATTCAGTCATAATGGTCCATTGATCTAATGTAGATCTGTTGTTAATATTGTTTACATCAGAAAAGCAAAACAGCATAATTTTTAGTTGTTTATCATGAAAACAGCTGGAGATATGTATGTTTCATTGTTTGTATCAATACTATTTCAGTATAAATAACTAATGCTTGTGCACAAATGAATTGATGCTGTTAATGCAAAACAATGATTTAAACTCTGTGTGTGTGTGTGTGTGTTTGGAATGTTACAATACTAGATTTACACAATGCTTGAATATAAGCACCAACCAATAACCTAAACAAAACATACTTATATCATATAACAAACAAAATCAACACATCAATAAAATAAATAGTGACAACTAAGTCACATTGTAATATCTCTATCACCTTGTAGTGCACCTGTCACTGTATGTATACTATCATACAAACACAATAATAGCTGAAACAACCACCTGTTTAACAATACATGGTTTAAATATAAAAATCCATCATAATTTAAGTTTTTTGAATGATTTTGGTTTGCCAAAACTTTTCCTTCTAAGCCAAGAAAACAGTGTTTTCCTGCTTCTACTACATACCCTAATATTTTGTAACTAACCTTTTGTAAAAAAAAAAAAAAAAAAAAAAAAAAAAAAAAAAAAAAAAAAAAAAAAAAAGGAGCAAATAATTTTTTTTTACCAAGCCTTTTTTTAAAGTTCAGTATAACATACAAGGTGATCTGGCCCTGGTTTCACAATCATTAACTAAGATTTCCTTAAGTTTAGCAAATTTTGGCAATCTGTTTCTGAGTTACAAACATTTGTGATAAAACAAAATAAAAAACAAAATAAATCTTGAAGACATTTTTAAAATGACTCCTTAAATTTCTGAATATAAATAAATTAACCAAATTATTAAGGTTTCAAATTTGCCAGATTTAAGTTAAGGAAAATCTAAGATAAGGAATTATTGTGAAACCAGGGCCTGAATAATTTATGTATTAACAACAGGATAGTCAGAAAATCACAAAATTTTTACATAACTTTCTGTGATAAATGAAATTGTTTCAATAAAGCAAACTGTAATCTTTGAAAGTTTTTTCTTTTGGACACACAATTATCTAATTTTCTTTTATTAATTTCAATTTTTTTGCTCTTTTGCTGTTTAAAAAAATTACATGATGAACAATACTTAAAAATCACAATTTTCAACATATAATAGTTACAGTTATAAAAAGTTCAAACTATGTTAACTTTTAAATATCAAAATGAGAAAAAATTCTGTAAAAAAAAAAAATTATGCTTCAAACATCTTAATTGGTCCACGAAAATTTATGAAAATGTTTTAAAAAATTTAATTATCACAGGAAAGTATATGTAAAGATAAAATACTTAAAATGATAAATGCTTGGCTTCATATGGTACAATGTAATTCATGAGTGTCATAATGAAAAATTTAAATAAATTGGGACACTAAACAGAATTCAATTTCAGAGACATCTCAAGTCAAAAAACATAAAATTGAATTCTGCACTCTCGACTGAAAACAAGTGAGATTCCAGGTTTTTTTTTTTTTTAATTTTTTTTTTTTGTATAAGATGCTATATACAATAATTACATTGACATATTGAGAACTGTAAAATGTTACAAAATAGAAATGATATTAAATGATATCATAAATAACAATCACCTTTTTATTACATTATTTGATATGTAGCAATATATCACACTTGACAAAAATGATTCAAAAGAATACAGTAAAACTATGGTAACTCAGTAGTAAACCACACTTTACTTATGACTCTTGAGATATCCAGGAGTTTTTAATTTCTAATTTAAAACAACATACCATTAAGGTAAAATAATTGACTTTAAAAGTTCATAATACTAAGATAACACAATATGAAATACAAGTATTCCTCTGTAATGTATCAATACAAACACCAAATGTTCAAAATATTATAATAATATGTTATAGTCATTATAGTCATGCTAAGTAATGTTATATAATAAACATATAATGAGACAGTGTAAAAATATAGAAATATATATGTATATTTGTGCTCAGGTCAAATAAATTCAGAGCTGAATTCCTTATGCAGGAAGTAAACCTTCATCAAGAGTGAGACTATGTTGGGTTATTAAAATCTATTAAAAAGTTTACAACCTGAAACTTACATCATAAATCCATAAGTTAATAACAACAATAAACTGAATTCATTTAAATGTATTGAAAACAATGAAGAAATTCTAATGAAAACAACAACAATGTTGTAAACAATTAGCAAAATAATGTGAAAATAATTGCCACTAGAACATGCTGTAAAACAAATAATTCATCAAATTCTTCAGTAAAACAAAATTAATTTAATGAAAATAATATATATGAAAATTAAAAAAAAAATTGTTCTAAAATTTTTATTGCTACTTCTAATAAGATACTGAACACAAGAATGATAAAAATTTTGATGAAAAAGACCTTGAACTAATAATATAACACAAAAAAAAAAAAAATTAAGATAAGAATCAGCTAATTGCTTTTTAAAGAATACTGAACACTATTAAATAAATGGAGAAATATATTCTATTTTATAATAGCAGCACCACTCTACATATGTAATAAAATAAAGGTTTTAGTGGAAAATTAGACAATACCCAACCATGCAATAAGTCTATGCACATACATGTAATTTTTTTGTTTATTTTTTATTTATTTATTACTACACCACTTATTGGAATATTTTTTAAAAATGAAAAATCAGATTGCACTGAAATTCTAACTTGATCTGTATTTTATAGCAATGGTAATAAACTGTCAATAATTGTAAAAAAATTAATTTTATTAATTTGTTCTCATTTCATCATCTGAAAACCAAATCGGGTACAGATAGATGACTAGAAGGACATACAGATGTATGGACACACACCTATTGATAAAAAAACAGCAAGTATTACAAAATACACTACTGATGGAGAATAAATTCTGTTTTGTAAATATTTACTTTTTCTGAAAAACTTTGGAAAAAAATTAATAAAAGCACTATATCTTTTTATTTAAAATATCAAAAATAATTATGAACATATTGAAAAATCACATAATATTTAGTGCAGGAAACTAAATTTTTTTCCAACAACTGTAGTCTGACACTTCTACTGATCAAACCTGATGTGATAATTCAAATAGCACATCAATATTTCAATATACATGTACTTGTGATAATTAAAATAAAACTATTCTATGTTTTACATGTACTAAACAAATACAAATTTTCAACAATTCTCAATTTGTAATGGTTTATTAGTGATAATTTAATCTCTTTTTCTGTTAAGATCAAAGCATCAATTCTTTGTTTTCATACCTAATTACTATTCAAAAATTTGAATAAACAAATTAGAAAGTGGGCAATACATTGACTGGATTAACTGTTGATAATCAAAGTCTGTGGTACATGTATTATCTCCACTTGTAGGCAATATCTTCAAGACATAGTGCATTAATCAATTTATCAAATATTTGTCTCTTTTATCACATATCAAGAAGGTATTCATTACTTTATACCAGATTAACTTTTGATAATCAACAACATCATCTTGTCTTGAGGGCGATGTTTTAGTATGGGGTCGTCGTATATTCACTCTGAATTGATTTTAAACAAAGTTTTCGTCAGTATTTGTACAGATAAGGAAGGAATCCATTAGTTTTGGCTGTACTAACTGTTGATAATCCGTGTCCGTTATATCATTTGGTCTATACAGTGATATTATTTTCCTTAAAGCAGCCTGAAAGTATTAAATTAAATGAGTATTAAAAAATTTGTTTTATAAATACTATATCTGAAAATCTCAAATGAAGTATGTATAAACAATATCCAATAAAGAAGCTAATAGTCATAAATTCATGTTTCACCCATATACGATGTATGACAATGTCAGAAAATGCTAACAATAGATTCTAATCATACATACAAATACAGTCAGATTTTTTAAATCTATATTTTAACAAGGGAAGTATTTGTGATGAACAATATAAAGTTTCCCATTTCTGGTTTTGAAACATTAAAGAGGCCATTTTAAATTTATCCATTCAATTCACCTAGCAAGTCTATGTTCTCTCTCTCTTCAAAACCTTGTGGTCAGAATATCAAGGTGATAGATAATATAAGTATATCCTGAGAAAACATCAGAAATGTTAAATATTGGATATTACATACCAAACAAGCAACTAAAACTGCATCACTTTTATTTCTCTCCATTGTATTTTTACACAACTGTACCAGTCTGGGTATTCCTGTAGAACAAATACATAGGAGTCAATAATGTAATTCAAATCTTCATCAAAACAATAAATGATTCCACACAGTTCTGAACCAAGGAAACACTAAAAAGCAGATGGTTCCACATTCATGTTTCAAGAAACATGCAAGTTTCTTATTTATTTATAATCTATATGAATTGATGTCCATATTTTTGTTGTCACTGTTATTTCATTAATGATGCAAACTTGATCTTGAAAATTAGGGGAGTAACAATAGAGCAAAACCTGTATTGCAATATACCAATACCCCAACACTGTATTGCAATACATATTACAATACACAGAAATTCTTTAAGAAATAAACACAAATATAGATATGGAAATATCATGCATGTCTAAAGTTATTATTGTCTACAGCTTACCTTGAAATTCTGTAATCATCTGAGCTGTTTCAACATCTCTACAAATCCTTGTAAGGGCAATGGCTGCTTTTTGTTGTATCCTTTCACAGGCTGCCAACTCTGTTGGTTTTTTATAATTTGAGGGGTGTTCTTCAAGAAGACCAAGACAGGCTTCTATCCCATTATTCTCTATAACTCCCACTCTACAGCTGTCAGCAGCCACCATGTTGGCAAGTATAGTAGCAACCTGTAATATTTCATTTTGACAATAAACTGATTATGTACATAAATAATAAGTTAAAAGAAAATTGAAGGGGAATTTCTGTTATAGATAAGAATCAGAAACAACTGACATTTGAGCATTAAATCTACTGTCCTTTCTTATTGGTTTTTTTTATACAGGTAGTAGAAAAATATGATCAAAAACTTTACCTCTGGTAAAAATCAACTTGATTTACATTATTCTGCTCTTACTTGTTTCATTTCATTTAGCGCACTGGTTCACGAAACCATAGTGAATTTGATTTTATTATCATGCTCAAGTTTAAGAGTATGCAAATATGTTACTGAAGAATTTCACAATGAGGCAAGTTTACCTGATCCTTGACAAATAAACTATCTGCTATCTGAGTACCACAGGACTGTATGAGAATTCTAGGAGCATCATATTGGAGTAGAATGTCACATGCTAAACTATCCATAAATGTAATGTTAGCTATTGCTGCCGCAGCTAGCAGAAAAACCTCATGTGATCTAGTAGAATTACACAGACCTGAAACAGAAATATAAGCCTTAATAAACCTTAATGGTCATCTAAGAAAACTGTATTTTTGCAGAGAGAAAATTTTGTAGGAAATTTTGGTTACATGTATGTTTTGTGAGTTGTCATCATGTGTAAAGTTTTTTTGGAAAGGTTTTTAGAGTGGCATCATGAGAAACGCTTCTGTTTTGTAAGCTGTCAGATGTGTAAAGTTTTTTGGTAATGTTTTATGAGTTGTCATGTGTGTAAAGTTTTTTGGTAATGTTTTATGAGTTGTCATGTGTGTAAAGTTTTTTGGTAATGTTTTATGAGTTGTCATGTGTGTAAAGTTTTTTGGTAATGTTTTATGAATGGCATTAGATGTAATGCTTTTGGCTATGTTTTGTGAGTTGTCATCATGTGTAAAGTTTCTGGTCATGTTTTGAGAGTTGTTGTCCAAGTTAATTTTTTGGCCACGTTTTGTCAGTTGCCATGCGTAAAATTATTTTATTATATTTTGTGTGTTTTCTCAAATGAAACACAGGGTTGATGACAGAGACCCAGATAGAAACTTTAAAAAAATCATATTTACTATAGAATAATTAGTATTATTACCTAACAAAGCTCTTAATATATCTTCCATGTTATCAACTAATCCAGATAGCTGCTGAAGATTTTCTAAACAAGGGGAGGTAACTTGTGCAATAACACCGGCTACTTCTCCCTTCACATTCTCTTTACATTTAACATCACATAAAATGTCTGTTAGACAATCCACACCACCTTCCTGTATCATAAAACATTTCAGATCAATGTTAGATTATAAGATATAAAACATTGGCAAAGTAATGTCCTAAGAATACATGTATCTTAACACTAGTAATCTAAACATTTAACAGGTATCATTAATGAGTTTTTTTTGTTAAAGCAACTTGAAATTGATAAATATGACAATTTAAAAAAAATTAAGTGCTACAATAATTGTAACATCTACTGGATTGATTACAATGCTTGGTTTGATACTTAAAATTTGTTCCAAGAGAAATCCAGTCATAAAATGCAGAACATACCAATACACACTGTAAATAGTTCAATGGTAGCATGTTTACTACATGTTATTACTTCAAGTAGGTTCACTAGCCAAAAGAGGAATAATACTAAGATGAGACAAAACTATAGCATGTACAATAGTGAAATAGGTTGTCATAGAGATGCTCATTGTTTACAATGCTTGGTTTGATACTTAAAATTTGTTCCAAGAGAAATCCAGTCATAAAATGCAGAACATACCAATACACACTGTAAATAGTTCAATGGTAGCATGTTTACTACATGTTATTACTTCAAGTAGGTTCACTAGCCAAAAGAGGAATAATACTAAGATGAGACAAAACTATAGCATGTACAATAGTGAAATAGGTTGTCATAGAGATGCTCATTGTTTTTCTTATCTTCTTCTAAACTTTAAAAGTTAAATTGAAAATTTTCAAAAATATTTCTTAGAAAAAAATAAAAGCTAATGAAACCATGGAATTGTGACTAATCAAAAAAAAAATGGCCATTTATTTCAAGTGAATACCTTAACTGTAAAACAGAAACATTCAAAAGTCTCTCATTTACCTTTTCTATCTCAAATATGCTTTCAGCTACACAACATATAGTAGCCAATGCTCTAAGTGCTTTAGCATGTGCAAAATCTAAGCCACTCATTTTACATATGTCTAATAATGCTCGAACTCCCCCTTCCTGCAATTAATATAATATATATGTATAAAAAAATCACTTTTCTGAAAATAATAAATTGATTAATGAAATGTTATTCCAATATATGTGCTTTATGTTGGCAATCTGCAATTTATCAGAGAAAAAATTGCAATACTGTTTTAGTATAAATACAATTTTTTGTTATTTTGTGGGGTATAGGGTTGAAAAATAAAACTAGCCATGATGAAAAAAAAAGTTTTGCTTTAAATGTAACTTCCATTCTAGCTATTAAATCTGACTTTTATATCATTTGATAAAATAAAAATTACTCTTAATGAAATGTTTTACTATTTTTATCATGATGACATAGTGTGATAAAAATTTGTAAAAGCTAATAAAAGTACACAGATAACATGAGTTGATCCTGGCCACAAAGGAAATGTTGTTTAACACCTTATAACTACCATGTTTCACATAATGATTGACCAGTAAGATGATCATTTAATAATCTTTTATAACTTTAGTAATTACTAGCTAACTACATGATGTGTGTTCTTGTGTTGTTTCATTCTTGTGTTGTAACTACATGACATGTGTTTCTTGTGTTGTTCTTGTGTTGTTTACTAGCATTTTATCACTAGGTCAGTAGGTAGGTTTGATGGGTCATAGATAGGTAGGTCAGCAGCTTGGTTTGATGGGTCATAGATAGGTAGGTCAGTAGCTTGGTTTGATGGGTCATAGATAGGTAGGTGGGTAGGTAGGTTTGATGGGTCATAGATAGGTAGGTGAGTAGGTTGGTTTGATGGGTCATAGATAGGTAGGTGAGTAGGTTGGTTTGATGGGTCATAGATAGGTAGGTGAGTAGGTAGGTTTGATGGGTCATAGATAGGTAGGTGAGTAGGTAGGTTTGATGGGTCATAGATAGGTAGGTGAGTAGGTTGGTTTGATGGGTCATAGATAGGTAGGTGAGTAGGTTGGTTTGATGGGTCATAGATAGGTAGGTGAGTAGGTAGGTTTGATGGGTCATAGATAGGTAGGTGAGTAGGTTGGTTTGATGGGTCATAGATAGGTAGGTGAGTAGGTTGGTTTGATGGGTCATAGATAGGTAGCTCAGTAGGTTGGTTTGATGTGTCGTAGATAGGTAGGTCAGTAGCTTGGTTTGATGGGTCATAGATAGGTAGGTGAGTAGGTAGGTTTGATGGGTCATAGATAGGTAGGTGAGTAGGTTGGTTTGATGGGTCATAGATAGGTAGGTGAGTAGGTAGGTTTGATGGGTCATAGATAGGTAGGTGAGTAGGTTGGTTTGATGGGTCATAGATAGGTAGGTGAGTAGGTTGGTTTGATGGGTCATAGATAGGTAGGTCAGTAGCTTGGTTTGATGGGTCATAGATAGGTAGGTGAGTAGGTAGATTTGATTGGTCATAGATAGGTAGGTGAGTAGGTTGGTTTGATGGGTCATAGATAGGTAGGTGAGTAGGTTGGTTTGATGGGTCATAGATAGGTAGGTGAGTAGGTAGGTTTGATGGGTCATAGATAGGTAGGTGAGTAGGTTGGTTTGATGGGTCATAGATAGGTAGGTCAGTAGGTTGGTTTGATGTGTCGTAGATAGGTAGGTGAGTAGGTAGGTTTGATGGGTCATAGATAGGTAGGTGAGTAGGTTGGTTTGATGGGTCATAGATAGGTAGGTCAGTAAGTAGGTTTGATGGGTCATAGATAGTTAGGTCAGTAGGTAGGTTTGATGGGTCATAGATAGGTAGGTCAGTAGGTTGGTTTGATGGGTCATAGATAGGTAGGTGAGTAGGTTGGTTTGATGGGTCATAGATAGGTAGGTCAGTAGGTTGGTTTGATGGGTCTTAGATAGGTAGGTGCGTAGGTTGGTTTGATGGGTTGAAGATAGGTAGGTCAGTAGGTTGGTTTGATGGGTCGTAGATAGGTAGGTCAGTAGGTTGGTTTGATGGGTCGTAGATAGGTAGGTCAGTAGGTTGGTTTGATGGGTCGTAGATAGGTAGGTCAGTAGGTTGGTTTGATGGGTCATAGATAGGTAGGTCAGTAGGTAGGTTTGATGCATTGCTATGTAGGTATATAACATTCAGTGTCATAAGACTTACCCTAGCAATGATATAACACATGTGTTCACCCTCCAATCCAAGACTTACAACTGTACCAATGGATGTAGACAGACTAATGGGATTATTTGCATCATCCAAAGCTGTTATTACTTTCTGTAAATACATGTACACATATACAAGTAAAAATATTTAGTATAAACTCGAACCACAGTGAGACAAACTTAAAACTTATACATATTTAAATACCTTTAAACATAACTATTTTCTTCAAATAAAAATGTTATTATTACAAGGTGCATGAATTTGGTAGGGCTTCAGACAATGATGCTATACTTCTTGGCATTTTATAAGATGTTTAAAGTTACCTTGACCTTAAATGAAAATGGCACACTTTCGAGTTAGTTGTCCAGCAATCTTCTAAGAGCAAGCCTGTTTTATGTTTTATTTTTATCTAATCTTGATTTTTCTAATACAACCACTAACATGTAAAAAGAAAGTATAGCTCATGTTATGGAGAAATTACAAAAATATTTTAACTTTCTACAAGTAACTGGTAGGTTTGAATTATTTTTTATGCTCAAGTCGAGATCAGTTCATTATTGATAAAAAGTCGGAGTACCTGTAGAAAACCACAAACCTCATATCAGGATCTATCTCTATCCCTGTATGATTTCAACCTTGGCAGTGACAAGAAGTGGGATATCTGTTTATTCAAGTTAACAATCTTACCTGTACGAGAAATCCTAAGGCAAGATCTACCAAACGGCTGAAAGACTGACCCAGGAATGTTAACTGGTTCACAACAGGAATTTTCAATGGAGTTTTATTATCAGCAAGAACACTGAAAATTAAAAAACCTCTGATTTATGTGTATGTTTGAGTGAAATATTAAAATGAACATTTGATTGTAAATGTACACATCACTAGGTAAATTTATAGTTCATGATATGTATATTCAATATACACTCTATTTGTGACTTGCACTTCCAACATTAACATCCTATGTTCTTGGATCAGTACAAGCCCAGTGTCATTCTCTTACAGACATCATAAAAATAAAAGTATAAACCCAGTGTCAATCTCTTACACATGCCATGTACATGTACACAGTACAAACCCAGTGTCAATCTCTTACATGTCATACATGTACACAGTACAAATCCAGTGTCAATCTCTTACATGTCATACATGTACACAGTACAAATCCAGTGTCAATCTCTTACATGTCATACATGTACACAGTACAAACCCAGTGTCAATCTCTTACACATGTCATACATGTACACAGTATAAAACCCAGTGTGAATCTCTTACACGTCATACAAGTACACATTACAAACCCAGTGTCAATCTCTTACACATGTCATACATGTACACAGTACAAACCCAGTGTCAATCTCTTACACATGTCATACATGTACACAGTACAAACCCAGTGTCAACCCCTTACATGTCATACATGTACACAGTACAAACCCAGTGTCAATCTCTTACACATGTCATACATGTACACAGTACAAACCCAGTGTCAATCCCTTTCACATGTCATACATGTACACAGTACAAACCCAGTGTCAATCTCTTACACATGTCATACATGTACACATTAAAAATAATTATAATGAGTGACTAAATATGTTTTTATCAATTTATATCAATCATAAAAAATAGATTTTTAGATTTGAACTAGAAGCCTCTTTTACACAGTATATAAAATGTCAACATATAATACATGTGCTAGTATTTAATTTTTTTTCATGTACTGAAATAAAATTCATTAGAATAAGATCAGAGTTTCTGATTGCATCATTCTATAAATTAAGTGAAATTAAATATTAGGTGAAATAAAGTTGATCTACATACAGTAGGTGTTAAATAATATTACCTTTCCACATGTTGGGCAAGTTTAGCACATTCTCCCATTACAACTTCTTGTTGCTGAAATAAAAATTAGTATATATACTAGTATATATATATATATATAGTAGTAGATCATGGGTTCCAACCTCAGCTGGTTGCAACCTCAACCTCAAACATAAGACTTTAAATTTTTAGAAACGGTTTCATTGCCTGTGCTTGTATTTAAGAGGATATTTTGAAGTATCAACTGTGGCCCCCCCCCCCCTCCAGTGTCATGATGGTGTGAATAAGTATTATTAGTTGTTGTTCTCACTTCATTAATCTGAAAAATTGCTGATGTGATGTTAAACAACATTATAACCAGTCAACCATTAAGACTTGTATAAGAATAGACAAGTATGGTTGGTTGACAGATATCTCAGCAAAATTTAAATTTTATCAATGGATACAAAAGCAACATAACTTAAAATGTGTTTAAAAGTATTTTAGCTTTATGAAGGCAATAAGGAACATATCCCTTCCACCAATATCACAACAAGATACATTTATTGAGTCACAAAAAATAAATATACACAAAATCAACTTAGTTGAGTTACATGACTGCAATATTCATAACTTTTTGGTTTTTTATTAAATTTTTATTTGATTTCTTTTATTACAAAAATGAAAAATATGTCTAGTAAAATATTATACAAATTTACTAAGTTTTTTGTTGCTCAAACATTCAAATCTCATACAATTCAATTACAACAAGCTTACACTGAGTATTGTATACAACGAATGCCCACTGCTTTGCAAACAGTTAATGAGAGGTGAAACACTATTCTGTTTTATTATTTTAAGTATTTATTCATTTTTCTTTTTTTCTCTAAAATTCCTATAGTAGTTGAGAAGATGGGGGTTCATTTTTAAAATCTTTTTTTAATAATCAAAAAATATGATATGTCCAACTAGGTCATCATCCTAATTATCAGTGTATATCTATCAAGTTACATCAAAATCTTTTCAATGTTTCAGGAGATAAGAATAAAACTTTCAATATTCAAAATAAAAAATCTCTACCAGATGCAATACTGGATATTAGATCATGCATAACTTAGTTATATACTTATCATGTTAATACCAAGTTTTATCAAAATCCTGCCAATGGTTTAGGGGGTATAGGGCTAAAAAAATGTTAAAATCCAAATAAGTGCCCAGAGACCAAAATGGCAATTCAATAAAGCATGCTGTAAAGAATGCACAGCTAGGTCATATGCTAATCACATCTTCTAAGATTCATCAAAATCCTGTCTGTGGTTTATGGGTAGATAGAGATAAAATCATTTGTAGACAGATAGACAAATAAATGTATAAAAAAACTAAAGAGGCCTCTTGTATCTCTAGCATCTCTCTCTCTCTCTCTCTCTCTCTCTCTCTCTCTCTCTCTCTCTCTCTCTCTCTCTCTCTCTATATATATATATATATAAATAATTGTGACTCTATCAAAAACACACGGTTTGATGGTGTAACTTTGACAGATATTTAACAATTTGATGTAATTTTGAATAGGATATCTGTTTATAACTTGTAATATTATCTACTAAAGATCAATAACTGACACTTATTAACAAAAGCAGGTCAATTTTACCTGTACAGTTAATATATATATATATATATATATATATATATATATATGGGTAACTTAGTTATATATATATTTAAAACAAATCAAGAATTCCACTGATTTAAATGTCTCGTCTGGTTATTTTTTGAACAAGTAGAAAATACATTACTTTAGCATAATCTTTCACATTTTGACACACCATTGGCCGCCTTCGAGGACACCGGAAATATAACACCTAAGTCTCGCTTTATGGCAATGCCAGACTTGACAAAAATAACTAAGATAACATTTTGACATTATGTTAAGCAGAATAAGTGCTCAGTTCTCAGGAAATTTCCTGTAATGCTTATTACACAACTAGCTGCATGCGTCAATGAAAGATAAGAAGAACTAGTGCCAAGTTCTTAAGACAGACCTCTACCAAGAATACCAATGTAATGCTTATAGCATTATAAGCTTCTCAGGACAGTCCACTACCAGGAATCCCAATGTAATACTTATAGCATCATAAGCATCTTAGGACCGACCTCCACCAAGAATCCTGCTTATATCATCATCAGCTACATGTATGATAAATTGTTGGTTGGTTGGTTATGCTGTGTAATGTGGCATCAGCAATTTTCCACTCACAGAGGACATATTGTTATTAATCTTTAAGGATTAATCTAAGAACAATTTTGTGTATGAGTGAGATGTGGGAGGATATAGCCTACATACACAGGGTAACTATTTGTTTAGGTGCTAGCTCAAAGAGTAAGTATGCTGTAAACAAGCATACCACTACCTAATTCACATAATCCTTGCACTGGGTGAATCAGCTGAAACTCTGTCTTTCAGTGCTGAGCACCTGGCAAGAAAGCAGTATCTCAAATTTTAAAGTCTTTGTATCACCTAGCTTGGGTTTAAACCTTCTGACACCCCCTTCTCATAGCGGGTGCTCTACCACTGAACCATCGAGGTGGTCTGCATGATCGAGTGATAAGAAGAACAAGTGCCAAGTGGTTATGACAGTCGCTACCAATAAGTCCTAATGGAAAGCTTATTATCAAAATAAAGTCTTATCTTTATGTACTAACATGAATAACTGATATTGTACACTAACCACATCAGTTTGTTTACATGGTTACCAGGACTGACTTCCCTCATAATACCATTTCCCTGAAAAAAATGTTTTCCCCTGACATTCTAACACACAATAAAAAAAACACCAAAATGATTTTCATGCTTTGGAGACAAGGGCTCAAATCCCTTTCAGTTTTTTTTTTGTAATACTGAATCACTTTATTTACAAAGACATGTACTTCTTAAAACAGGTATCAACTGTAGAAAATATACAAGTATCGTTAGAAAGTGAAAAAAAAAAAAATTGATGAAATTTCTTTAGCCATAATAATTTGGCAAGAAATGACAATTCCCTCCTGATATTTCCTTTGATTTTTTAAAAAATTTCCAGACAATTCCTGGTTTGAAAATAAAATTTTACTGCCTTTTCCCTGATTTTAGGAAATCTATTAATTAGTTATTACAAGATGCTGATCTACATCTGTCAAAGCCTTATGTGTTCATTTTATTTTCCATTTTAAATTGTTTAAAAACAAAACTTTATCACACACCCATTGAATCTTACATCTTACTGATCTTAGCGATACATAACATTTTCTGTCTATGTGAAACAATGGTCTGTATGGCACATATGCAATACAACATTTTGTATCACCATAGTAGCTGGGAACTAATTTAAGGGAGTTCTCTTTTCCGACAACAATAACATTACGTCATTCATTATGTGAGAACTTTTCCTGTGATGTCAATGTTCAGCTGGGAGAATTTCAAGTTGGGAGATTCCTGGACAATGTTAACAAATTTTGTTAAATCAATGTTTGTTTTTTTAAGTTGTTACCAGTGTTAATGATAGTAGTAGTAAAATGTTAAGAAATGATGATTAAACAAACAATTATCTGTTGTTTTAATAACTTCTTTAGCAGTTTTGTTTTCAGTTTTTCCACTTAGATATCAGTTTTTTAAATCAAATCAAAAATCAATAGAAAACAGCTGATTGTGAATTTACTGGCAAAAATAACTTTGCATTCTGTCTGGTAAGGTATGTGATTAATACAAAACCACACATGTGGTTTTCAGACGTAGCTGATCCCACTTTATTGTGCAGACACATATGTTACACTCGTGCCCAAAGCATGATAAGCTAGGTCAGAAAACCACATATAAGTGGTTTTGCATATTTATCAACCAGAACTTCTTGTGTTTATTTCATATTAATCCAATTGTTGATTTTCTAACATTGTCTCACACTATGGAAATACTTTTTATCAGTTTTCCATCTTGTCTTTGAAGCTTCATATGCTGAGTGGTTAACCTCAATTGAGAAAGGGATTTCCTTGACATTGCCCTAGGCCTTTACTGGTTGGCTTTGTGCCAGTTTAATGGACAGAGTGGTCTGTGATATTTATATTTCACATTGCAGACAACTAATAGTAATAAACTATAGGTCAACATAAGTGTACACTAGTACACAGCAAATCAGATAACTTGCTCAAATTCTTACATTACACAAATTTGTGTTTAGATTAAGGTTTATAAGAAAACAATTGCCTTGACCTAAATAGCTGAAAAATTGATAGTGTGACATAAAACAACAATCAACTTAGTAATTCATCTTGTGTTTTCTGTTATGAAAATCTTACCTCTAGTATATATGATGGTGGGTTGGGAATTATCTGGTTACATTCATGTATAAGTGATCTTATATGGCAGGTTATTTGCAGTGTATAAGGTCTTACACTCTTCCATTTTTCTGATTCCAAAAATCTGGAAAAAAAAAACTTATTAAAGATAAATTTCATAATACTATAATGTGTTTTGAAAAAAATTCTGGTACTAACAAATTAAAACTCTTTTTGTTTGCTTTCCTTTTTTGTATTTTTTTTATTTGAATTAATTATTTAGGATTTAATAAAAATTCTGCTAATTTTTTAGACAACTAGTTTATGTCTGGATCAGTCCACAACTTTATGCAAATGTAACTTACTGAGAAAAATAAACGCCATTTGAAAGATTATCATATTTTGAGTAAAGAAATCCATTATTATCATCAATATATGTAACTAAATTTAGCTATGGAGGCTAATAAATCAATTAATTAAATAACACACAAGAATATTATATACTTACTTGAATAACTTTGAAAATTCACTGCTGATAAGATGTGATTCACTTCTTATAGTGTCAATTCCATCTAAAATAAAAAAAAGAAATTTGTGAATAAAATGATGACTGAAATAACTACTAACAAAAATATACATTGTCCTCATTTGTAAACAAGAGGCCCATGGGCCTTAACGCTCACCTGAATATATGTCCAATATTGTTTGCAAAGTGCAACAGACAATATATTAAGTACAGAAACTTTAAAAGTTTTCTTAAGTTAAGAACTCCCACAAAACTTAATCAGAAAAATATCCACTCACATTTCATTTATAAGTAGCTTATATAATATGCATAAAGTAACTGTAGTACAATGAATAATTTCCAAATCATTAATCAATTTCAGTATACTTATACAGCTATGTCCTTGACCTTTGAACATATATGACCTTGAACCATATATGATTGTCATGTCAATACCTACAGTATTCTAATATACATGCCTATGCATGAAATTAATAGCTCTCAAGATAATTAATAATTTTAGTATTCCTATGTTGATATGACCTTGACCTTTCAACATATAACCTTGAACCATATATCAAAATGATGATCATATCAATACCTACAATATTCTAATATACATGCCTATACAAAAAGTTAATAGTTTTCAAGATAATAAGCAATTTAAGTCGTTATTTACATCTATGACCTTGACCTTGAACCATCTATCAAAATGATCGTTGTCGCAATACCTTCACTATTCTAATATACATGCCTTTACAAAAAGTTAGTAGTTTTTAAGATAATTAACAATTTGTCTTTTTTGCAGCTGTGACCTTGACCTTTCAACATATGACCTTGAATCATGTATCAAAATGATAAACATGTCAATACCTACAATATTCTAATATACATGCCTATACAAAAAGTTAATAGTTTTCAAGATAATAAGCAATTTAAGTCTTCTTCTGCAGCTGTGACCTTGACCTTTCATCATATGACCTTGATCCATATATCAAAATGATGATTGTCGCAATACCTACAATATTCTAATATACATGCCTTTACAAAAAGTTTATAGTTTTCAAGATAGTTAGCAATTTAAGTCTTCTTCTGCAGCTGTGACCTTGACTTTTTAACATAAGACCTTGTACCATTTATCAAAATACTCATTGTGGCAATACCTACAATATTCTAATATACATGCCTATACAAAAAGTAATAGTTTTCAAGATAATTAGCAATTTAAGTCTTCTTCTGCAGCTGTGACCTTGACCTTTCAACATATGATTTTGAACAATATATCAAAATGATTAGCATGTCAATACCTACAATATTCTAATATACCTGCCTATACAAAAAGTTAATAGTTTTCAAGATAATTAGCAATTTAAGTCTTCTTCTGCAGCTGTGACCTTGACCTTTCAACATATGACCTTGAACCATATATCAAAATGATCGTTGGCACAATACCTACAATATTCTAATATACATGCCTATACAAAAAGTTAATAGTTTTCAAGATATAGTGACAAATATATAATTTTTAGCAATTTCCCCACTCAGTGCCTTACAATTTCCCCATTTTGAGCCCCATGGCTACCATTTGTGCATATCTGAAAATAGATGACCTAAGGATGTTATAAATGAAATAACTAAGGTATATCTCTTGTAGATTCAGAGAAGAAGATTTTTAAAGTTTTTCACTATTTCCCCCCTTATGGGACCCCAAAGGGACATAACTCTTTCATTTGTGCAAATCTGAAAGGGCTTCACCCAGGCATGATGGTAGCCAAGTTTCATTAAATTTGGCCCGGTGGTTTTGGAGGAGAAGATTAAAATGTAAAAAGTTTACGCATGACGGACGGCGAACGTCGGACGACGCAAGGCGGATGAAGATGGATAGCAATAGCTCATCTGAGCTTTCAGCTCAGGTGAGCTTAAAAGCTAAAAGCCACTGAGTGTGGGCTTCAATTTAGGTTAATTGAGAGATTTTATGGCCAAAACAAACTATAGAAGCAATAGCTTAGTTGGTAAATGTCTGACCTTTTAAGAAAGGTTATTGAGACCAAGATTATAGTTAGCATAACACAGACTTTGAAATAGCTTAAAACAATTTTTTAATCAAGTACTTTAAATTTATGGGCATTTTGAATGTTTCAAAACATTGGAAAAAGATGTATATGTAATGAGAATTTAACATGAACAGCGACATACTGAAACTAATATACTGTGACTGGCTTTCAAGGTTCAAAACATTATGTTCATCTGAGAATCTAAATCTGAGAATCTGAAAATGTTTTTGATTTATTTATATTTACTACTTACTTTTGACAGCTGTAGCATTCAGAGAGTATTTATCTAGCTGTTGTATAATTGATTTTCCTTGTAAAACACTCATACACTCCATATCTGCATTAAACCTGAGATCTGACAACCAAAACTGTACAGGATCTCTCACAATTTTCTTAGGTGGAGCATGATGATTCCTGAACATATCAGACATAAATATTCACAGATTAGTGCTGTGGAAGCTACCAGTAATCAATGTTGTTGTTGTTTTTTTTTTTTTTTTTGTTGTTTTTTTTTTTGTTTCTGTAAACACCCTTAATAGAAATATCAGCTTTAAAAAAAACTTGAGCCTTCATAATTATCTAAAGCAAATTATCTGTCATTACAGTAAAAACAATGATATTGATCAAACATATTCAGTAACATTCTTGACACTACAAGCAACAGAAGTTAGAAACAAATACATGTATAAGTTCTTATCCAGATAAATTCTGAATTATTCTTGTATTATTGTAAAATCAGATCTCTGCAGAATAAATATATTTTCATTTGATTAGTATGAAAAACAGAGAGAAAACAGATACAAACTCACATCTGAGAATGTAAAATTTTGATAATATCATGCATAGATAGTAGATAAATACAGACTCACATCTGAGGATGTCAAATTTTGATAAATATATTTTCTTGCAAAAGTACCAATTCCAAAAAGTAATTCTGGAAATGATGTGCCTGGGACGAAAAATCCCGAATCTCAAACATCAGGTAAAGATGAGGTTAAGTCCAACTTTTTATAAGATTTGCAGAGTATAATAAAAAACTTACATGTATTTTTGGGCTGTCTTTCTAGTGTGTTGTAACATCCTGAGTGTCTAAATCAGCTATTTTACTTTAACCCTTTCAAATACAGTACATTTGTACTACATACAACATAATTTTATCTTTGGTAATGCTGATTTACATCTCCCATCTAAAATAAATAAAGATAAATAATAGTATGCCACCTATTGTACAACATTTTGTGATTTCTTTTTCTGAATTACTACTACAGCTATGTAAGGACCTTACAATTTTCATTTCGCTCAAGATTAGTCTGTAATGAGTGTACCTAGGCATGTCATTTTTCATTAATTTTGACTTTTAATATATCATAAACATGACATTCTCTTCCCATTTAGTTCCCAAGCCTAGCTCTGGCTTCAAATTTTTGTTGCTAGAAATTCAGACAAAAGCTAAATTTTGTTGCCAGTATGTATTTTCTGATTCCAAATTCATCTTTTTTATGTCTTCTATTTAATTGACAAAGGTTCTCCCTTAAATAATTGCCAGAAGACAAAGTTTATCACCAACCTTTTTTAAAAGTTGGTGACATTGGTGATGCCTAGAGCAAAGTCTGCTTCTATTTTGTAAAACGATTTAAAAAAGTATGCCATTTTTAAACAATTTTTGTTATCTGAAATATCTTGCCATCTTTGGCTCCAACTAAGTATTTCAAAAGATGAAACATTTTGGTATAAGACCACTTTTGTGCCATATCTTGTTGAAGCCAATTGTTGCACCATATTTCTACTAAGTAAACAAAACTATATGAAAATGGTATATTTTTTGTCTTTTACCTTAAAAACAACAATGAAGGGTGTTAAGGACGTCATTGTCACATATTAATGATGCAAAATGACAATAGAATTTTATTTTCCCGGAGAAGCAATTATAGTTAAAAACAAATTTGGGTTTTGAAAAAGTTTTGTCTTTAAAGTATGTCATGATCAAAGACTTGTATCTCAAAAAACAACAACAACAACAACAAAACTTTAATTTAAGAAAAAGACTTCCATAAATTGTACTCTACATTTAGCTTCTGACTGGAAAATCAGAAGAATGAATCATAACATTCCAGGTGGGGTAGGGACTCTAGTCCTCTATCAAAACAGTAATTTAAATTATTTCATTTCTAGTTGGGGGTGGAGGGGAGGATTTAAGTGAAAAATTTTTAAATTTTAATAATAGTATTAGACCACTGCATTATGTTTGTCTAAACATACAAATCTGTTTTGCAGGTTATGAGGGTAACCTACATGAAAGGTAAAAACAGTAGCCAAACCAGAACTAAAAACTGGGATCTTCCTCTACTAATTAAGCTTATCACCACCTAACAAGTATGATCTATCCATTCTTTCCTTTTTGGATTCAATTACCCTTAAATCTTAACCAAAACACTTCAATAACTGAGTTCCTGACCACTTTTTAAGCCAGGTCCTTCAAATTCCTCTCTTCCTTCTCTTTCAATTGATTTATTTTTAATCTAATTTACCGGGATTTGTCCTGGGATCACCCTGTTGTGTGTCATCTTTTAAGAGTTAAATGATACAAAAATGTAAGAAGAAAAACTTGGACTTGAACCCAAGACCTTTCCAATAACTCTGGAGTTATCCAGCCAACTATCAAGTCTGGTCTGCTTCAAAAGGAAAGAAAACTGATATATAATGAATCAAACACCTCAGCCATTTGTTTACTGATTAAGAGACTAATTAAATAGAGGTATCAGGTCAATTCGCCCCACGGTAAATTCGCCCCCGTCAAATTTGCCCCCATTCTTGCAAATTCGCCCCCATGTCAAAATCGCCCCCTTCAAATTCGCCCCCACTTCTTGAAAATTCGCCCCCAACTTTTATTGAGATTTTACTTTTTTTAAAACTTTTTTTTTATTATAATTAATTTTATTTAACCTCGAATATGCCAAATTAACACTTTTAACATATTATTTGTACATATGCATTGTGTGTGTTGCAATTTATCGTGAGTATTCATAATGCATTTACTGAATTCACACATAAGACAGCCCAGGTGTGTTGTGATTACTGTAATAATAATTCCAACAATTTGAAGGACATTATGGATTTAATGATGTGATGATTTTTATTTATATTTTTAATCTGTGTTTTGCCTATACACTGTATGTTTGAAATAACGAAAATATATATTGTCATATGTTATATATGTAGTGCTCAATAAATGTTTATTAATATATGTATTTGTAATATATATCTTGCTCAGTTTTATCTGTAAAGAAAACAGAAATTTCAATGGAACCTTGTAAGTTGCAATGAGACTTCTGTTTATACGTAGGTGTAGAATTGCTATTTACCTCTAACCACCAACTGTCCACAGTTTCAACTTGGACAAATATATGAAACTATTAGCAGGTACTAGACGATAGCTGTGTTTGTATGGATAATATCTTTAATTAATCAATAAAAACTTTTCTTAAGTGAAATTTTGCTACCGTCCACTACTGTCAAGTAGCCTCCAGTCTTTAGAGTTGAGTTGAGAAATGGTGTTTCACTCCCAAGTCAAAAATATTTCACTTATAATGAGACGTCACCAGCTATCATAATGCTGGGTGCTTCACGGTCTTGGATCATAGGGTTTGAAATCACGACCTCCCTCTTACGGTGCGATTACTCTGCCAACTGAGCTACCGCATTGACACCTACTACCTCTGTCGCTGATGGAGAGCACAGGTACCAGGGGAATTTATTTAGCAAGTTGTCATAAATCAACTCATAAGTCATTACTACAAAATGAAGTTTAGAAAAAATGGGGCTGAATTTGACGGGGGCGATTTTGTACGTGGGGGCGAATTTGTTGAAATGTTGAAAGTGGGGGCGAATTTGCAAGAAGTGGGGGCGATTTTGACATGGGGCGATTTGCAAGAATGGGGGCGAATTTACCGTGGGGCGAATTGACTTGAATTCTTAAATAGACAGTTGGTTAGGAAGGGATTTTTACAGGCATTATCCATCTTGTTTTAACTACAAAACCGGTATTATTATTTCATTTATAGGAAAGTGGAATGCATAAAATTGTTGGGCAAGACACAGGGACTTGTATTGTAATACCCGATACTGACAAAACCCCAAAAGGCAAAAACCCTTGGAGAAAAACAACCCCAGTGGACATTTACCTGTTTTAAAACGATCAAGTACCTGTAAGTATTAAATTTAGTCTAAAAGTCATTAAATCAAAAAGTTTTAAAATGAAAATGATTTTAACTTACATTCTGACTAGGGTCTCATCTTAGTTGTGAACACACCTAAAGGCTATGCTGGAGCTCTTCGGTCTTAGGTTATGTTTGGTTTGTCAATGTTCTAAGCAAAAACTTATTCTAAAATCTAGACTGCATTCGGAATCGACGCTTAATGTTTCCGGTAATATATGCGCTTAGAAGACCCACAAAACGATTTGCTGAAAAATATTTCCTTTTCAGCTTTTAAAAAAGATTACATAGTAGACTTTTGATATAGGAAAAAAGATATTTAAAAATTATTTCCTTATTTACACAAATAAGACTCACTCTTTTGGATTTTTTTTTTATTTCCTCCGTTTTCCTCTTTAGATAGTACAATAACCAATCACCTGGCCGCTTGTAACCCGTCAAAAATAACAAATAAAAACCACTGGTTGCGGAGGCGTGAAGCAAAAGCTGTTTACTCAATATAACGTGTAGCTGTCACGATGGGGATTTGTCTGCCGTGTTTAAGCGGTCAAGTTGATGATTATAGTCAACCAAGCCCAGTAATTAGATTTTATATATTATATTTCCAGTCATTTAATTTTTTTTTTGTTTTTGGGATTAAAAGAGACACACTTTTCCCCCGTGATGTCTTTATCTGTTTTTTACAAAATTGTAAATTATAGGCATACATGAATTTAATTGCTCAAACAACAGGTTGATGTTGACAAAAAATTGATTACAATAAAAGAACAAATCACTTAAATCAATATAATAGGTTAAATTAAGTATCTAGTATCTATCACTACTCTTTTGACTTTCCATGTTGCTTTACTGATAATTTGACCACGATAAAATTGTTCATAGATTGTAATTATATATCTGATGCTGTTTGCACTAAATAATATAATTGCATTTGGACCCAGACTGCTGTTATTGCTCCAACAGCTTATGGCTTCAGGATTTTAATGATTGTAGGCCTTACCTATGATGAAAAAAGCTTCATGAATAATACTACAAGCAGTCTGATTTACCCCACTCTATGACACTTCATAGAAACCTAAGGTTTACAGATGATGTAAAATGATAATAATAATCAATTTGGTATTGTGAAGTTGATGTCGTCCCTTAATTCTGTGGTAGTAAAGTATATCAGTGAGAACGTGAGATTGTTTTCAAATGCTTGCTTTCTCTCTCTCTCTCTCTCTCTCTCTCTCTCTCTCTCTCTCTCTCTCTCTCCTTGTATGTGTAACATATAATTAAGCTCTATTCCTTAATATAGATAAAGCCACCTATAGGTATTGCATATTTGGGTGAATCACTAATATATACAACTATATACTATCATACTAGTTTTGCTTTTACCATTCTCATGGAGCCATCTTGAATTGCTCTCATTGTCTTAATTCTTTCCAATGCAAACTTTTTTTGTTGACATTTACTTGGTGTTTGTGTTATTGTTGCTGTTTTGTTTTACTCTTGTTATCATCCATATAGACTTTATTGTTTTTAAATAAATATTAGTAAAATAGATTTTACAAACCATTTTTCTGTACATACTCGCCACTTCAGTGGCAATAATCCAAGTGATACAATGTATAAACATAAC
This sequence comes from Tegillarca granosa, assembly GCA_029721355.1. Classification (NCBI taxonomy): domain Eukaryota; kingdom Metazoa; phylum Mollusca; class Bivalvia; order Arcoida; family Arcidae; genus Tegillarca; species Tegillarca granosa. The sequence continues at coordinate 5,380,455 of CM056596.1, read as the reverse complement.
AAGGAAATTTTGATTTATGACAGACAGCAGTTGTATCAAAATGACATTAATATTATGTTTCCATGATGTCAGAAATTTGATGTATGGTATTATAAAATTTTGTTCAGTGAGCCATTTATGAACCATGAAATTCAGGTCTAGATTCAAGCCAAGAACCTTCTCAACAGTAGCAGGACACATTCCTGTTTTCTGCCTAAATCAAGTTGAGTCAAGCTTACCACATTCCTGTATTCTTCCAAGCTTACCACTTTCCATAAGGCTATATTCTGGGACCAGATTTTTGGTAGGCCAAATTCCAAGCCCCCAAATCAAAGCAGGAAAATGTTTGAAATTTGCCTCATCAGCATCTGAATAACATGCTATATATGAAGGTTGGATTTCCAAAACCTGGTTGCTTACTTACTTTGTATCCAGCCAGGTTACACTTTTTCAGTTTTCTAAGTCAAAATTACATGTGAAAAATAGTGTATTTTAATGAGTCTTTAATATATGACAAAATTTAAAATACCTGTTAACATGCCTGGATAGAGACCAATTGTCTAGTAGAGCCACCAATATCAGGAAATGTAGTAATTATCAGCTTTTAATTGTTTTGTATAAATTGAAGTATCATGTTTATAAGAAGTTTTTGGTTACAGTTTATGGTTCTCCATACTTGTTGTCATTATACAGAGGAGATATTTTAAAACAGGTTCAACTCTATAGAAAAAATGTGCAATCAGACACATTTTCCTTTGTTACATATAAACTGACTTACTATTATATTTCATTATAAAAAGGAAACAAGGCGTAGGCAACAGGCAGAGGCAGCAGAGAAAAGAAAGTATGAAAATGAGGCAAGGGGTGTGAAAGATCCAGAAGCTCTGAAAAGAAAGCAACAGAGACGAGAGGAATTGGAGAAAAAAGCAGAGCAGGGTGGAAATGGTGGTGATGGTTTGAAGGTAAAAAATAGAATGTTTGACACAGTCAAGAGATTTTACTTGGAGATGTCACTAGCTTTAGGTGAATTATGTTGCAGAAATTTATACAGGTGTAATGCACTTATGACTGCAAGCACAGAGGGAGTGAGGTTCCCTTTTTTTCAGACCCATCATAAAATGGGCATCATTTTTTTAGGGTTGCCTTTATATATATCTTCCTGTGTCATGTGACATAGGTGTTAAGTTGATTAAAGCCATGACTTTAATTTTTTGGCCGGGTTGCACAGAGTGCAAATCCGGTTTAAAGTATGGTGAATGGCGGGGGGAAAATAGGGTACCAACTTTGTGAACTCAACTCCCCCTAGATTTCAACCAAAAAACTTGAAACTTCACAGAATGTTTCTATATACATTGAAGATTTGCACCTGACTTTATGGAAATATTTCCAGATAATTTCCCCATTTTTCAGGATTTTAAAACTTAGTCACTTTTTAGCAAGTTTTTGAACTTGGGGTACCTACTTTGTGAACTCATCTCCTACAGTTTTCAACCAAAAACCTTTTAACTTCACAGAATGTTTCTGTATATATTGAAGATGTGCGCCTGACTTTATGGAAATTTTTCAATATTTTTTTCCCATTTTTCCAGACTTTGAAACTTAGTCACTTTTAAGCAAGTCTTGAACTGGAGGCACCTACTTTGTTAACTCAACTCCTCCTACAGTTTTCAACCAAAACCAAAAACCTTGTAACCTCACAGAATGTTTCTATATATATTGAAGATGTACATCTGACATTATGGAAATATTTCAAGATTTTTCCCCCATTTTTCCAGACTTTGAAACTTGGTCTTTTTTTAGCAAGTATTTGAACTTGGGGTACCAACTTTGTGAACTCAACTCCTCCTACAGTTTTCAATCAAAAACCTTGTCACTTTACAGAATGTTTCTATAAATATTGAAGATGTGCACCTGACTTTTTGGAAATATTTCAGGAATTTTCCCATTTTTCCAGACTTTGAAACTTAGTGACTTTGTACTGTAAACATTTATTTCAAAAGATTATGAAAGATGTGCACCTGACTTCAAATGATGTAGTGAAACCTTTATGCCATTACATCCTACTGTGACAGGTTTTAAATTTCAAATGTTTAAAAATAAAGGATTATTATACATATATGAAAGAAAACTACAAAAATGTTTATGTTTTAAAAGTCATTGGTTTATTAGCTACTGGATGAAAGTGTGGAAAGCGAGTGCTGTCACCCTGTTGCCTATCTGTCCTGTACTGTCCATCTCATCCAGTCCATTCCAATGTAAAGTTTCTGGTGCATATTTTTTCAATTTACTGTAGCTTTAGAAAATGTTAAAATGATTGAGATTTTCCTAATACATATATATATACTTGTTTCAGTACCCTTTCATATATATTGTCATTGTTGGACCTATTCCCCATTTTATGACTTTCTGTGAAGTATAAAAAAACAACTTGTGCACTTTGCTTTGTGCAATTATTTAAAATTCCTTCCACACTTTACACCCATTGAATAGAAATTTAAAAAACAACCCCGGCCCATTGAGTCTTTGACCCATTTTTTTCACTCATTGCTTGGATAAAGTACAGTCACTCCCCATTTCCAAGTTTGGCCTCTGCTTAAGCATATACATGTATATACTTAAAGCTGCATTAAGTTTTTCAATTTTCTGAATTTTTTGATTTTCTAAAAATATATTTTTTTAAGAATAGATAACTTCTAACCACAATTCTTGAGATTCATTTTCTGAAATTTCATTCCTTTTAGCTCTTAATAGACCGAATCCTCTAACCAGTTGGTCAGTGTTTAACGATGATTAAATATGAGCTTGGACCATGTGCATGAATGTGCGGAAAAACCTATGAATCGAGGTGAAATATGACAAATTGCATTAATTGTCCGTCATTAATATCCAGATGTAATTGAAATGGTGTTATTTATCCCTTACTAAGTCACAAATGACAAATTCAAGGAATTTATGTGTTTAATTTATCGTATTTCACAGTTTTGAATGACTCGGTTTTTTCATGACGTAACCATGTTCTAATATTAGATCCCACATGCTACATCTCGCTGGGAAATTATTGTTGTTTCTGTATTTATTCGAGCTTTTATCGTTGAACCAAATGTAAAATGGTTCATTAGGAACGTCATTAATTAGATTAGCACCGTTTTAATTTTTTCTTTGGAAAACTTAATACAGCTTTAAGCTATAGTTGCTAAGCTCTAATTATGCCAAAACACAGTATATACTTATAAACAAAAATATGTATGTTTTTTATTTTTCAAGACAAAGTATACATTTTCTATGTACATTTTTTATTTAAATTGTTGTGTTAGGTGAAATTGTCAAAATTATACAGGTTAAAATTTATTTTAAAAAAAAATGATTCCAAAAACTTACTGGTAGTAATATAATTGTTTTAATATTTTTTCAGTGGCAGGTTGGATGATAAATGTGTTTGGAGAAAAGAAGCAACAAACCAGCAATTAAAGAACCAAGTAAAAGATAGTTTGTGCAACTGTTGAAAGATGGAATGTTTTGTCCATGAAGTGTATTGCATTTAAATATTGTATAAAATGATCCAGAAGTATTTCTAAAATAATGTCATCAGATTCAGAATCATAACTATCATAATAAACTGTCTACTTCAACTTGTTTTATATAGTGGTCATTTTGTACTTCTATCTACTTAACAGTTAGTATACCAGTAATATCAGTTTACACACATATTTTCTATACTAGTCTTTATTTGGTAGTTTTCACATATAAAACATTGTATTGTCATAACTCCCCCATATATAAACATTGAATCACGCAAATGATTTTTCAATTTTAAATTTAGATATCCAACTTTATCGAATATACTTTTATGTTATGTCTTGCCCTGTAAAAAGTAAGAATTTATGTTATAACTGCAGTCCTGGTATGATTGCTCGCACCTCGGCATGAAAGTTGGCACCAAATTATATACAGATACATATATATATATATATATATATATATATATATATATATATATATATATATATATATATATATATTTGGCAGACTAGATGTGCATGTGAGAGCTGAACTGTTATAGAAGCATTTATAAATTGCTCAAGTAAAAGTAGCATATATATGTATTTACAGATATACGTGTATTTACAGATATAGATGTATTTAAGATATTTTACAAGTATATTGTATTATAGGTGTTACTTGTTTTTAGCTTACCTGACCGAAAGGTCATATAAGCTTATGGCATGATGTGGTGTGTGTATGTGCATGTGTGCATCATTAACACCTATTTTTGACTTCCAAAACTACGGGACAGATTTCAATGATACTTAGTCAGAAGTATATATGGGCTGGTGCAATTAAGATTTGTTCATGGCGTTGCCATGGCTACCAAAACTAAGTCAAGGGACCTAGGGGTCCAAAAATCTTTAAAAATCTTCTTCTCCAAAATCGATGATGGGAGAAAAAATCTGATGTAATATTTGGCTTCTCTAGGGTCTTAAGTCTATAGATTGTTCATTTCATGAAATTTGGTCGAAAAATGGTTACGTGTTTTTCTTGTGATTTTAAAAATTTTGTAAAATGGCTTCAAATGGTTATAACTTGACTGTTTGAACAGATAATGACATTGGTATTCGGTTTTGACTTTTTCTTAAAATGACCTTTAAAATAGGGTCAAGGTCACAAATCAAGATCATGACCTAATTTGTGATTTATGCAGTTTTAGGCAAGTTTCTTGCAAATATTAAGAGATATGTGAATTCAAAACATTGTTAAAATGTTCAGCATGACAAAATCTAACAAGGTACCAAGTTTTGTAATTTATATTAATCCATTGAGGAGTTATTGCCCCTGAAATGTTATTTTTGGCTTATAAATACTAAAATTGTGCATTAGCTTGAAAACTATAAACTTTTGGTATAGGCATGTATATTAGAATATTGTAGGGATTGATATGACAACCATTTTGTCTGCATAAGTGTACTGAAATTGTGAATTATCATGAAAACCATTAACGTTTTGTACAAGTATGTGAATTGGAATATTGTAAATATTGATATGACAACCATTTTGATATATGGTTCAAGGTCATATGTTAAAAGGTCAAGGTCATAGCTATAGAAGAAGTCTGAAACTGCAAGTTATCTTGAAAACTTTCAAATTTTTGTATAGGCATGTATATTAGAATATTTTAGGTATTGATATGACAATCATTTGATATATGGTTCAGGGTCATATGTTGAAAGTTCAAGGTCATAGCTGTAGAAGAAGACTGAAATTGTTAAATATTTTGAAAACCATTCACTTTTTGTATAGGCATATAAAGTTGAATATTGTTAGTATTGATATGACAATCGTTTTGATATATGGTTCAAGGTCAAATGTTCAAAGGTCAAGGTCATAGTTATAGAAGAAAACTGAAATTGTGAATTATCTTGAAAACTTAAATTTTTGTATAGGCACATATATTAGAATATTGTAGGTATTGATATGACAATCATTTTGATATACATGTATATGGCTCAAGGCCATATGTTCAAAGATCAAGGTCATAGCTGCATAAGTGTACTGAAATTGTAAATTATCTTGAAAACAATTAACTTTTTGTAAAGGCATGTATATTAGAATATTGTAGGCATTGATATTATGACTATTTTGATAAAGGTTCAAGTTCATATGTTCAAAATCATAGTTATTGATTGTACTATTGTTAAATCCTGCATATGAGCTATTTATAAATAAAATGTGACTAGATATTTCTGATTAATTATTGCGGGATTTCCAAACTTGAGGAATTTTGTTAAGTTTTTGTAATTAAGTTCTTTGCAAATTTTTTGACATTTCCTAAGGTGAGCGTTAAGGTTCATGGGCCTCTTGTTTACTATTTAGTTTCGATATTACCATATTTTTCTATCTTTATCTAATTATGGATAAGTCAACTGAATTTAAAAAGTATCATTCTTGGTATGCTTCATTATCATAATTTAATTATTCACTAATTTAGCCAGTTACTACCTTAATTTTTATAATTTCTGGCTCTAAAAAATTTGATTTGGCTAATATTTTTGCTTCAAAATTTTAATGAATACATTAATTCTCACTTCATATTTATACTTATCAAACTGCTCAGGTTTGTAAACTTTGTACGAGTAATAAACAGTTACTACTGATTTTAGCCATCCACCTTTTTTAAAACTAGAAATGAACATTATATTTTCAATTTTAGCATAATAATTTTATTGCAATTTTTCTATTGTGTTTAAACTTCCCTGTGTTGTGTTATATTTTTGTTGTTATTTATTGATATTATTGTTTAATATTTTTAGTTATATGTTTACATTATATATTTATATAAATACTCCAGTATATATAAACCATTATAACCATGTTTGATGTCTGTGGACTTCACATATAATGGAAGTGGTGATGGCCTATAGAGATGTATAAATTATGTAGATATTTAACATTGTTTGACTTTAAAGACTGTATAGGTGTTAAATATGTGTCTATTCTAAAATTAAGGATTTTTTGTAAAAATTCTTCTTTTGGCGTAAATTATGCAGAGTAAAATTGATTATCATTGTTACATGTTGATGTAAAAGTTATTAGTAAATAAGAAAACTTAGTGCCTTGTTTTATGGAGGTTGGCACAACAATTGTTTAATTTGCATTTGACATTTTATTTTTGGTATGTGCTAATTGTGTGAATTGTGTAAAACTCTTATGAAATATAGATGTTTGTGCCCTTTATAATGCATACACTACTTTCTTTGGATTAGTGAAACATGTACATTGTATAACAATAACATGGTCATGCTCATGTATGTTTTTTGATTTTTTTGTGTGGCATGTAACATGAAGAGAGTGTTAGATTTACAGGATGTTAAAATTGAAAGAAAATTCCCTAAAATAAAATGTGAAGATATTCAATAAATCTTTATTTTATTCTTTGAAGTTTGAAGCAGGGCTGACCTTGTTATCAAACTTAAAATTTACTAGTACTCTTTTAGTGTCCACCACTGATAGAAAATTTATTTGTTTCATTCATTGATCTTATTGGTTTACTCTTGACACTTTTGTTGTCTCCACCATTCTAAACTAAATGTTAAAATTTTCTCATCATCAGTGTAAATTCAGTTCTTTTTTCTTCCCATCTGGCACATCTCCAAATTGAAACTACATGTATTATCCTTGCTGGCCAGATTTTTAATTTATGATAAAGTTTCCTTTAAAGGGTACTTGTAACATTTTTCAGTTTTGACATACAGTATTTTATTCTTCGAACTTAAATATGTATGAAGCGAAAATTCCATAAAATTCCATTCCATTTTAAGGTAGATATCAGTGATTTTCAAATGCATCTCTAGAAATCCAAATCAAAAGATTGATATCGAGGCTCCCGTGTTGTGACATCATACCAGTAACATACCTCCACAGAATATTATTTACCAAGTACTAAAATAAGTCAAATCCGAACTTGTAGTTTAACTTTCTAAAATTATTTTACGGGAAAAGTATTTAATGAAGTGGAATTAACATCTGTTTGACATGTACCGATAATTAAGGTTATAATAAGACACACTCCTTAGATTTAGACCAACACCTGTAATTAACAGGATGTCACTTATAATTCGCAAAATTGATTTGCAGGTTGATAAAGTTATCTTATGACCGGTTATATACAATAACATATTTACAGTTCGAGTAAAGTAAAATAATTTTATTTGGTAAACATTATTTGTCATATACAGTATAAAGATTTCACTCCGGAAAAAATGGATATTTCATTTGTAAATTTTAAAAATTAAGAAAAAGAATTCTTTCTTAGTTTTCATGTCAATAATAATAATAATAATATTATTATTATTATTATTATTATAAAATACAACTTTTAGGCAAAATCAAAAATTAAAAATTGATGACCAGAAGAGTTTATTTAAAACATGTTTATTGATCTACTTACAACATTTGATTTTATTAGATTTCAGATTTCACTTTTCCTTGGTCATACATTTAGCTGTGATATTCTTAAATTCTTTATTCTATATATACAAATTCATAAAATTATTATCATTATTATTATTATTATTTCGTTTTTTTAAATGTGGTCTCTTTCTAAAGTCCGTGTCATTTCATTTTAAACAAATATAATATATTTCGGGTAAAATAATTTGAGATGGAATAACTTGTTTTTTTTTCTTTTTTATTATCCCAGCATTAAATAACCATCGGACAGTTGAAAAGAACTATGTTACAAACTTTTATTATGTGAATATTTCCAATTATCGTAAATCGTAAATGACTTTGTGGCTTGTTCCAGAAAGATGAAAAAAGTATCATTTCTCGTAAAGTAAGGGTGAAGGTTTTTAAAACAAATGACAATGACAGTGTTTTCAAAGCAAGGTTTATGCTGAAAATTTAATTTGTTGAGATAGTAATAATTTGCAAATAAATTTTGTATGTATATATTCTGACATTATCTTAGATAACTTTCGTTTTATCTAGTTATTTACCTTTTCTATATAGGAAATTTTGTGTGTTTTTTTTTATTTTTGCTATCACTTCGTAGACAATTGTTGTTCGTTCCTTGTGCTACATCTTAAAATCACACTTTTTTGTGATATCAGAAAAAAGTTTGGCATTCTCTTCTATTCCCAAAAATTTTCCAATTTCCTCAACTTTTTCATATAGATTCTGTATTAAAAATTCAAAATTTTAAATAAATTAATGCTAATTATGAGGTTGTACACTGTATGTATTGTATCGTCGACTGACTTTTATTTTTTAATCATTATAATACATTATAATACTTTTGGTATAAGTTATATATTTACTACCCCTGAGCGGGTTCCGCTGCTGGTGGAGTAAAACTCCCAGAGGGTGTCCATAACTCAGTAGGCAGTACTTTGTGCTGTCAGAAAATATACCATTTAGCAAAATTTTCAGCAGTCTTAATTTTTGAAATTTATTTGAAACTAGGGTCTGTTCCCTAGTGCACAGCATTCCTTAGCTGGATTTGGATTCATATAATTTTGGAACTTTTGATTCATTAATTATTCAACTGTTTGGCTTATGTTTTTTATCTTTCAAACTTTTCAGCCCCTAGTGTCACTGATGAGGAATGATTTTCCGAAATGTGCACATATGGCACATCAAAATTTAGCAGGTATTAGTTATTTATTTTGAATAAGGGTTCTTTTGAATTTTAATTAAGGTCCTTCAGAAGTACTGAAAAAATTTTAGTTTCAAGTTTGTGAAAATTCAGGAATAATCAGTGATTTCAATATATGTATTGAACACAAACATTTCGGCCATCCTTAAAATCTTAAACTGCAAAGTCTGAAAATAAATCATAGTTAAAGGGTGCCTGTAACGATTTTCAGTTTTTACATATTTTATTCGTCGTACTTAAATATGGCTGTAGCGAAAATTCCATAAAATTGCATTCCATAATAAGGTAGATATCGGTGATTTTCTAATACATCTCTAGAAATTCAAATCAAAAAGGTCGATATCGAGGCTACCGTGTTGTGACGTCATACCAGTAACATACCTCCACAGAATATTATTTACCAACTACTATAATAAGTCAAATCACGTGACGAACTCGTGGTTTAACTTTTTATGATTATATTACGAGAAAACTATTTAATAAAGTGGAATAAACATCAGTTTGACATGTACTGATAATTAAGATTATTATTAATCCTTTTGTTTATCAGACACATTCCTTAGATTCAGATTCACACCTGCAAGTAACAGGATGTCACTTATAATTTGCAAAATTGATTTGCAGGTTGATAAAGTTATCTTACAACCTGTAATTTACAATAATATATTTACAGTTCGAGTTTTTATTTTTAAATTTAAAAAAGTAAGAAAAAGAAATTTTCCCTTAGTTTTCATGTCAATAATACTAATATTATTATTATTATTATTATTATTATAAAAAATAAATTTTAGGCAAAATTGAAAATAAAAAATTTACGACCAGAGTAGTCTATTTAAAACAAGTTTATTGATCTACTTACAGCATTTGATTTTATAAAACCCCTACTGGCGAAAGCCGAAGGGGACTATAGGTTTGCACTCTGTCCGTCCGTCCGTCCGTTGTCACACCTCAGTTTTCCACACTTTTCTTCTAAATGCTTGTAGATAATAAACTGATTTTTGGTATATGAGTCTACCATGATGAGTTACAGATCAAGTTAACGTTTCGTTTCCATCTGCTAATTTTTACCGGAGTTATGGCCCTTTGATCTTTGAAAATTCACAGAAATTTAGTTTTCCGCCCTTTTTTCTACACGCTTGCAGGAATGGAACTAATGTTTGTTATGTGACTCTACCATGATGAGTTGCAGATCAAGTTAGCGTTTCATTCTGGTCCGCAAATTTTTACATGAGTTATGGCCCTTTGAACTTTGAAAATTCACTGAAATTTCAGTTTTCCGCACTTTTTTTCTACACGCTTTTAGATAATGAACTGATTTTTGGTATATGAGTCTACCATGATGAGTTACAAATCAAGTTCACGTTTCGTTTCCATCTGCTAATTTTTACCGGAGTTATGGCCCTTTGATCTTTGAAAATTCACAGAAATTTAGTTTTCCGCACTTTTTTTCTACACGCTTGCAGTGATGGAACTAATGTTTGGTATGTGACTCTACCATGATGAGTTGCAGATCAAGTTATCGCTTCATTCTGGTTTGCAATTTTTACAGGAGTAATGGCCCTTTGAACTTTGAAAATTCACTGAAATTTCAGTTTTCCGCTTTTTTTCTAATTGCTTTTAGATAGTGAACGGTTTTTTGGTATACGAGTTTACCGTGATGAGTTACAGATCAAGTTTATGTTTCATTTCCATCTGCTAATTTTTACCGGAGTTATGGCCCTTTGATCTTTGAAAATCCACATAAATTTTTTTCTACACGCTTGCAGAAATGGAACTAGTGTTTTGTATGTGATTCTACCATGATGAGTTACAGATCAAGTTTATGTTTCGTTTCCATCTTCCATCTTGAACAACATGTATAATTTATAACTATAAATCTTTGTACCATATAATAAGGTACATTTTACCTAAAACTTTGGGATTAGTGAAATATGTGACCGGTAGGGGACTATGTATTGTTTTGCAATACTCTCAGAATGCTTGTTAGATTTTAGTTTTCACTTTTCTTTCGGGGATACATTTAGCTGTGATATTTTAAAATTCTTTATTCTATATATACAAATTAATAAAAAATTATTATTATTATTATTATTACCTCGTTTTTTTTAAATGTGGTCTCATTCTAAAATCTGTTGCATTTCATTTTAAACAATTATAATATATTTTGCTAAAATAATTTGAGATGGAATATCTTTTTTTTCCCTTTTTAATTACCCCAGCATTAATAAGCCATTGGACAGTTGAAAAGAACTATGTTACAAACTTTAAATGTGTGAACATCTTCCAATTATCGAGGAAATGTGATGCCACCAGACTACTTTAAAGTTTTCAACATGACAGTTATTTTATTTCAACTTTCAATAAACATTGCACAAAAGAGCATAGGTGATTGGATTTTTATGTATTGATTTTTACCCGGTGCCACTGACATGTGCTGATTTTGAATTTTTATTAAAATAATGCATTAAAAATCAACACGTGACAGGTTGTCATGTGCTGGTTTTGAATGCATTATTTTAATAGATATTCACAATCAGCACATGGCACCACAGTAAGTTCTATAATATTTATTCGGTAGTCTGTCCAGTCCGACTTGATGATATTAATTCATTTTAAAATGTTGACGATAAAATTAATTTTTCATGTATTTGACAAGTTAAAACTAATCACATATTTTTTGTTATAGGTATGCAACTTATCGTAATTCTCAAGTCTGTCCAGTCCGACTTTATAAAATAATTTATTCTTAAAAAAAGTCAAAGATATCAATTTTTGTGTTATTGACAAGTTAACACTCGTCACATATTTTTTAACAGCTATGCAACCAAATGCAGTCACAATTCTCGAGTACACTGTAGGTTGTGACTCGACTTAATATGTTCATCAGATTCGTCCATTTCTGGTTCAAATAATTAACAGCTATACTCAAAATTCATCACTTATAAGATTGTCTGCTTCCCCAGATAATTATGAACTATTTGACATAATAGGTACATGTCAGAGTCGTTACTTTCCTCTACACATGTCAATATATCATCATTATAACTACTGTCTATTATGTTAGACACTACTTCTAATACTGCAATGACGTCACAGATTTAAAACTCAAAACGAGGCGTTTCACTTTGCAATAAAGAGAAAGTTATAAAATGTGGATTTCAAATTGCTATAACTTTTTTATTTTGTCACCAATTTTAATGCGGTTTTCAATATTGTTATATTTAAATAATATATAAAACAATAGTGATAAAAAAATTTTGGTTACAGGTTCCCCTTAATATTTATATAAATCAACAATAAGGTCTGAATCATTTTGGGGATCACATTTTTTCTATATGCAGTCATGTTTATTTTAAAAATTAACAAATATTAGTGACTATTCCTTCATCAAATATATTGAGAACTTTAAATAAAACTACCTCATAAAACATCAAAACCATTTTTGTATCATGGAAAATTTAAAACACTTGATGCATTGTATAACTACAAATTTCTGCCTGACCATTTATATCTTTTGACTTCATAATAAGAGAAATTATCTGGATTCTAAATAAAGCATTATTTATTTAGTCCAGAACAAAGGTTAGGAATAGGTGCAATTCCTTGACCTTTGATCCGACTTTTATGGAGGACTTTGCAAGAAAACATTAAAATGAAACTTCTATGTTAAGATCTTTACATATGGTCAGGATATAGCTATTTTCAAATTTTTTCAAATTAACCTTACTACCAAACCTTGGATGATAAAACATATAAGATAACATATCTTTGGGAACTTACACAAGTTTTATACCTGACTGTTTTTGGTTACCGATTACTTGTGCAGTAACACTGTTATAACTTTGCAACCTCGCTTATCACCACTGTATTTTAAAGTCACAAAATCTATTTCTGTTATGTTTGTTCTTTATAAGTATTCCACTATCACCAAACACCTTAATAATGTAAACAGTTATAATCCTAAGGAATCATCAACATAGAATCACCCTAAACCTGTCTCCTCCATGTCTCAGTGATAGTCTGTTCGCTTTGAGAACACAAGGTTGTGAGTTCAAACCTCGCACATCACACACATTCACAAACTTGTTTTTAGAGATTAATAAACTTTCGCTTATCATAAATAGCTATAAAATTGCTGATGTGATGTTAAAAAACATTACAACCTACTAAAACTGTCTCCCTAAAATACAAAAAGAAATGGCAATTGGAAAAATAAAGATCACATAAATTTAAAAGTTAATTAATTCAAGTCAATTTTACAGATGGAAGGTCTTACCAGTAATAAAACAATACTTCTTAAAATACCAAGTATGTGTGTGACCAGTAAGATGTCAGAAGGAATTAGTTACAAATACTAAAGAAAACAACAACAAAATGAAAAAATCAATTCTGCATATTTATTTATGTTTTATATTATAATGCCATCTTGATTTTCGAACAAGAATTTACCAAATTCTTGAATAGCACCAACATGTCCAGAGAGACCATTTACTCGTACAAAATGGTGACAATTTAAATAAGTCTGCACTATTAAAAATAATATTAAATCATCTATATTTTTGATAACTTGTTAACACCTATGGTAATTAACACTGATGGTAAAACTAACAACTTTGGTAAAATTAACAACTACCAAAAAATAAACAATTCCATGTACTTTAAAATTAACAACTACCTTAAAATGAACATTATGGTTAATTCTAGACCTTTTTAGTTTTGTTGCCCAAGAAGAAAACATCATATTTTATTGCTAAACAATGAATGGTTTTATTTTGCATTTGTTCAAATGTGTTAAATAATTTTAAAAATTTCTAGTGCTAAATTTATAGAACAAATTAAGTTGACTTGATAAAACTATTGCCAGTCTTGTCTGAAAAAAATTCCAGTGTGTCAAAAATGCAAACTTTTAAATCAAGAAAGTTGATGAAAACAACCTTGATCGTAAGATTGCTATATCCTAACCTTTTTAATCAAGACAATTAGTCCACTTACTTACCATAGGAAAATACTTTACAACAACTCTTATCTGATTGTTTATGAACTTGAAAACTGAGAAATATCCATATACATGTAATCACAAACATCAATAAAATAATTGATCTGATAATTATTTATTATCCATAAAATTAAATACACTCATCCATCATTTTATATATTCTTATGTTTACTTGTAAAAAAAAAATTCTAAAATGGGTGATCTAATGCCTGCATGGCTTTTTTGTGTTCTAAAATTCATAATGCAAATTATGAAAAATCAAATCAAATTGAAGCAGATCTACAGTTTACATATAAAATGTATACATATTTTTACATATTAATCATACATGTATTATGACACATATGAAAAAATATACATGTACTAAATTACACATAAGATACATGTTCTATACATATGTGTTACAGTCTATAATTTTTTTCAGTCAAAAGATAAACTAATTTGACATACTGGTACACGTTAAATGTTATATACAAGTATGTACCGGTACTACAACCTATGGTTTTATCAGTAACAGTTGTAGGTTTATATGTTCAAGAAACATATAACAATTTTTCTAAAACAAAATGTTTTGAATCAAGTCTGTATTTTTCCTCTTGCTTACAAATTGTAACTTATCTGGCAGAGTAATAATTCAAAAAAAAAAAAAAACTGAAATCTAAACCGCTTTAATTTCTAGAGATTATAATATTATTATAGCATACCAATATTTAAGTCTAGTGATAATTCTACTCTTTTGTATTCACGTACAGAAATGTTTCCAGGGAGAAACTGTTAGAGAGTAAACATTACTTTTGTTCTCAGTAAAAGACATGCTTTTTATTTATGCTAGGTTGATTAGAATTTTACTCAAATTCTTGTTTTAACTGGAAATTACTTATTCATGCTTGTCACCATGACAAGACAAACAGATCCAATCATTATTACAGAAAATTTATGCTATCTATCAGAAACGGTTATAAACATTGTAAATATTTCCTGTAATATTTACTTCAGTAGGCCTTAGGAACCACACAGAGTACACAATGACTGATTGTCAAAGAGACTTTGTGTAATATTGAATTCTTGCTTCAAGTAATACAGGTAACAATAATGCTAATTATTCTTATACATTTAGACAATTATTTATGTCATGAATTTAATTATAGGTGAGTAAATTATTTTGATTTATAAACTTACAGCTGTCAATGAAAGACATATACAATGTACCAATGTAAATAGCTGGTGAAATCAGTCAATTATCATACTAAACAAGTGTCTGGTGTATCAAAACAGTTAAATTGATTAGGTTCTTAGGTATATAAAGCAGGTTTTTACATAAAGTTGAAGTGTTCCAATACACTTTAATATAACATACTGACATACATAATACAGTTTTCTTTATATAAGGTTGAAGTATTCCATTGCACCTCAATATAAACCCTTGAAACATCCATCTAATCATATCACAATTCAGATATTAATTTCAAAATCTGCCAATTACAACCCCAAACCAATAAATCTGATATACATGTATTAAACCATTAGTTTTAACAAAAGGTTCAATACTGTTAGAATTATGAAATGAAGCCTAGTAAAATGATCAAATATTATTTTTACTACTTACAGTATTAACAGGTTATCTTCTTAAACCAGAGACTCTTTGTAATAACCTATTTAATGTAGTTACATGCAGTATTGACTTTATGATGTTTCTACTGACTGCCAATTAGTATCATTATTACTATTGCATACAGTTACTTCAGAAGACGATTTTCAAGGAATTGGAGGGTAATTCAGAAAAAGAACTAGAAGGTCAAGGGTCAGAATTGTAGTGAAAAAGTTCACTAAACTAAAGCAAACAGTTACAAATATGAAATTACTCTTTATGATCAGAAATATAAATCAATAAATAACATCAACAAATTCATGTAATTAAGGACTTAAATTTATACAACTAAAAATTATATTATTATAAACATTCTTACTTGGACTTTGTTTCTAAGAATAAGAAGAAAACCAGCAATTTACAGAGTACTAAACCAGTACATGCTGATCAATGATCCATAAATATTACCAGGGACTAAATTTGAATGATATGTAATCCATAAATTAACACTTTTGAGACAAGTTAAAAAAAATTCTCCCTGCAAATATTTATCAATTACATAGTGATTTTGAATATTCAGCATACAGGCATACCCATATGCATATCTAGTCAGAACTTAGTTAGCTACATCACCAACATAATACCCTATAATATTTCTGAAGATAACTTTTTTTTTTTTCTTCTTTTTTTGTAAATCTTCAATATGGAACATCAGAATGTTGCATTTAACCAAATAAATTTGTTAGTATGATATTTAGTTAGTTAAAGGGTATAATGTTGTGTGTGCGTCATAGGTGAACCATTTTATAAAGAATCACAGAAACTACTACCATAACTAATATCTCATTATATATACTGCACTGATAGTAAACAATCTGAGTGTCTCACTGGGATAATTTTTGTCTAAACATATTCTCTAATTTAACAGCATCTGCACCAAATTTTCTTATTCCATCAGCTAATTTGTCTGTTGCCATGGCATCCTCATTCATCTCCCAACGGAATTTCTTTTCATCAACAGTTACCTTTTCAATGTCCATTGCTTTTGCTGTAAAATAAAAAGATCAGTTGTTTTTTCAACTACTTATCACCTTCATTTGGCAAAATCTATTGATTAATATGTCAAAATTAAATTTTTCTTAAATTTTTTTTTTTTACCAATTTTGGTTAATGTCATGTATATTAAAGCACAAAGTTAATGACACAAAGCTTTTGGGATCAAATCCCACTCACAGAAAAATTCTAGTGATGTTGGATTGCCTGCAGAAGGCTGGTGGTTTCTCATGACACCCCAGTTTCCTCAACTATCCTAAAAATGTAAGCCTTGAATAAAATATTCTTAAACTGGACATATAACTACAACCATTCCATTCAACCAAACCCCTATAACAATACCATAACTATTGATCTATAAACTATGGATACTCTGTGGTTTAGGGCTGCTGTGTACATATGTATATTACAGCTATAATAAGTCAGATACAAACCTGCTTTCTCTGTAAGATAAGGTGTTACTACCTCTGCTGATTCTGATAATTTTCCAAGTAAAGATGGTCTGAAAAAAAAACCAACAATATGGTAAAAAATTTGAAGCTAAATGTAAAACCACTTTTTAAAAAAAAAAATTACAAGATTTTTACAAGACATTTCCAAATTCTTATGCTATCTATAAGCTTTGAACACACATCAATAAAAATGGTTTGCAGATTGCAATAGGAAGTATGGTTACTATACATACTTCTCTAATATTTGACATTGTTAGCATTCGCTGCTCAGTGATATCACAAAAAAATCTGTCAATTTTAGTCCAAGCACTTCTCTATTTTTAGCTCACCTGAGCTGAAAGCTCAGATGAGCTATTGCTATCCATCTCCGTCTGTGGTGTGTCGTCCGTCGTCCATCGTGCGTAAACTTTTTACATTTTAATCTTCTCCTCCAAAACACAGGGCCAAATTTAATGAAACTTGGTAACCATCATGCCTGGGTGAAGCCCTTTCAGATTTGCACAAACGAAGGAGTTATGTCCCCTTGGGGCCCCATTAGGGGGGAAATAGTGAAAAACTTTTAAAATCTTCTCCTCTGAATCTACATGAGATATACCTTAGTTATTTCATTTATAACATCCTTAGGTCATCTATTTTCAGATTTGCACAAATGGTAGCCATGGGGCTCAAAATGGGGAAATTGTAAGGCACTGAGTGGGGAAATTGATAAAAATTATATATTTGTCACTATATCTTAAAAACTTTTAACTTTTTGTATAGGCATGTATATAAGAATATTGTAGGTATTGACATGACGATCATTTTGATATATGGTTCAAGGTCATATGTTGAAAGGTCAAGGTCACAGATGCAAAAGAAGACTTAAATTGCTAATTATCTTGAAAATTATTAACTTTTTGTATAGGCATGTATATTAGAATATTGTAGGTATTAACATGACAATCATTTTGATATATGGTTCAAGGTTATATGTCATATATGTTCAAAGGTCAAGGACATAGCTTCATAAGTATACTGAAATTGATTAATGATTTGGAAATTATTCATTGCACTACAGTTACTTCATGCATATTATATAAGCTACTTATGAATGAAATGTGAGTGGATATATTTTTTGATTAAGTTTTGTGGGAGTTCTTAACTTGAGAAAACTTTTAAAGTTTCTGTACGTAATATATTGTCTATTGCACTTTGCAAACAATATTGGACATATCTTCAGGTGAGCGTTAAGGCCCATAGGCTTCTTGTTAATTGATGCTGCTTACTGATAATCTGAACATAACAAAAATAAATCTGGCACTTTTGCACTGTATCACAAGAAATGAGAGAAATAACGACAAGATAAAGCTTGTGATTAAGATGTAAATACTGTTTGTATACGTAAAACATTTTACATACTTCAGGTAATCGGTAATGTATAATATAAAATCTTACAATATTGTAAGTAGGTCAAATCTTGCTAGTACTCATTCAGTAATGTATAATATAAAATCCTACGATATTGTAAGTAGGTCACATCTTGCTAGTACTCATTCAGTAATGTATAATACAAAATCTTACGATATTGTAAGTAGGTCACATCTTGCTAGTACTCATTCAGTAATGTATAATATAAAATCTTACGATATTGTAAGTAGGTCACATCTTGCTAGTACTCAGTCAGTAATGTATAATATAAAATCTTACGATATTGTAAGTAGGTCACATCTTGTTAGTACTCATTCAGTCATGTATAATATAAAATCTTACGATATTGTAAGTAGGTCACATCTTGCTAGTAATCTTCAGTAATGTATAATACAAAATCTTACGATATTGTAAGTAGGTCACATCTTGTTAGTACTCATTCAGTCATGTATAATATAAAATCTTACGATATTGTAAGTAGGTCACATCTTGCTAGTACTCATTCAGTAATGTATAATATAAAATCTTACGATATTGTAAGTAGGTCACATCTTGCTAGTACTCATTCAGTAATGTATAATATAAAATCTTACGATATTGTAAGTAGGTCACATCTTGCTAGTACTCATTCAGTAATGTATAATATAAAATCTTACGATATTGTAGTAGGTCACATCTTGTTAGTACTCATTCAGTAATGTATAACATAAAATCTTACGATATTGTAAGTAGGTCACATCCTGCTAGTCCCATTATTTGTTCTGTGTTTCTAAATGAAGCGCCCATTACAACTGTCTTATAATCATATTTCTTGTAATAGTTGTAAATTCTTGTTACACTCTGAACACCTAAAATGATACAAATGAATTAATGTACAAATTAAGTTTGAACAAGAAAACAGTAAAAATGATGGATGATCCCAGAATAATGCTAGTCCCAAAGGGCTATTTTATATGACTTTTTCAAATGTGTCCACTTAAATAAAAATCAGAAAGTAAAACAAAGAAAAACTTTATGTTGATATATAGCAAAGGGCAGCAAGAAGACATCTGAGATTATAGGGGTTATGTCACAAAACTTTTTGTTAAGTATCAAGAATTGTTACTTTGTTTACTACAACTCAACTTAAAGAGATCTACATGTATCTAACTATCTACTTCAAGTTTCCAGCAGAAAATTTATACTAAATGTTTGTAATGTAATGAATAAACAACAGTGCTATGACGGCTCTGGAAACTTTGCAATTAGCTTAATTCAGATATTTTATCTACATCTCTGATTCTTGTAGAACTTTTTAACTGTGCTCTCTACATATCCTACATAAAATCTAGCTACTAATATCTCTATAAGTTTCATGAGAACACCTTTTCTACTTCTGACAGAAATTATAACAAAGGGCAATAACTCCTAAATGATGCAAAAGAAAGATAATTCTTCTACATTGCACTTGTCTTGTTGATATCTCTTATAGTTTTGGTGTTATGCTCCATACAAAATTATAACAATTTTTATTATTAGAAGTGATAAAATTTAATGATATTTTGGAAAATAAATAAAACAATAAAAATTAGGAATTATTTTGCTACTTAATTATCTAATTATTCTGTATACCTGGATCTTCAAGACGTTCAAATTTAGCCTGTCCAGTTGCTTTGACAAAATAGTCATATATTCTCCCAACAAATGGTGAGATCAAGGTTACTCCAGCCTCAGCGCATGCAACAGCCTTCAAAAAAAATATTCGTAAGAAATATTTTTTATAGGAAGTTACTTCTGACATTTGCCATGATAAGTGGTATCATTGTATTTTTCTTCTTTTTTTGTGTGATATTTAAAAAATATTGATTCAAGTTGTCAAAATGATAAAAAAAATCAATTTTTATCAGAAATTTAATTATAATCATTTAATTTTTTATTCATTGCAGTCATTGAGAAATAATGAAGTAATGGAGTTTAATGCCTCAGACAAGATTCTTTACCAATATTAAAAAATCAGTTCAGGGATGGTGGAGGAAACCAGAGTGTCTGGAGAATACCACAACTTTTTGGTAAGCCAAATGACAAACTTTCTCACACTATAATCTGTAATGAGTGAGATTTGAACCTAACCAATCTTTAGACCAGTTGGCAACTGAGGCCCCATAGTAAAGATTAGATGTGCATTAAAATGTCCAATTACAAAGATTTCACAAAATTAAATTTAAACAGATGACAAATTGTAAGGATTAAATGATGACTTCAATTTACCCAGTTATTTCAGAATTGGTATGACTTCTTCACCAGGGTTTTTTTTTTCATAATTTCAAAGACATACTGTATAAGTACACGTATATCTAAAATCGTGCAAAGTTCAACCCACCCACCCACCCTCTCTCTCTCTCTCCCTCCCTCTCTCTCTCTATATCTCTCATCATCATCATCATCATCATCATCATCATCATCATTATTTTACCTGATAGAAGTTAAACAACAAAGTCATGTTACAATGGATACCAAACTGACTCTCCAACACTCTAAAAATGAGAATAAACTTAATTTTAACAAACTCTATCTAAAATATACATATTCCACTGTATTTAACGTAATAAGGCTAAATTAAAAACTTCATTTTTTATTTCTACGTAAGCAAAAAGAATGTGAAAGATAATATGTTTCAATTCTCCTCAACTGTAAGCCACCATTTATTGTATTTTCAGGGAATCACAAAATTAGATTGATATATAGTACATGTGTATGTATGGTGTTATCTTTAACTAATAGAATTTAACCTACTTTTTCTATGGAAAATGATCAAATTTAGAAGAGAAAGTAGCTGGTCATTTAGATTTTATCAACAGTAATGCCAGCACAATTATGATATTGTGCATAATTATAAATTACTGAAATGTGTTTTACGTCATGATTAAATCACAACTAAATATGATATTGAAGAGAGACTGAGAATTTTAAAGGTACTGAGTAAGAAGACCATCACAAGACAAAGCTCAATTTTAAAAGACTTTTCAGATCTGTGAAAACCTATTATATATAACATCTCTTCAACCTATGTATTATACATACTTTGCTGCCTCTATGCCTTCCCAAGTTGAGGACAACTTTATAAGAATTCTTTCTTTATCAATTCCTGCCTTTTTATACAGATCTATAAAGTGTTTGGCTCTAGTAATCATACCATCTTTATCAAAGGATAACCTGTAATATTAACCATTGTATAAAAACATAGTTATCAAAGTTTAGACACAAACAACTACATGTATGTTAAACAAGAGCAAGCTTTTACAAACACAAAGAAGCAAACACTTCAATTGAAAGTGAATGACAAGTTTTCCCCATCAAACTAGGTACTTAGCATTCCGAATACTAAACAGCCAGCATATTTTAATGATACTACAGCCAACATGTAAGCAAATAACATTTTTCCCCATCAAACTTTGAAATTCACATTCTTAATACTACAGCCAATGGTAGTGACTATTCTTTTGTTAAGCACTCAGCATTCAGAAATCCTTTGAATGAGACCTTAAAAAAATCTAGCATCATTTTATGTCTTTTTTTATTTCAAGTGATACGCAAAGTGAATTTATAAACAGAAAATTGTTTTCTGAGCTTGATTAGTTATATCATAATCAACAAACAATCACCTTGCATCAACTTCTGTAGATACTCTTCCTGGAATTATCTTTAATATTTCACATCCAAATAAAACAAAGACTTTATCCATGGCTGCTTCCACTTGTTCATCTAATGATCTATAAATGAAAACAAAAATCTCCTCTTTACACTCTAACTGATTTGACAATAAAAATTAATGAAATTTAACAAAAGAAAAGAATATTTTTAGTGTAGATAATCAATTTGTTGGATCTACATTTTGAAGTAAAGATGTTAAATTTAATCAGCTTATACATGTATATAATAAGCAGTCATGTTATTTCAGTAATGATTAAAACAGAGGCTAACTTTTTCCAAAGTGTAAATAAAAAACTCATAAAATTGGGAAACCTACATAATGTTACCAAATTGAACTAGCCCAAATTTCTAGTGAGTTAAAAAGTATGGATAAAATAGAGTATTTAAGAGTGTTCTATGCAGATTTTTTTCCAAGTAAGGGGGGAACCCAATTTTTAACTTACCCTCCTTGTTTCTTGGCATAATCTACAGCTTCATTTATTAAACCCTGATACTGTTCCATGTTTGATGCTGCTAGAATCAGGGATGGATTGGTGGTAGCATCAGTTGGCTTGTATTTCTTCATGGCTTAAAAATACAATAAACTGTTCTTAGTTGATACCAAAGAACCAGTAATTAATCAACTGAATGTTTAACATTCTAGTAATTGATATAAAAAACTTATACCTAGATGTCACCAGCATATAAAATTATGAGTATGGTTACCAAACTTTATGAGCTATTGGCTAAATGTGAACATGCCTTGAGATAGGACTAGGTCTCAAAATCTTATTTTGTCTATCTATATGCAGTCATAAGTCTGACAAGGATCATCAGCAGGGCAAAATAAAGCAAAAAGAAACTCAATCAATTAATCAATTATGTTCCATCTAAATCACATATAGAAACAATACATGTGATGAGAGAAAGTGTTATATACTTGTATCTTACCACATTGTGGGCAAGAGTTCTATCAACTTTAAAAGGTTGTAATGAATAAACACTATCAAAAAGCAGATCAGAAACACACATGACATGATCTACTGTCTAGAATAACCATTTAAATAAAAAAAAACAAAAACCAAAAAAAGGGTTTGTCATGAGAGAGTGGAGTAATAATATGTAACCCCCAGACAAGATTCTTTCAGTTACATTGAGACAATCAGTTCTGGGAGGGTTGAGGAAACTGAGTACCCAAAGAAACCCCCTAATCTGCAGCAAGTAATCTGACAAACTTTCTTATACTAGTCAAGTGGGGCTTAGTTACTCATGGTGTTGTAGTGTTGAATTTAGTTGACATGATAGAGTGATTTACTGCTAGACTGTCTGGTCCAAATCTTCAAGCCTTGTGGAAGAGGGCTTACTTCTTACCCAGAAAGGCAGAGTTTAATCTTTAGCCAAGGCACTCAGTGAGGAAGATTTTTTTTTAGTAGTTTCCTCCCTTCTGTACTTTATCACTCAACAAAATAACCCTCAAAGAGGTTGTGTGAGATTTCTAAGGTAGGAAATCTCAAGATAACAAGGGGGAATGTAGTTGGGCTAAGCTAGTCATGGTGTTGTTGTGTTGTTGACAGACTTTCTGGTTCTAATCTATTAGTTTTATGGTAGGATGCTAGGTTCAATCATCAGCTGGGACTTCTAAGTGAGGAAGTGGTCTTTTTTTCAGGTGTTTTCTCCCTCTTGTTAAACCAGGATCTGATTGAGCAAGATTCAAACCAAAGAACTATGACAAGTAACCTTGAGCTTCAGCCACTCAGCCTCCAGGGCCCCATGGAAAGTTTGTCATGAATAAAACTATAAAACCGCATTGACAAAATAATCTCCATTGCTCAAACTCAATAACATTCATGAGTTATGGAAAATATAGGCAATAATATAAAACATGGTTATATTACTTTCATTTCCATTGCTTTATAAGAAAAATAATGTAAAATGTGTGACAAATTTTAGGACATTTAAAAGAACTGAAAATAAGCAACAACTGTAAGTTATCAGAGTCCCCCTCCCCTTCAACACTTATGACAGAGCTTGGCACTTTGCTTGTGCCGTTGTGGCTCAATATGTAACCAACCTCTGGTTACAACCACCACTTTAAATACCGGCCTCATAATTAATATAAGTTCAAAAACCAATATGACGGGAAATATTAAGACATTAATTATAGTATTTGGGGTTGAACTTCACGTGGGCCGTATCTACAAACGGGTCAGCTTATTTAGGAATTTGGTAAATGCTTCAGGATACCCTCAAAATCTCCTGTATCAGCAACAACTGTTGTTAGTTCTCTGAGCTGTTCCAGAGATGACATAGCTTGACGTTTTGCTTGTGGCCCAGACATTGTCGTTTAACTTAATTGGTTTCTTAAAATGCAGCCGGCAAGTTCCCTTTCCTTGATCCGGAAGTAAGTTTTATTAATTTCTTTAACCCGAAGAATTCGGCGTTATCATGCGTTTACATTAACGTACACCGGATCTTGCAGTTTTATAACCAGTGGGGTTCAGTTTTAAAACCATTTTTGGGAATAGGGCCAGGGCCTTTGCAACTGGGAATTTTCACGTCATTTTGAGACAAATTGGGAAATTTTTATGTTGCAAAAATCCCGCCCCTCCCAAAAAAATAAAAAATAAATAAAAAAATCGCAATTAACAATGATGTTTATGAAATAACAAATTATACTGAAATACAAATTACATCTTAAACCATAACAGATGTGTACATGTATTTATTTTCTCTTTCAGGACAATAAATTTTCAATATGAACTTAGGCAAAGCCTAATAACGGGCAAAGCTATTAGCATGAAGTTTCAGTATTCACTATCTATATATATATATATATATATATATATATATATATATATATATATATCCAAAGTTGAAGTTTTTTCGGGCGCCAGTATGTCTTTAATATTTTACATTTTATTAAAATTTACAAAACCCCTAAAAAAATCGTTCACAAAAATATTTAATTAGTTTTTTAGCTCACCTGAGCTGAAAGCTCAGATGAGCTATTGCGATGGTTCACCGTCCGTCGTCTGTCGTGCGTCGTGCGTCGTCCGTCGTGCGTCGTGCGTTAACTTTTTACATTTTAATCTTCTTCCTCCAAAACCACTGGGCCAAATTTAAAGAAATTTGGTAACCATCATGCCTGGTTTAAGCCCTTTCAGATTTGCACAAATGAAGGAGTTATGTTCCCCTTGGGGCCCCACAAGGGGGATAGAGTGGAAAATCTTCTCCTCTGAATCTACAAGAGATATACCTTAGTTATTTCATTTATAACATCCTTAGGTCATCTATTTTCAGATTTGCACAAATGGTAGCCATGGGGCTCAAAATGGGGAAATTATAAGGCACTGAGTGGGGAAATTGCTAAAAATTATATATTTGTCACTACATGTATATCTTGAAAACTATTAACTTTTTGTATAGGCATGTATATTAGAATGTTGTAGATATTGACATGACGATCATTTTGATATATGGTTCAAGGTCATATGTTGAAAGGTCAAGGTCACAGATGCAAAAGAATACTTAAATTGCTAATTATCTTGAAAATATTAACTTTTTGTATAGACATGTATATTAGAATATTGTAGGTATTGCGACAACGATTATTTGATGTATTGTACAAGGTCATATGTTCAAAGGGCAAGGTCCCAGCTGCAAAAGAAGACTTAAATTGCTAATTATCTTGAAAACTATTAAGTTTTTGTATAGGCATGTATATTAGAATATTGTAGGTATTACGACAACGATCATTTTGATATTAGGTTCAAGATTATATGTTCAAAGGTCAAGGTCATATCAACATAGGAATACTTAAATTATTAATTATCTTGAAAGCTATTAATTTCATTTATAAGCATGTATATTAGAATATTATAGGTATTGACATGACAATCATATATGGTTCAAGGTCATATATGTTGTAAGGTCAAGGACATAGCTGCATTAGTATACTGAAATTTATTAATGATTTGGAAATTATTCATTGCACTACAGTTACTTCATGCATATTATATAAGCTACTTATGAATGAAATGTGAGTGGATATATTTCTGATTAAGTTTTGTGGGAGAAAACTTTTAAAGTTTCTGTACGTAATATATTGTCTACTGCATTTTGCAAACAATATTGGACAAATCTTCAGGTGAGCGTTAAGGCCCATGGGCCTTTTGTTTAATTATTTTTAAAATAATTTTTAGTGAGTTAATGGGCCCGAATACCATGTACCCTTCTGTAGTAATGTTGTGCCAGTAGCGGTTGTCCCTCTTTGGTCTGTGATGTGCACATATTGAGAAGACGACCTTCCTACCGAAAACAGATTCGGAGCCATCTAGCAGCGGAGAATTCAGAGGCAGAGAAGCAGTACTGCCGAATGGCGATGAAATATAAATGTATAGAAGACAATAACTAAATAAATAAGATAATTTTAATTTTAATAAAAGGGACCAAAAGAGAGCATCACAATCAAGGCGGAGGTAGTTAATTCAAATATTTAAAAAAAAAAAAAAAGTATTCATACAATTACCTATAAACCAACGCGGTAATGGCGGCCCCAATGGAGCTCAAACCAAGAAGAAAGTTGGATAGGTTTACTAAATCTTGTCCATTATTTACGCACTTACGCATTACCTATAGGCGGGCTATGGCCCGGACGGGCTTTGCCCGTATTAATTTACAGCAAAATTTTTGGCATCATAACTCTGGTCATAGCCCGATACAAACGCCGTATTATTTCTATCGTAGTGAGCCCGAGGAATTAAAAAAAATGCAAAAACAGTACATCTATGCATTAATGTAGAACCTTCTTATAGAGAAGAATTGTCTATCTTAACCATTGGCGGATTCAATTCCATCAACCCCCGCTTTAAAAATTTGAGAGAGAGAGAGAGTAATATGACCAAAATGTCCAAAAAGTATTTAAAATTCGTTTTTCGACCCCATAAAATTATGAATCCGTCCCTGGATCAGGAGGAGGGAAGAAAGAAAAATAGAAAGCCTTATAACGAGTTTCAGTTTCATATAGCTCTCATGATCTGGTTGGAATTATTTCTGGTTGGAAAAAGACATAAGTGACACTAACGACCTATTATAAAACAGTGTTGTACTTTATATCACTGGTGACACTGGGCACCGCATAGCCTGGTACATGGAGATTGCAATTCAAAGCGGAATAAACAGATTGGAAGTAGTTTGATTTCTGGGTAATTTTATTTTGAAAGTTTGAGGTTAGCAATATTCGAAACGTCATTTTCGACCCATCAGATCACTGAAACTTTGCACAAAATGAATTACTTTTATTTGAATATAGCATAGCGATTATAAGCTTAATATGAGATTATTAGACTTTTTAATAGATATATATAATTTGAGTAAGACAGACAGAAGTTTTAGTGCTAAGTTTGATGTGTCACTCAAAATAAATAATTTTAAGCTTTTAGGAACGGTAAAAACACAATAGCCAACTTGAACAGTTAAACAAGTCTTTTGAGTATATCAAGCTCACTGAGGAACAATTATGGCCAGGTTCAACTATTCTTCTTGTCTTTCCATAATATTTACAGATGCAAAGAAGATTTTTCTTTCCGAAAGTCTTAATGCAAGTGTCATATTATAAATTTTTGAATTTTCTGAATGAAATATTCAAAAATTTATAATATGACACAAGTTGCAACGAACATCGGAGGACATAATAACTAATACTCCATTGAGCGAAGCGTGATATTGAAGGACTTCCAGGAGGAAGTCACTGGTGACATTATCGCCATAGAGTTTTCATCCTTTCAATCACATTTTCGCTAGATGATTTTTTCGCCTTTACTCATTAATTGCCGTAAGGGAATTTTAAAGCGAGTGAAAATTGGCCTAATTGGGTACCATTGAGACACAAAATTCACATCGGCCTTGATGGTGAAAAAGGAATTCGTCGACAGCGCATTAAATCGACCCCCAAGCATCATTAAATACTGAGGTAAAAACCTATATGTATGCCTTATCAAAATAATGTTCTAGATTTAAATTTTCAAATCGTCCATTCTTTGCATGATGCATAAAATTATAAAACATTTAAAGAGAAATAGATGTAAGGCAGATATATATATATATATAAAACGTGACCCTCTGTGTTCATCGCGGCCTTATTTAACATTCGGTATAAATGTTACTATATTTCGTGCCAATTATACGATATCAATTAAATTTAATTTTATAGAAAATCCGTAGGTGTACAAGAAATTACCCAGGTGTATTATAAATAAGTGCGATTAAATATCAATTTTACGTGGCAAAGCCCAATTTCATGCCATGTCACTTCACTAAGACGTGGTTTCTCTCAATATTTTTGTTAACTGATCATATGGATGTAATAAATGTATACTTACTACAGATGTTGCACTGTCGGTTTTAAAAAAATACCTATTAAAGCCTAATTTTGTACAATGTGATTTCTGTTCAGCAATTATTAATAAGAAAAACCAGTTATTCAAACGGAATCACATATGATGCTACTCATTTCTAAATACACCACTACGATAGCTCAGTTCAAGTGGTAGAGTGGTCGTGTCGTATGTTGGAGGTCGGGGTTCGAACCAAGACTGAAAAATAGGTAGTGACTTGAAATGAAAGTCACGAGGTCCTTCCGAGAGACCTTAAAAACCGACATCCCGTGTCACGGCAGGCATGACACGCTAAAGAATCCCCCTTGTAAGTTGTCTTAAATGCACTGCAAAGGTCAAAATTTCTGTCACTTTACCTACAGCCGGTGACGTCTCGATATAAGTGAAATATTCTTGAATGAGACGCAAAACCCCATTAAATCAATCGATCATTTTTAAACACACTTTATCCGGTGTATGATTTCATTCCTACTAGATTGGATACTTTAAACCAAGGCTATATAGTCTCTAGTGTTTTGAAGCAGAGTACCAGAAAATATCAGTGAAATTCACATTATCAAATATTTCTTTCAAAAATGTTAACCAATTTTTCTTTTCTACCACAATGTAACACATTTCATAGCATTACAACTCAAAAGCATTGTTATTTCGGAAATAAAAATAGTAATAGTTAAATGGAAAACCCATAAGGCTAGGGGAAGCATATCTAAATTGTTAAGATCGTAGATTCATAACATGATTAAAGGGCTCGAGTCCTAGCCGAACTCGGACTTAAGAAATGTTCTTAACGAGACGTTTAAATGTATACCAGCTGGTAAAACGGGGTCTTGTACCCTCACTCCACGTCATTTAAAAGGAGAAATGCACCGATATGGGTTATGAGGTCTTCACCCGTCTGGACATCCTAGACACGTTTATGTGTGTACATAATATCCACCGATTGAAGTAAAACTACAGAATGAAAAATGCTTATTTCACTATAACACAATGCCCAGTTTCCTTCTTATTACAAATGTAAAAAAAAAATACTACATGTAATCATGAAAAGCAATAATTGAGAGAGAGAGAGAGAGAGAGAGAGAGAGAGAGAGAGAGAGAGAGTACAATGATGCGGATGTAATACCTTCAAAATCTCCTGTATCTGCCACTATGGTAGTGACCTTCTTCATCTGTTCTAGAGTTGATTCAGACATTTTGTGTATTTTTAATTAATCAATACAGAAAATATCTTCTATACAGTGTGCGTGATTCGAAAGTCGGATAGATGGATTGTTTGTAGAGTCGTATGTTACCGGACAGAATTATTTGTCGAGCTGTGCGCATGTATTAAAGACTGGCAAATAGCCACGTTATATATAGATTGATGCGACTTGGATGACAAAGCCACTTTGCTAAAACTGATTGTAATTGTTAAAATTCAGCTAACCATAGTTAATAATAAAATGATATAAGAATTACATCAGCAATGTCTTAATTTTCTATATTAAAAGAGAAAAAAATCTTTGGTCTATTTTCTATTTCATTTATTTAAATTTTATCTGATATGTCAGATTATTGTCAGTTTTATTCGCACCAATAAATAATTGTACATTTCAAGTGTTTGTATCAGTAAACATTGTAGATATTAAGGAAATGTACATTAAGTTGTATGTAGCAGGAAATTGTTGTTTCCGCATATCAGTCTATAAGTTCATTGTTATATATAATTGGATAAACTTTTTAAAGTAAATCATGATCAAGCCGTGGCGGGAAAATAGAATGATTGGTTGTAATTTTGTTTAAATGTAGCAAAGGTAATTTTTCAGCTATCTGCGACAAGAGCAAGTTAATTAACTTTTGCGCGAGATGTTCTGTCTTGTACTAGCGCGCACTCAGGGCGACTATAACGTGTTAGCACGTTAAAGACAAGTAACGAAATCTCAACCACATTATCCTGCGTTTAAAGAGGCATGACAAATTAAGGATATGCTTAAGCCTAAATTGCATGGGAGAGTCCTTGAGTCTTTCAGTATCAATTTAAAACAGAAAGAACTTGACCTTCCTTACTTGTATTGGATTCCAAAACATCACAAAAATCCATACAAGGAAAGGTACATAGCAGGTTCCTCTAAATGTACTACAAAATCATTATCAGTGATTTTAACACAAATTTTGACAGTCGTCAAAGATGACCCTCAAACTTATTCAGAAATGTCTATTCTACATATGACATTAACCAAATGTGGATTCTCAAAAATTCTAAAGAACTACATGTACTTGACCATCTTGTTTTCAATACTCTATCTTCGGTAAAAGTATGAAATTTTTTCTGCCCTTTACACCACTATCCCTCATTCCAAATTGAAAGAACGTCTAAAACAAATCATTCACTTGTCATTCTTTTACAAAAACGGTAAACCAAGATCTAGTGCTCAACGAGGATTCTGTTTATTTTGTAAAACACCTTGCAGACTGCAAACAAAAATATACTGAAGATACCATAAAAAAAATGTTAATAGTTTTTGATAGACAACACATTTGTTGTGTTTGGCAATATACTTTTCCAACAAACAATCGGTATACCAATGGGCACTAACTGTGCACCTTTGCTTGCTGATTTGTTTCTTTATTCATACGAATCAAACTTTTTACAGAACCTTGTCAAATCTGGGGAAAAGACTGTCGCTAAATCATTCAATATAGATATATAGATGATGTTCTATCTCTAAATAATACCAAATTTGGAGAATATATGAATGCCACCCATCCAAGTGAGCTTGAAATAAAAAGACACGACGGATTCTTCATGTTAGAACTGCTTCATATTTGGACTTATACCTCAATTATGTTCTAATTCGATTCCTCAAACTAACATAAAATAATTATAAAATAAACAACAAACACTCATATGGGAGGCGCCACTTACGACTCAAGTATTTAATGTCGAAAATATCAATTTATAATAAAAATAACATGCTTGTCTTTTTCCACCAATAATCTACAAAAAACAAATAATAATAATAATAAATATAATTATAATACTAAAAAATAAAATTCGACTGTATAATTAAGAAGTAATGGCTCGAATGAACTTATTTCTACTAAAACCCCGTCACAATCACCCTCGCCAAACCAGTACATATATTCTAAATATAGAAACAACACGCCCAGTGGCATATAACTCTTATATACCCGTAAATACGGTCGCCGTATATAATGGCATACCATTACTATGGAAGCACAAAAGTGCCATATTCGCTACAGCTAACCTTTTTTTGATGTTGTTGATGAGCCGCTGAATCTATTTTTTTTAATTGTTATTACAACATTAAAACGAAAATAATAATTGCATCGTCATTTAATAAAACTTTGCTTTATTAGATGACATTCATTTACAAACTACTAATGAAACCAAGTAAATAAATAAATAAAATCTACAAAGTTGGAGTTACAGAGAAGACGCGTGACATAAAGAAGAAAACAAGCAGTAATAGTTAAATCTCATTTCATTTGAATTATTTATTCAATTATTAATTCCATAGTTTATTGGCACACACACACACACACACACACACACACACACACACACACACAACCTGCTAGGGGTAACTTACTTTGATAAAACAGAAAAAAGTATAGTTCCCCATGACAATGGCTGACAAATTTGATACGACCGGGTATGAAAATGAAACTGACAAATTTGGTATGACTTTATGTCAGAAATAAAACTGGCGAATTCTAAATAAAAGGCTGAAATAATGAAGCACTGGCATAATTTAATATGAAACACTGACATAATTTAAACACTGGCAATTTAAACATTGACATAATTTGTTATGAAACACTGACATAATTTTTTTATGAAACACTGACATAATTTTGTATGAAACACTGACGTTATTTTGTATGAAACGCTGACGTAATTTGTGTGAAACGCTGACATAATTTTGTATGAAACGCTGACATAATTTGGTGTGAAAAACCGACATAATTTTGTGTCGAACACTGACATAATTTTGTGTCCAACACTGACATAATTTGGTATGAAATAGGCATTTATAGCTTAGAAAGGTCTTTCCCATAGTCAATGTAACAAAGAACACAATGTTAGAAACGAGTTTCACAAGAATACAAGACCAAATATATTCATAGGCATTGTTTACAGGACTCGTGGGTAGGCATTGCAATAATATATTTTGTCTTGTTGTAAGTTTTTATTGAAAATAATACATCCAAAGAAACAACATTCAACAAAGTAGTTTTTAAAAACAGAACTAGTCTTGCTAGACAGGGGCGGATCCAGAATTTTATTAAAATGGGGTTGAGAATTTTATCATGAGATATTACAAGCGTCGAAGGCTCTAGTCCCAAGCAGCTAAAAGGACAGATAAAGTCCCTCAGCAGGTCCAGGGCAGAGTGTCCCCGGGACCTTTTGGTTATATTTCCCCCTCTCTTTTGAGTTTTTCAAAGGAAGAGTTGCAACCCCCTTCTCTGAATCCGCTAATGCTAGATATAATGAAAGGAATGTGGTCAAAATTTCTATTGTCAGAATCAACCATTTTATCAGCAGCGAGGTATACCTGTTATATATAGAGATCTTAAATGCTAGTCACAACCTGAATTTTAACTTTTTATAAATACATGTATTATCTATTAAGCACACAAGCATATATCATGCATATATCATACATTTGTCAGCTAAGTACACCCAAAGCGTATAATTCTGATTAATATAATATATTGTTATTTATTTATCAAAATAATGGAATTTTTATAACAAGGTAAATTTAGAACGATCTTGGTCAAACTTGATCATTTTGAAGTGTCTATGAACAGTTTGTTGTAATTTCTTTTGCTTATTCCAGCAAATATTGTAAATCCCACACACACACACACACACACACACACACACACACACACACACACACACACTATAAGTTTTTTTAAACAACTTTGTGGATGTCGCTCTTTGTTGCTTCTACATCAATAATTGTACTGTTTCATGAAGTTAAAAAGGTGCTTATGCGAGTCCATACGTTCACAACAAAGTGTCGCGGTGTCACGTATGCTCTAAGGACTTTTTGTTTTTTGTTTTTTTTAAATATTCGTTCAGTATCAAAAATAAGCAGAGCAACAGGCGAGCAGCCGGTTGGATAATACCACCTTAAGGGCGATCTGCGATGTTAACCATTCAATCATATTAAGTGCACACAATTGGATTACAAAATATGAATTTTTCAATTTTTTTTATTTTTGAAACGTTGGTATCTTTTTAAACGGGTTTCCAATTTTTGGTAATCATTTTTATACAATTCTTTCTCCGGGTACTGGGGAGAGGGAGTGTTTTTTTGGTTATTTTTTTTTTCTTTATTCTGGCCACATTTACTTTACCATGACTCTTTCAGTATCCTTCTTCAACTTCTATTTTAAATACTCTTACAGATGATAAATTGGAGAGTTTATCGGTATAGATTACTACAGAAATATTTTTTATTGAAAAATTGATATCATATCTTTAAATTTTATAAAATCTTCATTGTAACAATAAATTTGACACTATAATAAAAAAAAATGGTGTAATTCCAATTGTGCTAGACTAAATAAAGTGAGTGTAAGGTAGTATATCTGGCATGTACTCCTCACTGAGTCCCGTCAGCTGCCACTCGGACTAAAACAAGAATGCATGCAGCAAAACGGTATAAAAATGGTTAAATCTGCAAAATCAGAAGTAATGCTGGAGAGATGGAATGTGAGAAATCTTGACTAGTAATCACTTACATGTACAACCACAAATCTCGTGAGTCAAACAGATCGCTACATCAATATTTCGATTTTACATTCTAATACGTTTACAGGCCAGAGGCACAGACATGTTGTAAATGTCATGAAGGTGTAACCCGGTGTTATATTTTCAGTAGATTCAGGTACTGTCTTGTCTATCCAGTATGCACTGTATATGTTATGTAATGTGTTGTTATGTGATGTCACCATATCCAGTGACGTAAATATACATGTATGTTATTACGATGACAGCTGACTGTATATCATTTGACTGGTCATATGATAGAATCATAGGATAGCTTAAATCGAAAAATACTCATTAAAACTTCCCCTTCACAATAGTTTACTCTTTAAGCTCTTGCTTTCTTAAAGGAAGCAGCTTTTATTTTAATCTCGTGAAATTATAACATTTTTATAATCCATTATGGTATGTAACATTGTTTTTATATTTCAAATACATTTCTTATTATTATGTGGTGATTTTTTAAAAGAAAATATTCAAAAATGTAACCTTACCAGGCAATAAATTATTTTGCTGGACTCCATGTTGTTTCTTAATGAACCGCTACCCGGTCTCTTTGGTTTAGAGCTAAATTTAAAGAAAATGTAAATAATTTTCATCATTTCAGAAGGCATTGGAAAATAAATTTATTGGTGATGAAATTAAAGTCTAAACATCTATTTCAATAAGTAAAATGGATTTTAATTCAATTCAGTTCTAAAGCGTGGTACAATATAGTGTGGTACAAATTTGGGATGTTGCGATTTAAGTGTTTTGTTCAAAATTTGGTACTTTTTGATAGGTACGATTTAACTTAAGAATCATACTAAACAACATGTTGTCTCTGTCATTGAGAGAAGTTGGTATTTTATTTCTGTTTTGGATATTTTTTTTTCAAATTGATTGTGTGAAAACATTGCTTGATGCAAACAAGTTAGATTGCACGAATGTTTTTCCCCAAAACAGTCTAATCAAATATTTCCTAAATCCTGAAAGGGGGAGGGGTGATTATTCTCGTAATAATTATATGTTACAGTTAAGAACATAAACAGTTGTGGGGACAAAATGTTGAAAATTGCATCAATAATATACTGGTCTAAACTCATTGAAACTCAAACATATTTATCTTTGACACTTCTGTACCTAAATGTAGTATAATTCAACCTTTGGTAGAGCACATTCATTGGTCAGATCAAATAATTTATAATATCTCCAGAGACATACAATATGGACAAGTATTGTTGAACAGTTTCTTTGTTCTACAATCCAATAGGACACATTTCAACTATACATATATAACTTCATTATGTTTACCTTGCCATGAATCACCTGAAGCACTTCAGAAATTTTGCTCCAGTGCCTGGAGACTGCAAACCCATTCATAGTTTAGATTATAAGTTCTTTATCTGAGATTGAAAATTACATTTGATTTGATAATTAAATCCATGTTATATGTTGGAAATTAATTTGATTTTACAAAGATCATATAAGAAAATTTCAAAAATATTTTCACTTTTGACAGGATACTGTTTATGTAATACAGAAGTATGATTATTGAATTTAATATCCTTTTCATATCACAGTGTGACAAAGTGACCTAACATGGACTTGATCAAGAATCTGTTTTACTCAATGCTGACTAAAAGCCAGTGGTCTCACACCTTAGTGTAGACCAGTTTCTGGGAGGGGAGGGGGGGGAAAAATATTCCTTAGTAAATGTATTTTTGTGTGTGTTAGTAATATTATTACCAGTTTTAAATGTGCAGATTGGCAGAAACTAGTTTGAGAAAGTTTGCAAGTCTCCTTCCCAAAAGTTGATTTTTTAGGCACTCCAGTTTCCTCCACCATGCCAGAACTGACTGACTGCTTTGGTATAAGTGAAAGTGTTTTGACTGAGATGTAAATCATCATTACTCCAGAACACCCCACTCTCAGAGTTTTCATTTGATTTTTGTTTGTGAGGTGTATAAATACAAGTCTGTGTGTTCATTTCAAAAACATGGTCATATAAATTTAAAGGTCAACTTTATTTGAATGAGTAAATCTGTGTTTTATCCTTTAACAACATTATCGGAGCATATTTTTTTTGTGTTTAATAGTTTAAAGTCATTGGTAGAGATTTGACCTTATTAAGCCAAAGGACCATTCTTATATTTTATTTTTCATATACATTTATAAGTAAAAAGCAATTTCAAATGGTACATGTATGAGGGCTATTAAGTTATGTCCATTACGTCTAGTACTGTATGGTGTTCAGTACAGGGGTAATACACAAAAATGTAGTCTTTTTCTTTTGTTTTGATTTTGAGAATTGTTATGAGACCAGTGTATTGAAATATTTTTGGTTGGAAACCTTCATACATATTACCTTGATGTCATCACAACTTTAACCCTGCCCAAGTGTATTCAGACACAGGCAAATATCTACATCTATTACAGCCAATCAGTAACTAAAACTGTAGGGGTTAGCTCGAAGAATATTTTAATGTTTTTATTTCTCTGTGCTTGATTGATATAAATAAGTAATGTTTGATTGCATGTGTGTACATCTTTTTTTTCAGACATTAGCCAAGCTTAAAGATGGAACAATTTGTGCAAAAGATTTATGTGAGAAATGTATTGAACGTTCTGTAAAAACAAAGGAGTTAAATGCATTCACTACAAACACTCACCAGCTGGCCAGAAAGCAATCATCCACATCAGCAAACAGACTTTCAAATAGAGGTAAATAAGTTTGGCATATTATGTTGATTGTGTAGTTAATGCACATCTGTCATTCAATTTTATCAGTATAATATTTTATTTTTGAATAGACACCAAATCAAGAAAAAAATAGAAATACTATTTGTAAATAAAAGTCAACATTTAAGATTTTCATAATCAAATTTAGGATACACATGTACGTGATTTAGAAAATTTTATATTTGTTTTATAAAACCAGATTTTAAAAATGACCAGAATGTCAATTACTTGATATTATTGTTTGCTTTAGGTACATATAAGGTGGCACACAGAGCCGCATCAGATTTTGTCTATCCATTCCAAACGTGTAGTATCTGTTTTATCTTGCTTGAGACATAAAAATAATTATATTTTTTAGATGTAAATGAGGTTAAATATATAAAACAGTTTCAATTTATTTTCATTTTTGCATAGAAAGAACACAGAAAATAAGAAAACTTGAAGGAATACCTGTTGCAGTTAAGGATAATTTTTGTACACAAGGCATTGCAACAACATGTGCTTCCAACATGCTAAAAAACTATATTCCACCATACAATGCTACAGTTGTTCAGAAATTGATTGATGAAGGAGCAGTTATCATAGGAAAAACCAATATGGATGAATATGCTATGGGGTATTTTAAAATAAACATACATGTACCTGTATTCAATTAGTTTAGTAGAAAATCAAACAATTTTTAGTCAGCCTTCCCTGATTTACCCTATAGGTTATGGTGGATTAATTTTCCAAACTCTTTTAAACAAAATGTCAATCTTTATTGATAATTAGTAGTTGATTCCTAGTCAAGTCACAAATCTATTTAAGGGAGAACATAATGAAATAAGGCTCTGTGGTAGCCACAACATGATATAGAACCCTCAGTAATAAATATCATCCTTGTACAGTACTAGACAAAACTTCTGCAGCTTGCTACATCATATATTTTCGTGTCAGTGAAATATTCTATGTAGGTACATAACTTGGAGTAAGTTCTGTCTTTCTTTTACTTCTCTGTGTGGCAGTATGAATGGAATTAATGGACCAGTCCTTTATCAATGGAATTAAAGATTTAGACACACCAAAATTATTCTTTGTTAATTTCATTTACAATTTGCTTTTCCTTCCAGATGTGGCAGTATTGACAGCATTCATGGACCAGTCCGCAATCCATGGAATTACATATTTAGACATGTCGAACATTCTAATGACTATTCATCAGGATATGTATCATCCGGTATTAATAATCAAGAAAATCAGTTAAGAGTTAGGAACTTCCATAGCTCTTCCTCCCCTATAGAAGAACAGAATTGTGAAAATGTTGATGACTGGCATGTAGCTGGTGGTAGTTCAGGTGGCAGTGCAGTAGCTGTGGCATCAGGCACTTGTTTTGGGTGAGAAATTATAAATAACCTTTTTATCACAGATGTTTTGTTCTTTACTTTTAGCAATGGAAGAACTATATTTATATTTTATACTTATTGAATGTTGTGTTGCACTTTAGAGTTTATATTTCAGACAATGTATCATGGGAAAAATTAAATTTGAAATAAAAATTGGTACATGTATTGCTTAAATTTGATCTGAAGCAAAGGATGTAAGTTTTTACTTAAAAAAACCTTGTAAGTTGTTTTGAATTCAAAATAACTGTAATATAATTTCAGTGCAATGGGTTCAGATACTGGAGGTTCAACACGTAACCCATCAGCTTATTGTGGGGTTGTGGGTTTAAAGCCAACTTATGGACTGGTATCTCGACATGGACTTATACCTCTTGTTAACTCTCTAGATGTTCCAGGTATAATGGCTAAAACTGTAGACGATGCTTCATTGTTACTAAGTAAGTTTTAGTAAAATTATTAACTTTATGTTTACTATTTGTTTATATTGTTGGTAATTTCTCAGGTATTTCATAAAATGGAAGAAAGTAGAAAGATATTTTAAGCAAGTAGTAGGTAATCCATTGACACGAAGTCTTCACCTGCTGTTGTGCAAAACATTTTTAAGCAATAAAAATAAACTTAGACAGCAAACATTTGAAAAATAATAAGCAAATTTCTACAGATGATAGCTTTTGTTGACACAACTGAATTATAAAGAGTACACTATTAAAACATAATATTTAGATAGTGTAAAAA
Organism: Tegillarca granosa; assembly: GCA_029721355.1. Classification (NCBI taxonomy): domain Eukaryota; kingdom Metazoa; phylum Mollusca; class Bivalvia; order Arcoida; family Arcidae; genus Tegillarca; species Tegillarca granosa. The sequence continues at coordinate 5,341,145 of CM056596.1, read as the reverse complement.
CCTGTTGTAAAAGATTAATACATGTAGTTACAATAATTTGCACATACATATAGCTTACATTATAGACATTGGACAAAATGTCATATTTAATGTAAGAAGAACAATTTTGTGTCTAAAATTTAATACTCCTTGCTTTTGATTTTTCAGACTGTGCATACTAAGGCTTAAGAAAATCAAATGTTAATTTTTCCGTCTATTAGTTTTGTTTGTTTGGTAGGTTAATAATGTTCAGTAACATATTTTCTTAATTGTTTTCCTAACAGATGTGCTAGCTGGTCATGATACACATGATTCCACAACTTTAACAGATCCATTTCAGGAATTTACTATTCCAGAAGACATTTCTGTCAAAGATTTACACATTGGGATTCCAAAGGTGATTTCAGTAATATTTATCAATAAATATGAATATGCATTATCTTTGAATCTTCTGTATGTATGAATTTGTGTAAATCTTTAAGTTCTACATAGCACTGTTCTATATAAAATGTAAATTTTTTGATAGTGTCACCAAAAAACTGGTTAAAATTGAAAATATTCAGTGACAAATACATCTGTGTCATTAGGGCCCCTTAAATTAGAAGTTCATTAAAGCTTAAAATACTGGTACCTGTTTTGTATTTGTATTTTAGAAATACATGTACAATTTATTTTTATAAACTTTTCATCTCTACAAACTTGATTGGATGTTTGTTATCTTGTAGAATTTTGAAACTTTGCTGAATTCAAATAAGTTTTTTTTAACATTTTATTTGCTAGTATGTTGTCTGTTATAGGAATACCATGCGCCAGGAACATCAAAGGAAGTGATTGACACTTGGCAGAAAGCAGCAGACATTTTTGACAAGGCTGGAGCCAAAGTTACAGAAGTATCCCTTCCTCATACACAGTTCTCTATTTTCTGTTATTATGTGTTGTGTACTTGTGAAGTAGCCTCTAACATGGCAAGATATGATGGAATTGAATTTGGTAAGAATGCTTATCTAGCATAAACCTAAATTTTTTCAGTGAAAAAGATTTAGTCTTCAAGAATTTTAGATTTTAAGGTCACAGCACAGATTTTTTTATGTTCAATTTGCCATTTATAGCTCACCTGGCCTATAGGCCATTTGAGCTTATGGCATGGCGCAGCGTGTGTCCACATGTCCGTGTGTGCTTGTGTGCGTGAGTGCGTGTGTGCATCTGTAACTCACATTTTTGACAACTCCTCAGAAACTACCAGGCCAATATTAATCAAACTTCACAGGAAGGGTTATTGGGAGGGACTTTTCAAATTTGTACTTTTGGTTGCCATAGCTATAGAAAGTAGGTCACTGTGACCTACATTTGAAAAAAAACTTTAAAAATCTTCTTCTCTGAAACCAAAAGTGGTAGACAAACAAGAGGCCCAATAGGGCCTGTGATGCTCAACTGGCTGCATATGTAAGACAATGTTTGTTTTTGATTGAAATGCTGTTTAACGTTCAACTCAAGAATATTTCACTTATATGGAGACTGTCAATTTTGGAAATGGTGGAGGACACTGGATTATAGGAGAAAACCACGACCAAGCAGCAAGTTAACTGACAAACTTTCAAAGATGAAGTGCTAGCCCACTTGGCATTAATGCACAATGTCAGGGGTGAAAGGTGCTGTGATTCGTAACATCGAATGTTTAAGACCACACAGCCACTGTGGTGCCTTTAAGACAATGTGATGTGGTTACCATAATTGGTTCATCAGCTTAAGGTGGGAAATAAATTGAGCTTATGACCATTTTTGCTTCAATGAAGCCTACTTTGCAACACACACATGCAGGCATGCTTAACTATGCCATAAACTCAGCTGGGTTTAGCCAGTTGAGCTTAGAATGGATCCACAATGGCTATTTTATATATATATATATATATATATATATATATATATATATATATATATATATATATATATCTAGTAACAACAGGCATCTTAGACTGGTTCAAACTTTTTTTAGGCCGATGTAGGAACCTTCCACAGGAAGTTTGGTTCCAATTCGCCCAGTGATTTTAGAGGAAAAGATTTTTACTAAATATTACACCTAATTTGCATATTTCTTGAAAATTGGGTCAATAAAAATTTTCTCAGAAAAGAATATTATATATTTTGAATCCCATACAGTATACTTTCTATATTTAAAATTTGAGCTCAATTGGTGGAAAAAAAAGATCAACAATGGTCTTTTTTTTTTCTATTTTTAGTTATGACGGCCATCTTGGATGTCAGGCCGGGTTGCCTGGTACCACCTTTAGTCAGGCTGACATTTGGACCTTCCACACAAAATTTCATTCCAATTGGCCCAGTTGTTTCAGAGGAGAAGATTTTCAAAGATTTCACTAAATATTACACCTTAAGCATAATTCTTGAAAATTGGGTCAACGAGAAAGTTCTCATAAAAACCCTTTACATATGTTGAATGCCCTGCTATCTACTCTCTACATTTCAAATTTGAACAAAAACGGTTAAAAAATGACTCAGCAATGGCTGTTTATGTATTTTTGCTATTTATAGTAACAGCGGCCATCTTGGATGTCTGGCCGGGTCGCCTGGTACAAACTTTGGTCTACCCCACCTAGGGACCTTCCACACCAAATTTGGTTCCAATTGGCCCAGTGGTTTCAGAGGAGAAGATTAAAGTTTACGCACGGATGCACGCAAAACCATGCCATAAGCTCAGCTGGCTATAGCCAGTTGAGCTAAAAACTGATTTGATTTTCAGCTACTCTAGAGTCTTAAGTATATAGTTTGTACAAATCGAGAAATGCGGCTGAGAAATAGGTTACATGTTTTTTGCGTTTAATTTTAAAAATTTCGTAAAATGGCTTCAAATTATTATAACTTGACTATATGAATAGATATTGACATGGGGTTTTCAGTTTTGACTTTTTCTTGAAATAACTTTCAAAATTGGGTCCAGGTCAAAGTTGAAGGTCATGACCTAGTTTGTTATTTGTGCAGATTTGGGCTATTTTCTTCCAAATTATGAGATACATAATATTAAAACATTGTTAAAATGTTCAGCAGGACAAAATGAAAAAAGTTACAAAGTTTTGTAACTGTATGATAATGCATGTAGGAGTTGATGCCCCTGAAATGTTATTTTTTGCTAAAAAAAAAACTAAAATTATGCGTTAGCTTGAAAACTATAAACTTTTTGTATAGGCATGTATTTTAGAATATTGTAGGTATTGACATGACAAACTTTTTGATATATGGCTCAAGGTCATACATTCAAAGGTCAAGGTCATGGGTGCATAAAAAGACTGAAATTGTTTATCTTGGAAACTATTAACTTTTTGTATGGCATGTATATTCGAATATTGTAGGAATTGATCTGGTGATTATTCTGATATAAGATCAAGGTCAAACGTTTAAAGGTCAAGGTCATAGATGCATAAAAAGACTCAAATTATTTATTATCTTGAAAACTATTAACTTTTTTGTAGGCATGTATATAAGAATATAGTATGTATTTTTGCAAATGATTTTGGATATATCCTCAGGTTGGCCATATCCTCAGGTGAGCATTGAGGCCCATGGGCCGCTTGTTCATATCTCAAATGGTTTGATCAGGCAAATTATCTTTTTCATAATCAAATTACATCTGAAACAGCTAGTTGTGAGTAAAGACAATCAAGTATTCAATAAATGCTTGTGCAGTAGAACTCTTTTGTTTTGAAAGTTCATGGTTGTAATTATTGTAAAATACATAAAATACTAGCTGAATAATGTAACAAGTCCTTAAACTGTCAATAGTCTATTGATACTTTTTTTCAATACATAATTACCTTAACTGCTAATTTCTTTTATACTATCTGTGTATTCACAGTCAGTATATGCCGTTAAAAAACCTAAATCTATCTAGGTTTAAGATACTAATACTAATTTCTGAGACCATTCATTTAAGGTAGGGAAGAAATTTTGAAAAGTAAATGTACTTACTATTTAGTTCTCAAGTTTCTCATTTGGTTTGCTTTTGGGTATGTTATAAAGCTTGAACAACTCAACCTACAGGTACATAACTTGCATTTGTAGGGTAAGGGGAGATAATATTTTATTTACAGTCATTCTGTAATTTTATTTGTAACTTATTATATTTTTTATAAGCTAAGCATACTTAGTGATGATCTTGTTATAACTGGTTACCTGACTGATAAAGGATGTTTGTAAATTATTCTAGGACATAGAGCTTCCACTAATATATCAACAGAAGAATTATATGCAGCATCTAGGCATGAAGGATTTAATGATGTAGTTAGAGGCAGAATTTTAGCTGGAAATTACTTCCTGTTGAAAAAGTGAGCATTGACATTATACATATTGTAATTTTTTTTAAAATAGATACTCATCTACTACTAGATACTAGTATATTGTTATATTGTACATATGTTATATAAATAAGTATTAATTAATTTATTCTTTATTTATTTACTTTTATTTATTTATTTATTTTATTTTTATTTATTTATTATTATTAAATTTTTTTTGCATATTTGGTGCACATTTAAAAATAGCAAAAAATCTTTTCTTTGTTGAGGGTTCTGTCACTGCTAGAAATAGCTGGACTTCATAATTGAGCACAAACTCGCAGCATTTATTCATATAAAATTATCCCCATAATAATAAAAATGGGTCTGTTTGTGAATACTGGATTGAAGTTATGATGTTTCATGCCCCAGTCAGGACACTTATGTCAAGGTAGTTAGTTTTGGGATTGTGAAAGAAACACACTCACCCTAGGCAAGCAAATCAACAAACTTTCATTAGGATCTGACTTAGTGAAAAACAAACTAAAGGAATGGAAACACTTTGACCATTAGCCTGCATTTTATGCTGCTTGGCAACCAAGGATCCTTGATTGTGAAAATTTGTACATTACTAGATAGCTTCAGTAGTCTGACTGCATGACATTAGTGACATTAGATGCCAGGTAAGTAAAAATCATGGTGATGTGCTGTATAGGACAGGTTTAAAATAAATAAATTTAAAAGTTGTTTTAATTCAGGGAAAATAGATGTACTTCTTTAGTAGAAATTATTATTTATAAATAGAGCTGTGGCAAAACTGTTGAGATTTTAATGAAAATGCATACTACAGAATATGTTACTGTTTGTTGTAGACTTATGATGGTGTTTGTAAACACATTTTAATCTTTCTTTTTTTATAACATAACAACAGGAATTATGAAAACTACTTCATAAAAGCACAGAGGGTAAGAAGATTGATATCTGAAGACTTTAAAACAGTATTTAATTCTGGTGTAGATATGTTGTTAACACCCACGACACTCAGTGAGGCACCGTTACATAGTTGGTTTACTGAATTTGATAACAGAACCAGAACAGAAGAGCAAGATGTATATACACAACCAGTTAATATGGCAGGTATGAAAATCAGTATAATAGACACAACCCGTTAATATGGCAGGTATGAAAATCAGAAAATAAAGGTAAGGTCTTTGCTGCAAAACTTTGATATCGTCAGTGGACTCTTCTCTTTTCCTCAAAAAAATACTTAAAGCAAATATTTTACCATGAAAAATTTCATTTGCACTTACACTGAAAGGCAAAAAAAAAAAAAAGAAAAGAAAAAAAGAAATATTTTGAAAGGACAATACTTGTAAACTGATGCTAAAATTTTCCATTTTTCACTGATTGAGATTAATGGAATAATTAATTTGTGTAGCTGAAAAACTGCAGTATTCAACCATTTTTATACAGTTTCAGAAAAAAGGTTTTATCCAAGTTTTTTTTTATTGGATTTGAAAAAAGTGAGATCCTTTGGTATGGAAGAACTAAAATACCCTTTGTATATGACTGTCAGTCTGTAACAAGACATTTTTGTAATCATTGATTTGTCAGCATTCAAAACATCTTGTGTTTTACATCTTGATAAAATTTTTATTAGCATAGTTTGATAGTTGTGAGTCAAATAAGAAAATATCATATCCATTTTAATTTTTAATTGTGTTGCAGGTATCCCAGCAGTAACACTACCAGCTGCCTTATCATCATCAGGATTACCTATAGGGTTACAATTCATAGGACAATTTAAGAAAGATAAAGAAATGTTAACAGTAGCTAAATGGTTTGAACAACAAGTCAATTTCCAGAGACTAAAATTAGAACAGTTAGATAGTTAATGCTATAGTACTTTTCTTAATAATTGATTTAAACTTTTTTATAGAGTTGTGTTGTTTCATTAAAGGAAAAAAGAAGCATTGATATACAATAAAATCTAATTTAAAAGAGTGTCCAAGGAATTTGAGAAAATTGGTCTTCATACGAAATTCAGTTTCCATGTTGATGAAATATATAAAAATAAGTTCTTCATACTGAGGTGTTCCCAAAAGACAAGTGTTACTGTATTTTAACAGGTTTACATAGTTCCCTCAAGAATAGAATATGATAAAGTACCTTGAATTTCACTTGTATCAAGGAAATCAGTTGAAAAATAGTAGAGGAAACTGGAGTGCCTTGAGAAACCCATCAACCTTAGGTAAGTGAACTGACAAACTTTCTCACACAAGGGTCTGTCCATATCAGATTCAAACCTACACGTAAGTTGTTAAAATACTGTGATCAATAGGGTGGTACTTAAGACCACAGTTAGGTTTGGAACATACATTTATGAGGAAGTAATTCATTTCAGGGAGCTGACACACTAAGATAAAATATGTTACATTATATGTTTACAGACACTATTGTATAAAAAAAGCTGATACTCTTAAATATACACACAAGATTGGATGGCAAAATAGTGTTGTATATAAGAAAGTGTTTTCGGCAAATATTTCTTTAATGAATACCTAATGTACATCACATGTACAATTATTGTTAGTCAATCACAATGTATGATTTAAATACGAAAAAAGTTTTATTTTTAAAAATGACATAAAATTTTACTTTTTTATAAAGTATTGTGGTTACCATGAAACTAGGAAACTGCTGACCATTAATTTTACAACACTTCAATAAAAACAAGGTTATATCAAGTACCTTACATCTTAGATTACAGAATATTAAATTTAAAACACGGTTATATCAAGTACCTTAAATCCCAAATTTACACAATATTACAAGGTTATGTCAAGTACCTTACATCTTAAGTTTATACAAGAAAACATTTTAAACACAGATATATCAGGTAGCTGAATTCCTAAGATTACACAAGATTACATTTCGAAAGGATTATTTTAAGTGCCTTACATTCTAAGATTACAATAAAAACAAGTTCATCTCAAGATTACATTACAAACAAAATTATATCAAGTACCTTACATATTGAGATTTCAATGAAACAGATATACCAAGTGTCTTAAATCCTCAGATTACACATGAATACATTTCAAGCAAGGTAAGTACCTTACATCCTAAGATTTAACAAGATTAAACAAGGTTATGTTAAGTACCTTACCTTGGATTACAAGATTAAATTTGTGTTAATCAATAGTTACACTAATTATGCTTAGAACTGAATTGATAATACCGAGACTTTAATATCCTAAGATAACATAAGCACTACATTATAACATGATTATATATGAACCACATTATACCAGGTCGCCATCATCCAAAGGTTACACACGGGGCAGATTATACCAGGTCGCGACAGCCAAAGATTGTATATGAACCACATTATACCAGGTCACCATCATCCAAAGGTTAGACACTGGGCAGATTATACCAGGTCGCCAACAGCCAAAGATTATATATGAACCACATTATACCAGGTCGCCATCATACAAAGGCTACACATGGGGCAGATTATACAAGGTGGCGACAGCCAAAAATTATGTATGAACCACATTTTACCAGGTCCCCATCATCCAAAGATTAGAAACGGGGCAGATTTTACCAGGTCGCCAACAGCCAAAGATTATATATGAACCACATTATACCAGGTCGCCATCATACAAAGGTTACACATGGGGCAGATTATACCAGGTCCCCAACAGCCAAAGATTATATATGAACCACATTATACCAGGTCGCCAACAGCCAAAGATTATATATGAACCACATTATATCAGGTCACCATCATCCAAAGGTTACACACTGGGCAGATTATACCAGGTCGCCAACAGCCAAAAATTATATATGAACCACATTATACCAGGTCGCCATCATACAAAGGTTACACATGGGGCAGATTATACCAGGTCGCAAACAGCCAAAGATTATATATGAACAACATTATACCAGGTCGCGACAGCCAAAGATTATATATGAACCACATTATACCAGGTCGCCATCATCCAAAGGTTAGACACTGGGCAGATTATACCAGGTCGCCAACAGCCAAAGATTATATATGAACCACATTATACCAGGTCGCCATCATACAAAGGTTACACATGGGGCAGATTATACCAGGTCGCGACAGCCAAAGATTATATATGAACCACATTATACCAGGTCGCCATCATCCAAAGATTAGACACAGGGCAGATTTTACCAGGTCGCCAACAGCCAAAGATTATATATAAACCACATTATACCAGGTCGCCATCATACAAAGGTTACACATGGGGCAGATTATACCAGGTCGCGACAGCCAAAGATTATATATGAACCACATTATACCAGGTTGCGACAGCCAAAGATTATATATGAACCACATTATATCAGGTCGCCATCATCCAAAGGTTAGACACTGGGCAGATTATACCAGGTCGCCAACAGCCAAAAATTATATATGAACCACATTATACCAGGTCGCCGTCATACAAAGGTTACACATGGGGCAGATTATACCACGTCGCCAACAGCCAAAGTTTATATATGAACCACATTATACCAGGTCGCCATCATCCAAAGGTTACACACTGGGCAGGTTATACAAGGTCGCCAACAGCCAAAGATTATATATGAACCACATTATATCAGGTCACCATCATCCAAAGGTTACACACGGGGCAGATTATACCACGTCGCCAACAGCCAAAGTTTATATATGAACCACATTATACCAGGTCGCCATCATCCAAAGGTTACACACTGGGCAGGTTATACAAGGTCGCCAACAGCCAAAGATTATATATGAACCACATTATACCAGGTCGCCATCATACAAAGGTTACACACGGGGCAGATTATACCAGGTCCCCAACAGCCAAAGATTATATATGAACCACATTATACAAGGTCGCCAACATCCACAGATAACATATGATCCAGATTAAACAGGTCGCCAACATTCAAAGATTACATATGATTCAGATTACACCATGTCGTTTTTATACCATATTGATGAGGTGAAACCAGGGCGTCAACATCCAACGATTACATTTGAACCAGATAATACCAGATCGTCAACAATCTAAGATTACATATAGAGCGGATTATACCAGGTCGGCAACATCCAAAGATTATACATGGAGCAGAATATAAGAGGTCGACAATATGCAAAGATTACACATGGAGCAGATTATACCAGGTTGTCAACCATCTAAGATTACATACGAAGCAGACTATACCAGGTCGCTAACATCCAAAGATTACATATGAACCATATTATACCAGGTCGCCAACATCCAAAGATTACATATGAAACAGATTATACCAGGTGGCCAACATCCAAAGATTACATATGAACCATATTATACCAGTTCGCCAACATCCAAATATTACATATGAACCATATTATACCAGGTCGCTTACATCCAAAGATTACATATGAAGCAGATTGTACCAGGTCTTCAACAACTTATGTTTACACATGACCCAGACTAAACCAGGTCATCAACATCCAAAGAATGCATATGGATGAGGTGATACCAAGGTGTCAACATCCAAAGATTAAATATGATCCAGATTATACCAAGGCGTCAACATCAAAAGATTACACATGGTCCAGACTGTACCAGGTCTTCAACATCCAAAGATTAAATATTATCTAGATTATACCAAGGCGCCAACATCCAAATATTACACATGAAGCAGATTATACCAGGACGCCAACATCAAAAGATTTCATATGGAACAAATTATACCAGGCGCAAAAACCCGATGATTACATATGGAGCAGACTTTACCAGGTCTTCAAAATCTAAAGATTCCACATGGTCCAAATTATACAAGGTCGTCAACATTCAAAGATTACATGTGGAGCAGATTATACAAGGCCGTCAACATCCAAAGATTACATATGAACCAGATTGTACCAGGTCGCCAACATTCAAAGATTACATATGGAACAAATTATATCAGACCCAAAAATCCGATAATTACATATGGAGCAGACTATAGCAGGTCTTCAAAAACCTATGATTACACATGGCCCAAATTATACCAGGTCGCTAACATCCAAAGATTACATATGGAGCAGATTATATAACGTCGCCAACATCCAAAGATTACATATGAACCAGATTGTGTCAGGTCACCAACATCCAAAGATTACATATGGAGCAGATTATATAACGTCGCCAACATCTAAAGATTAAATATGATCCAGATTATACCAAGGCGCCAACATCCAAGATCCCACATGGAGCAGATTATACCAGGCGCAAAAATCCAGTGATTACATATGGAGCAGGCTATACCAGGTTACCAACATCCACATATTGCATATCAACCAGGTTGTACCAGGTCTTCAACATCCAAAGGTCCAAATTATACAAGGTCGCCAATATCCAAAGATTCATATAAAGCTGATAATACCACCTCATCAACATTCAAAATCTGCATTTGGAGCAAATTATACCAGGTCATCAACATCCAAAAATTACATATGGAGCAAATTATGAACCAGATTGTGTCAGGTCAACAACATTCAAAGATTACATATGGAGCAGATTATATAACGTCGCCAACATCCATAGATTAAATATGATCCAGATTATACCAAGGCGCCAACCTTTAAGATCCCACATGGAGCAGATTATACCAGGTGCAAAAACCGGTGATTACATATGGGGCAGGCTATACCAGGTTCCCCACATCCACATATTAAATATCAAAAAGGTTGTACCAGGTCGACAACATTCAACGATTACATATGGAGCAGATTATATAACGTCGCCAACATCCAAAGATTAAATATGATCCAGATTGTACCAAGGCGCCAACATCCAAGATCCCACATGGAGCAGATTATACCAGGCGCAAAAATCTGGTGATTACATATGGAGCAGGCTTTACCAGGTTCCCAACATCCACATATTACATATAAACCAGATTGTAACAGGTCTTCAACATCCAAAAATTACATATGGGGCAAATTATACCAGGTCATCAACATTCAAAGATTACATATTGAGCAGATTACACAAGGTCGTCAGAAAGAAACCAACACATGCATATATATATATATATATATATATATATATATATATATATATATATATATATATATATATATATATATATAGTCACTGTGTAGTATGTGTTTGTATGGAAGATGATATTCCAATTCATGATAATAAATTATAATAATCCCGAATATTTTGGTTTCTTCTGAAGACTAAAGTGAATAAATTATGGTACTCAATCTATAAATATAGCATAAAAAGTTGAAATAACTCGTTCTTGTTAATGAAAAAGAACTTTAATATTATCGTCTTACTGCAAACTCAAATCGGATTTAGTTGTTTGGTCGATATCAAGTTCGGTTTAGAATTTACACCAGGTTTTGTAATGGAGGACAAGAATGCAAGCAAAGGTAGCTCTGATGGATTAAAAACAAACAGAACGCACTTATCATTTTGATATTTCAATTATTGAAATCATAGTGTAAGAGGGACAAAAATATATGCTGCAACAGCATAAATTATTTTTTGAAGGGCAAAATTTATATAATTTGGATTGGGCATTTGGGTGGGGGGGGGGGGGTATTTCTGTTAAAAGTTAAAACTATGCATACTAAGCCAGTAACTTGTGTCTTCAATATAATAGAATATAAAAAGAATTAAATACACATGATATTTATGTTAGAAAGATTAAAAACATTTGGTATTGTGAATATATATTGAGTCGCAGTCATTTTTCACGTTTGATCTTTCTGTAGTACAAATTATTCAGCATGGTCGATAATTTTGCTTTAGCCTATTATCTTTATTGTATTTAGTTCATGTACTTTTACCTGATATTCGGTTATTCTGTTATTCGCCACATAATGTTACATTTGTATTTGATTCATTTACTTGTGTCACTATGTTGTTATATGATACACCTGGAATTCATGGCTCTAAACAGCTTTTAATTACTAAAATTTATATATATGGTAGTCATACCATATCTCTAAATCTCTTTATGTTCCACTTGTATATACCTGCATGACAGTTTCAAAATTTTTGCAGTGAAAAACCATTGTTCCTTTTAACTTTGCATGAAGTAGATTTACAAAACATTATTTAGTTACATGGTTATATTGAAATCTACCAAATGATGTTGGCACTAGTTTTTTCCATGAGAACATACATTTGTCAAGTTAATAATTTTGTTTAGTAAATCATATTTACATCTGTATGTAAATTTATGTGACTTCAGTATTGTTCTATCAAGACAAATCTTTAGTTTTCTTTCTGACATGTGTATGGTGACTGATTTGTGCCATTTTATCATTTTTAGTTGTCTACAAGATTTGTATGGTGACTGATTTGTACCATTTCATTATTTTTGCATGACATGTTTACAAGACAAAACGATAAAGGAAATATATTACTTGCTTAAAGTTTGTGATTTTTTGTGTAGGAAACATGTCACATTCAATTGCAAAGACCAAGAAGACAAATTATGAAACGGCAAAAATTGAACTCCAGACCATTTGTAGTCAATTGTAAGATAACTATTTATTAGACAGTCCTTTGTTTGGCATTAGTAAGCTAGGTCCTTTGTCATTCTTACACAATTTTCTTTGAATTTCACAGTGGCTGTAGCATCTATAACATCTCTTTCAAATTTCCCAGTATTTCAAATTAACCAGGGGTGGTGTCAGACAGTGGTGATGACAAAGATAAAGTCCCCCAGAGTGCTGCTGAGAAGAGGAAGGCTGAAAAAGAAGATATAGATGGAGAGCCTATGGAAAAGAAGAAAGTTTCGATGAGTTTTGGTCTGATGAAAAAACCTGCTGAACAGAAGATTTCTATGAGCTTTGGTATGAAAAAATCTGCTGAACAGAAAGTGAATCCAATCAAAATGTCATTAGGATCACAGGTAAAGAATAACAGAATGGTGTACATGTATATATTTTCTGAATGAAGTTTTAGTGTGTGTGTGTGTGTGTGTGTGTGTGTGTGTGTGTGTGTGTGTAATATACATGTCTAAATGATTTGTACATGTTATATAGATGGAGTTAGTCAGAAATTTGTCCTAAAATTTTCATTGGCCCCAGATCTCACACCCCCAAAATTCTAACTTTTTTTATTGTGTGGTAATATTAAACATTTTACTCTTAAATTAAGTAAATAAGTTATTTAATTGTCAGTTTTACAAAATCTTTTTATTTGATTTATTTTAAAATATAAAATTGAAGTTATAGATTAGTTGATCTTCATGAGAACCTGTTAAAATTGAATCCTTAACAAAAGAAATGTGTCCAGTATATATTTTTTTACCAGAATATGTCCTCATTATTGTGTGCTAAATTAACCTTTGTAACTGGAATACCTATCTAATCCAGACAGACTATTTTGTATCAGTTGTGTTCACTGTACATAGTTTCACATTTACTTTTTAGCTCACCTGACAGTAAGGTCATGTGAGCTTATGACATGGCTCGGCATGTGTATGTGTGTGCGTGTGTGCATCGTTAACACCTATTTTCGAACTTCTCCTCCAAAACTGCTGGACAGATTTCAATGATACTGTGTCAGAAGCATATAGTGGCTGGTGCAATTCAGATTTGTTCATGGCGTTGCCCTGGCTACCAAAACTAGGTCAAGGTGACCTAGGGGTCCAAAAATCTTCTCCTTCGAAACATATGATTGGAGAAAAAATCTGATGTGATATTTGGCTTCTCTAGGGTCTTAAGCCTATAGTTTGTTCATTTCGTGAAATTTGGTCGAATAATGGGACTACACGATTTTGTGTTTAATTTTAATAATTTTGTAAAATGGCTTCAAATTGTTAAAACTTGACTATTTGAACAGATAATGACATGGGGTTTTCAGTTTTGACTTTTTCTTAAAATGACCTTTAAAATAGGGTCAAGGTCACAAATCAAATTTAATTTGTGATCTATGCAGTTTCAGGCAATTTTCTTGCAAATATTAAGAGATATATGAATTCAAAACATTGTTTACATGTTCAGCATGACTATATAATTATTCATGTAGGAGTTGTTGCCCCTGAAATGTTATTTTTGGCTTATAAATACTATAATTGTGCATTAGCTTGAAAACTATAACCTTTTTGTATAGGCATGTATATTAGAATATTGTAAGTATTGATATAACAATCATTTTGATATATGGTTGAAGGTCATATGTTGAAAGGTCAAGGTAATAGCTACATGAGAATACTGAAATTGTGAATTATCTTGAAAACCATTAACTTTTTGTAAAAGCATGTATATGAGGATATTGTAGGTATTGATATCATGACCATTTTGATATCAGGTTCAAGTTCATATGTTCAAAGGTCGAAATCATGGCTGCATAACCATATGGTTAATGATTTGGAAATTATTCATTGTACTATAGTTAAATCATGCATATGAGCTATTTATAAATAAATGTGACTGGATATTTTTGATTAATAATTGTGGGATTTCCAAACTTGAGGAATTTCTTAAAGTTTTTGTAATTACCCTAAGTTCTTTGCAAGTTTTTTGACATTTCCTCAGGTGAGTGTTAAGGCCCATGGGCCCCTTGTTAATATATGTGAAGTTTCAGGTGAAAACCAAACTTATTTCTTTTTAAGCTGTTTAAGAAATTCATGTTGTAAATTTGAAGATGGTCATCGATGGATGGAAACTCCTGTCATCATTATTGTGATGTATTTTGGATTATGGTTACCTGTACTTTACATTGACAGTCCACATCTGTAATACACAATCTAACAAATGCAGATTAAAGTTAAGAAAACGGATTGGAGTTATTGCTGAGATCATGCATGCCTTTGAAATTGAACGATACTTTTTATGTACATTGTCGTTAGTAGTTTCTGTTCTAATGCAATGTGGCAATCACATCTTTAATTCACATTTAATCTTACATTTCTGTACTTAATTTTGATATTAAATCATTTTTCAAAATTATTCTAAAATTCATTGAGAAAATTATACAGTTGTTTATAAGATGGTTTCAAAAATCCCAAAATTGATAAAATCATCCACAAGTAGGGATTTGGCTTATGATTTCACACATGTCATCTATTTCTTTTTATAGAAACCAAAAGAACCAGTAACAGTCAAACCAAAAAGTGTCTCTGTAGCCAATGTCTTTAATCCTGATTCAGAGGTATGTTTGATATCTGATACACATACTGTCCGGTGGTACATGATGCTGCCTGATTCAGAAGTCTTCAACCATCATTTGTGTCTGATAAATTTCTTATCAATATCAGGTACCCAAGTATGCTTTGAACAAAACTTCTTAAATTGTTATGTAAACAAACAAAATCCATGTTTGTGTTGGGCTTGCTTTTTGTAGTTTTCAAAGATTATGCATCCCCAGAAGCAGAATATTCAATATGAAGGAGATATCATAGTTTTACCAAGTCAATAATATTGCTTAACTTGATGTCTTAATTCTTTAAACTTTTTCTTTCCATAATTGAACATAATGTATTTTAATCTGATGGTATGCTTTTGTGAAGTTACGAGTAAAATATACTTATTTGGTATGAAGTTGCATTTGAGCCTAAATAGTAAATTCAATAATTTCACACATGTATTTTACTGATTGATACAAGCAACATAATCTCTTAATTAAATTTTTGCTTAATGTTAGATTCAATATTCATGTGATTGATGGGTATCTAGTTACTTTTTATCCAAATATAAAATATAAAATACACATTGCTTACCATGATTTGATATTTGTCTTTAAAAAATTGTATTTAAGTCATTATTTCAGTGAAGCTATATTTATACATTGACTTTGTTATCTACAATGCGTATTATATGTCTACTCAAACTGATGCACTAAATGAAACTATTTTATTTCCTAAGAAACAAAGTCCATCCAGATTTCACTTGTTTCACTGTATGCCGTTTCAAAAGATAAAACTGGGTGTATGTTTTTCTATTTATTCCAGAGCGATGAAGAAGAAATGCCACCAGAAGCAAAAATGAGGATGAAAAATATTGGAAGGTCTGTTATTGGTTTAATTAACATTTATTTATTTATTTATTTATTTATTTATTTATTTATTTATTTATTTATTTATTTATTTATTTATTTATTTATTTTCAACAACATTGTATGTTTTATTTTAATCATTCAAAATTTTACGTTTGTATGCTTCTGAGAATGGCTGTACTTAAAAAATGTTAAAATATGAAGTTTACTGTCTTGGAGATCATTTTAAAATTCAGTGTAAAATGAAACAATTATTCCAATATAGTTTATAAATACAAGGACGTGGTTAATTAAGTTGTATGTAATCCTTTTATTGAAAAGTAAAACGTAACATTTAAACAAAAATAAATACCTTATCTGAGAAATATGTTTTTGAAATGGACAAAATAACATTTGTTATTATACTATTTTCAATTACAGAGATACACCAACAGCAGCAGGTCCAAACTCATTTGGTAAAGGTAAACTTGGGTTCTGTGACAGAACTAAACTGTTTGAAAGGGACTTAAAAAAACAAATGGATGAAGTGGGTGAGAAAGATTGAATAAAATACACAACAAAGTTGGAGACAGTTTTATAGTGCTTGTGCTGTGCATTATGTGGTGCAGGAGTCCTAGATTTAACTTGTATAATATCAACATCATTGTTATTATATGTTTACCTACCCTAAACACCAGGAGCTAGTTTGAATGAAAACTTGATAACCTTATTGAACAGGATAAAATATTGTTTTAAAATACATGCAACGAAATGTTTGTTTAAATATCTAAAGAGTGATGCTATCAGGATGGATTATATGAGTTGCAGCATGAAGAGAAAAGGTTGTTGAGATATTTATGTTTTGTCATTACTAGTTCAAAAGCCCAAAAGCCGAAAATCCAGAGTGTCAAATTAATAAAAACCGCAGCTAGTTATCTGAATTAGATGCTAAGTTGTTTAGTTTTACAGAAAAAAAAAACATACATGCAGTATGTATTAGAGTAGATTTTTGCCTTGGTACATTGAACAAAATTATGAGTATAGAAGCATCTTTGTTTAACTATGGTGATGTAACTATTATTGTGAAAGTTTGAAAAATATGACTGCATACGTAATCTTCTACAAAAGACTAAGATATTATCTGTGTTATGAAATCTCATCAAGCAATTTATGTTTAATTATTTACTTTTTTACATCATAATATATAATATGTCTGTGCGTTTTATGTCACAGTTACATTCCTATTGGTAAAGAGTTAGTAGCATGGTTACTGCCATCTGTTAAACTTTAAATATTTCTTTGTTTTTGTTTTAAAAAAATACTGTTTTTTATTAAAGAAAAGTTATTGTAAACAAATACAAAGAGGAAAAGATGTAATTTTCAGATTTTTGGTAAAGAATTGTTTGTCTATATTGAAGTAATCAAAAAAAAAAACATTTTACATTGATTGATTCTCTGTGTCTTGGTTTTCTTTATAAGACTTTGCCTAATATAATAAAGACTTGAGCAGATTCGACAACTTTTGTCATCTTCATTCAACTTTAACCAACAAATGCATTGTATTGTGTAAATAGAAATTTGACAAGCAGATTTGACTGGGAACAGTTTTGTGTAATTCTGTAAATTTTAAATTTTACAAGAATTTCATATCTCTGATATTGCTGATAAATTTTTATTTGTTAAGCAGGTGTACACTATCAAAATCTTTGATCAAATTCTTTGATTTATAGTCATTTGATCAAAATCCATGATTAAAACCCATTTGAAAGATGTATAGGTCATCTAAAAAATTGACTTAAAGTTTTGAACACAGTTTAAAGAGCTTTGACTGTACAGAACTTCATCCTATTTCCCTAAAACATTGATCAATTAATATGTTATTTGAGGTTTGTTTTTGAAGATTTTGATTGAAGTTGTTGATAGTGTAAACCTACCATTAAGTCAATTTAATGTTTCTGTATTCAGTTGACTACACAGCATTACAACCTGAATTTAGCACATTTTAAAACTTTTTATTTATACTTGCTGATAATTTATTGACAGTGTTAAGATCAACATATTGTTTAAGTGTTTATAAATAACTTTTAATATACCGCTAAAGAAAACATCCATTTTAATATATGGTAAAGAATACATCTATTAATCCTATGGATTTTGACATGAGGAATTGAATAGATAAAATGATACAATTGATCAAACTTTTAGTTTGTTTTTTTTATTATTATTCTTTAGTGCCTAACCGACTTATCTTGAAAATGATATCCGGCGTCTTAGAATATGAGTATCAAACAGAATGCCACTGCTTCATGTCATGAGTGATAAGCACATTGTACAATATAAATTTCTGCAGCTAAAGCACATTGTACAAATATAAATTTCTGCAGCTATTCCTATAACTGTGTTGAAGCTTAATTACCCAAATTGCAACAAAGCCATGCTCAGCTTATGAATTTTAAAATCTGGTTGGGCAGAAGGGCTTGCTGGAAGACATCAATAATGACTTATGTACACCCTACAACTCACTTCAGATTTAAAACATACTGAATTTACTGAGGATATATATTGAGATTATCTTGGATAAGTTTGATAACTGTTCACAGCCATTAACTATCAAATTTTGGCTGCTTTGGTCCCTGATATAAAATATTGGAAAGCTGCATTGTTACCACTTTATAACCTACCAGGATATTTCTAACTGATTTGAATCAAATTTACTTTGTATGTATTTATAAATTCTCTGTTGATATTTAGCAAAGTTGAGATACTACAGGTAATTTTGTGTTTGACAAAATAGGTAATTTGATTTAGGGTTACTTCTAGGCCCACTACTATCTTCCAATAAATCAAAGTCACAAGTTACACTAAAACAAGATTTATGTAAGTGATAATTGATATAAATCTGCATTTCTATTTCTTTTAATCAGATTTGCATTTATATAATGTACAATTTTTCCATTCGAGACAGAATTTCTTTTCTCTATTGTAAGTACACCTCGAAAGTTTAAACTTTAAAAGTCTTTAGTTTAATTATGGAATTTTGATCATAAGTCAACACCAAAATATTGAATGAGAAATTACTATAAAATTTAACAAAATTTATATTATATCCTTACCAGTGAATTCTAAGTGCTGTAAGGATTTTTTTAAAAAAAATTGTAATTCATTAACATAGAGTAAATATTACCAATTCATTGTATATATTCTCTTCTTGGTGATTCAGTGGTCTAAAGCATGTGCTTATGGATCATAGTGCCTCTCATTGCTTGGGTTCAAATAGGGCCCTGACAGATCCTGATGTTGGTTCCCTTGCTGAAGGTCAGTGGTTTTTCTCTGGGCACTCTTGTTTCCTCCACCATCCCAGAACCAATCACCTTAATATAAGTGAATATGTTGATATGTCTTTTCTATAAATACCTTTTTTTCTTTTTCATTTCTTTTGGTTCTTAGAATTTGTAAATTACCATTTAAGCCGTTTTTAATTTTAACAATGTTTATATTATTTGTTTTTTTCACCATCTCTAGATTAAGTTTCTAGACTCACTATATATCTTTTGTAAAATTATTAGGGTATTGATATATGAAAATGAATATTACCAAAAAAAACTGCTGTAATCGTTTTTTAGTTTTAAATCGGAAATCTGAAAAACAAAAATTTAATAAAAATGTAAGTTCCGATGCCGGGAATCGAACCCGGGCCGCCTGGGTGAAAACCAGGAATCCTAACCACTAGACCACATCGGAGCTGATACATGCCTATAATTCAGTAAAAATATGTAGAATATCAAAGACCTGATTTATTTCATCAATTTTATTTCAGTAAAAACTTATATTAATAACAATCACATTTCGATGACTTTAAATAAGATTTATAATCCTAGCAATACAAAAATTAGAGTTCTGTACAGGTGCTCGTTTCAGATTAATAAATGGATTACTTCCCTTTGCTCACCAGAGGGCTGTTTGTTTTGGGATGGGTGAAACTTGATATTTTGGTAGCCACATTTGGTTATTAGATGATATCATTCAGTTATTGAGCAGGATAGGTAAGATAATAATTTTTATATTTAATATTTTAACGAAACAGTTAGAGAGCCTTGATTTAATAGGTAGAATGTTCATAAGTCATATCATAACACTAGAACTTTTTTACCTGAGTCTTCGACAATTTCTTGTACTGTACTTGTACTGTACAGTTTATAAAGATTACAATAGGACCTCTGTTGTTTCAGTACAGCAAATGCTTTCTCTTTATTATCACTGGTTAATATAAAGCAAATTACCCAGTCAGTTACGAAACAGTTACCAAAACACATATAAATCCATAGGATTAGCATAAAACAGAAAAATTTAAATACAACAAAAATGTAAACACTAAATGCAAAGAAAAGTTGACAAAATAAAAAAAATACATTTTTATATGGTATATTTTCCAAGGCAAAATTTAAATTATATACATATTTTTGGAAAAAATTTGCATCTGATTTATAGGTCATCAAAAAAAAAAAAATAAATAAATAAATAAAAAAGACCTTTTTAAAAATTACACAAGTCAAACCATATTAACACAACTGCTTTTCTTGACAGAAAGTCGGGAATTGAATTCATCTTTTAAGAAAAATACTCCAGGATCGTACTGAAGTCTCAACCTTCATTAGGATGCTTAATTAAACTCTCTCTCTCTCTCTCTCTCTCTCTCTCTCTCTCTCTCTCTCTCTCTCTCTCTTTTTTTTCTCTCTTTTCTTTCTGTCTCTCTCTCTCTGTCTCTCAGTAATAATATAGATATGTCATTTTGTTATAATGGATTGATAAGATGAATGATGGTGTGTCCATTTATGCTATGGTTTGGCATTATTAGTACTAGTATTATAGAAAACTTTCACAAGTTACTAGTTGTACATTATTACAATGCAATTAGCACAGTAATTTTACTCCAGTTATTTGGGTTTCCAGATCTGTTAAAATATTGTAGAACTCACAGATTGTTACATTGTGTAGCGGTCTGGGTAGCTCAGTGGTAGAACACTCGCCTATAGTGCGGGAGGTCCCGGGTTCAATCCCCAGTCCGACCCTGCATTTTTTCTCCCTCCTGTTACAGTTTGGTGGCCAGTGTGGCCCTCGGAAGTGATGGACTGACATATATGCAGCCATATAAAGTCCATCTGAGGAAATTTGGGGAATTTAGGATCATGGGAAACTCAAGAATAACAGGGGAGGAATGTAGCGGTCTGGGTAGCCAGTGTGGCCCTCGGAAGTGATGGACTGACATATAAAGTCCATCCGAGGGAATATGGGGAATTTAGGATCATGGGAAATTCAAGAATAACGGGAGGAATGTAGCTGTCTGTTAGCTCAGTGGTAGAGCACTCGCCTATACTGCGGGAGGTCCCGGGTTCGATTCCCTGTCCGACCCTGTATTTTTTTTCCCTCCTGTTACACATTGTATCCTTTTTGTATGACAGGAAATCAATACAAAAATTGCCCTTTTATAATTTTACTTTTGAGTCTTGGCAGACTCAGGAGTACATTTATTAATATTACCAGTACTTTTAAGTGGCAAAATTATCTTGACTGTGTCTGTGGTGACAGAATAGTTAAATATGTTAGCCTTTATATTGGTTTGGTACCAGGGTCACCCGTGTCTCATCACTGGGTTTAAGTCTGGTTGACTGTCTGTGGTGGTAGAACGGTAAGTGTTAACATCAAACCCAAGTTGTGTTACTACTGAATTTGGACCTGTTTAACAATATATTTAAGGTATAAGCATTTAAATCTAATGTTTGAGCCTGCTTGACTGTCTGTGGTAGCAGAAAGGTTAGTGGTACATGTATTTGTCTGTGGTAGCAGTTATGTTTAAGGTGTTGGCCTTCAAGCTCCAGGTGTTTTTATACTTGCTTCAAGCCATGTTGATTGTCTTTGGTTCTAGAACAGCTTGAGGGTAATTATAAGCCCAAGATAACTCATCTCTGGTTTTGAGTTTGGTTGACTGTCTGTGGAGACAGAGTAATTAAAATGTAAGCTTTAAGCCCAAAAAGTGGAGCGGAGTAATGCCATTTTATGTCCCAGTCAAGATTCTTTCATTTTTTTTTTTTTTTTTTTTTTTTTTTTTTTTTTGAGGTGGTTAGTTAGGGAAGGTGGAAAATTGGATTGCTAGAGAAATGATCTGACCTTCTGCAAGTGAACTAACAAACTCTCCCACCAGAATCAGACCTGATTCAGATTCCAACCTCAGAAGCACTGTGATTTGTAAAAATGTGCCTTAGACCACTCAGCCACTGAGGCTCATCAAGTGACTTTTGGTAGTAGCAGAATAGCTAAGTGTTAACGTTCAAACTGAAAGTGTAACATATTGGTAATTGATTTTGCTTAACTAAGTATCAGTACAGTTTATGTATTAGTTAGATAGTTAAGGTTGGTTGGTTGTAATGTTGTTCAATGTCATAGTAGAAATTTTTCATTTATTTACAATGAGATGATAACAAGTTTATTAATCATTAAGAATCTAAGAACAAATTTGTGTATGTATGACACAAGCAAGTGTGACATGTGATTTATGGTCTGTCTTGGACTAACCTGCACTCAGGGTGACTTTATTTTTGTAACTTACAAAATCAGTAAGCCACAAACAAGCACATTTTCCAGACACTAGGTAAACTTGTTGATGCTCTGTTTAATGTTAAGCCCCAGGTGAGGAAACAGAATCTCAATTTTTAAGTCTTATATGCCACATCAGGAGTTCAAACCCACTATAATGTATTACTCATTCTGTTCTAAAGGCTGACATTCTACCTCTGGAGTGTTCTAAAAGTGGGGTTGAATCTGTTTGACTGGTATCTGTCTATGGTATCAGAATGACTAAAATGTAAGCCTTTAGACAAGCCCAAGTCTTGAGACAGGTTTTGTGGCAGACTAATTCCCTGGTTGTGATGGCAGAAATGTTATGCTGTAAGCCTTCAAACTTCTCACTACTGGTTTTAAATAAAATAGACTGTCAGTGGTTGTATAAAGGGTTACAGTGTTATCCTTTAAACACAGTGTTTTGATGCAGGTTTTGAGTTAATTCCACCGTTTGTCTGACAAAAATGATTATGATGTAAGCCTTCAAATCCAAGATGTCTCACCACAGGTTTTGTGTTTGGTCGACTATCCTTGTTTGCAGGAATGGTTTTCACTTTTAAACCAAGGTATCTTAATACTGGAGTCAAGCTTGCTTGACTGTTTTTAATTAGGTGATAGAATGATTACTGCATTTGTCTTGAAACCCATAATGTTTCCCTACAGGTTCTGATTGAGTCCATTGGCTGTGGTGGCAAATTGATTGAGGTGGCAAATTGATTGAGGTATAAGCCTTTAAACCCAAGGTGTTACCACCACTAGTTTAGTTTTGAGTTAAGTCGAAAGTATGTTGACAGAAATTTTTAAGATGTTAGCTTTAATTCAAGATGTCTTTCTATGGAGCCTAAGCCTGGTATAAGATTAGACAAGCCTTTACCACATTCCCCATGGTGTATGTATAATGTTGAATGGTTACAGAAGGTTTTGTGTACGTGTAGTTGTAAGTGAAAACTTACTCATTGTAGAAGAGTTAAAAATTGTCAATAATAATATTGATTTAGTTTAGTGTCTTTGCCTATCACTGCTGTAGCTGAGGTAGGATTGTAGATAATCTGTTGTTTTATAGACTGTCTTTCATGAACATTACTGCTGTAGCAAAGGCAGTGTTTATCAGTCATTACCCATTCACTTATCTTGCAGCAGTTGCCCCAGTAAATATTGTTACTTTTGCAATCAACATATTTTTAACATCAAAATTACTGTGATCTAGAAGTCATTTTTACATACCACATTGTCCTGTTTGTTTTTTTTATTGGCAGCATGCAACAAATAATCTTTTTCTTATTTGTTGCATCTGGAATAGGTTCATTATAATTTTAGAGTACTGTTGAATTACTTCTTAATTTGGAGGTCAGGGTCTCAAGCCGAGTCTAGTTTGCACTAAGGCTACTGGAAGGTAAATCTTAATATTTAAAAATGAAAGTCACAGTACCTTCATGACAGCAATTGATGATCCATGTCACCTTTTGTCTCTTTAAATGTATCAACTGTGAAATATAATTTTTGATTTTCATTCATTCATTCATTCATTCATTCTATAGTTTTTAGTGTTTTTATATACCCAGTAAATGAAATATTTTTGTGTTGGTTAAATGTTTAAAGCCTCAGATATTATTGGTCATGTACTCATGATTTAAATTTTCTCATGTACAGAAATTTTGCACATGTATGTGTAATACTATCATGTTTACTACCAATACTACCATACATAAAGAATTTCATAACTGCTATCACTGTGTATAGTTTACTATATATATATATATATATATATATATATATATATATATATATATATATATATATATATATATATATTTACTCTGGATGTTTTTTATATATTTATGGTAAGTATGTTAAGAGGTACATTCTTTAATCTTAGTAACAATAATGTGTACATTGATTACTCATTCTTAACTTCCTACACATAACACTACACTACTGAAGAGTTCGTTCACTAACTCTATGTTACTGTACCATACCAGTCATTGTTAGATACAGTAGTTGGTGTTGATACACTTTATTATGTGAATCCTATCCCATATACATACATAGTCATATTCTTGTAACATAGATTAATAGGTAAGGTATAAAAAATCTTTTATAAGATACCATTTACTGTGGTTTATACATCAAGCCTATAGGCAGATCTCTTTATTTATAAAGACACTTGCTATCCCACCACCTTGCCCTTCAGGTATTATACAAAGTGTCACATGTTTAACCTGGACAGTTTGACCTTATTTTTGTGTATGTTTCAGTTTGTAAAAGTTAGAACAAAAATAAAGTCAGTAACAACTAACATATCTCTAAAAACAATAGTAAATGTGTTCAGGTCATTGATTATATTGTTGATTGATGGTGTATATAGAAGTCAGGAAGACAGGTGAGACTTGTTGAACTATGTTACACACACATGCACAGGTGAGACTTGTTGAACTATGTTACACACACATGCACTTTATAATATACTTTACTCATTAGATTTTTTATGGAGGTGATGTTGCATTTTGTCAGATATTTTAAGGGTCAGAACTTGATTTCTTGTGTAAGTATGCTACCAAGTTTTCTTCTGATTTGATTTATGTTACAACATGTACTACACATGTAAGACAGACAGCTAAATAATATAGTAAATATATAGCAGCTTTACTTGTTATTGGTGCCAGGTTTTATAGTTTAGCCTATGTTATATTGGATTATGAAGTGTACTGGTAATTCATTAATGGTGGTACCACATGTTTTTTTTTTTTTTTTTTTTTTTTTTTTAAGAATTTCAAAGGTCAAAAATGATTTTTGTCTATTGTTTAACTTCTGGCTGTTAAAAACTACTGACTTATGTTAAACTTATATACCATTACTTGATTAACATGTTTTATATACTGTGTGTGTGTGTGTGTGTGTGTGTGTGTGTGTGTGTGTGTGTGTGAAAAGAAACAGAAATTGATGTTTCATTATAATTCATTTGAAATAGGCCTTTGTTTCTTTATCCAAGAACTATTTTAGATTTTTATTTGAAGGGAAATGAAATATGGACCAAAATACATGTACCGGTATTTGTTAAAAGAGTGTATGTAAATCTGATAGTGGCCACATTTATATTGTTTTTGTGAGCCTCGGTTTCTGTTTAACCATACAAATGTGTGTTTTTTGCTAAACTGAATTAAAATAATGTTATAAATAAGGAGGGGGGTTTTGAACAATTCCTTATCAGATTTAGAAAGCCCCTTGGTTTGTTTACATAGGATATATGACTTTAATGTTATTGTGAAATTCCAGTTTGGGCCTACTTTGTGAGTGTAATTTTTAGCTCACCTGACCAAAAGGTCATGTGAGCTTATGGCATGGCGCAGCGTGTGCATGTGCATACGTGCGTGCGTGCATCGTTAACACCTATTTTCGACTTCTCCTCCAAAACTGCTGGACAGATTTCAATGATACTTAGTCAGAAGCATATATGGGCCGGTGCAATTCAGATTTGTTCATGGCGTTGCCATGGCTACCAAAACTAAGTCAAGGTGACCTAGGGGTCTAAAAATCTTCAAAAATCTTCTTCTCCGAAAGTAATGATGGGAGAAAAAATCTGAAGTGATATTTGGCTTCTCTAGGGTCTTAAGCCTATAGTTTGTTTATTTCGTGAAAATTGGTTGAAAATGGGTTACGCGTTTTTGCGTTTAATTCAAAAAATTTCGTCAAATGGCTTCAAATTGTTATAACTTGACTATTTGAACAGATAATGACATGAGGTTTTCAGTTTTGACTTTTTCTTGAAAAGACCTTTAAATTAGGGTCAAGGTCACAAATCAAGGTCATGACCTAAATGTGATTTATGCAGTTTTAGGTAATTTTCTTGCAAATATTAAGAGAAATATGAAATCAAAACATTGTAAAAATGTTCAGCATGACAAAATTTAAAAAGGCACCATGTTTCATAACTATATGATAATCCATGAAAGAGTTGTTGCCCCTGAAATGTTATTTTTGGCTTATAAATACTAAAATTGCTAATTATCTTGAAAACTGTTAACTTTTTGTACAGGCATGTATATTAGAATATTGTAGGTATTGTGACAATGATCATTTTGATATATGGTTCAAGGTCATATGTTCAAAGGTCAAGGTCACAGCTGCAAAAGAAGACTTAAGTTGCTAATTATCTTGAAAATTGTTAACTTTTTGGATAGGCATATATATTAGAATATTGTAGGTATTGATATGATGATCATTTTGATATATGGTTCAAGGTCATATGTACAAAGGTCAAGGTCACAGCTGGAAAAGAAGACAAAAATTGCTAATTATCTTGAAAACTATTAACTTTTTGTATAGGCATGCATGTTAGAATATTGTAGGTATTGATATGACGATCATTTTGATATATGGTTCAAGGTCATATGTCCAAAGGTCAAGGTCACAGATGCAAAAGAAGACTTAAATTGCTAATTATCTTGAAAACTGTAAATTTTTTGTATAGGCATGTATATTAGAATTTTGTATGTATTGATATGATGATCATTTTGATATATATTTCAAGGTCATGTGTTCAAAGGTCAAGGTCACAGTTGCAAAAGAAGACTTAAATTGCTTATTATCTTGAAAACTATGAACTTTTTGTATGGTCATGTATATTTGAATATTGTAGGTATTGACATGGCGATCATATATGATTCAAGGTCATATATGTTCAAAGGTCAAGGACATAGTTGCATAAGTATACTGAATTTTGTGAATGATTTGGAAAGTATTCATTGCATTACAGTTACTTCATGCATATTATATAAGCTACTTATAAATGAAATGTGAGTGGATATATTTCTGATTAAGTTTTGTGGGAGTTCTTAACTTGAGAAAACTTGTAAAGTTTCTGTACCTAATATATTGTCTTTTGCGCTTTGCAAACAATTTTGGACATATACTCAGGTGAGCGTTAAGGCCCATGGGCCTCTTGTTTAAAACAAGGCAAATTTTAAGAAAAAGATGTACAAAAATCAACCATATAAAGATATATAAAAGTCATTTGGGTTATCAAAGGTATTTTATAATGGCAAGGTAAAAATTTCTAAACTTAGGTAATGGTGATGAATTCCAGGTCTGAAACAAACTTTTATGAAAAAGAATTTTAGATGTTGGAGTAATGTCTAAGGATTTAGCCTTGGAGAGGATGAGTAACACCTGCTGTTATATGTTACAGTTAAATAATGTTCTATCTGTTTATTACAGGGATCATTGCTGTATAGATTTTATCTTTAAATACTGATGAAAATGGAGACATTATTAATTGTAACATCATTGATAGCTGTAGCTTACTGCCAAACTCTAGAATGGGGTGTCGGACAGCTTCCTGACCCACAGAAAAATCCTGGAAAATGTGGAAGATATGAAAACAAAAAATCTTTTGTTTGTGATCCTAATGGAATTCTTACAAGGAAAGAAGGTATATATTAGGGTTGTTTTGAATACAACAAAAATTATATTTAGTTATGAAATAAAAAATATATATTGATACATATGTAATGTAGAAAATTTAAGATAATTTTGGAACCTTGATCAACTGTAACATGAAGTTTGTTTGTAGGTCGGATATATATTTCCTGTGTTTTGTATGTAGTAAGTATGTTCTATTAATATTTGGCAGAGTTTTGAAAATTATTCCAGTTTCTTTTGGTAGAGATATTGATTTGATGAGAAATGCATGTTGGCATTGGATTGGGGGGGGGGGGGGGGGTGTGAACTAATTAATTACAATTTTCATTATTCCACAGGACTGCCTTTCAATTTTGTACTTTTGAGTTAATCACACAGACTATAAAATATGCAACATGATTACACAATTTTTTATGAATTTTTTTAAGTGTTACAAAGGCATGTTCCGTTAAGCTTTTTCTTTCAGAATGAAGATAGGTAGACCCTGCTTAACCACCATTGGAGAACAGCATTTAAGGACAACCTCATTTAAATAGAAACTACCGTTAATAGAATTAGATTGTCCATAGTATTATCCCTATCATAAAGTTAGTGTTCATTGAATTATTTCAGCTGATACACTAGATTGGATATTAGAAGCAGTATATAACAACGATACTAAATGTTCCTGTAGTGCTTACTACTGTGAAAAAAACAAGGGACGTGGAACAATTATATCTTTAGCTCTTGTTAATAAAGTTAAAAGGAGCCAGGGGTAAGTCTATTATTTACTTAAGCTGTTTTCAGTACTTTTTAGATTGATTTTAGAATAACAATACATTTTTTCACTGTGAAGTTTTTTAAATGTCATATTTCCTGAAAAATTTGCAGAGTCACAGTATAAAAAAAAACAAAACCCCTGAAGACAGATGGGAAAAAAATATGTTTTGTATAATATTTGACTCTTCTATACTTTAGTTGACAATTATTTATTTATTTATTTACTTTTTTTTTTGCTTCATTTTGGTTTTATGTTCACCCAATTACTTTAACTAGATCATACCTCTTCATCGACACAGTTACCTGTATTTACAAAAATATTTTGTATAAGTTTTGAAAAGTATTTTTGTAATGTTTATAAGCAAGCATAATGTATGTAAAATAAATTTCTCTAGATGAGTGTTAAATAAACAAGTGATATTTATATAAAGACACAGAACCCTTATAAATAACCAAATTGCCCTTTTAAGATAAGTAAATATTTCAGAAAATTTCAACCATGTGATGCCTATATTACAAAGATATACATTTATTTTTGTTTACAGCTCAGATAATTCTAAAGAAGCTATCTTATATGATGCCGAACTTTTCCTGAATGATTTACAGAGGACGACTTGGAATCATGGAACTTGTGATAATGATATTATCATTTTATATTCTGCTGCAGATTCTGTGGTAAGATTGTAACTATACAGTAAAGCTCGGAACAGTGTATAGTAAAAACCTCAGTTTGTTGTTATCATTTATTTGAAAAATATGACTGTAAAATGAGGTATGGCAAATGTAAATTGAGGCAAAAAAATAAAAAAGGAAAAGAAAAGAAAGAAAGAAAGAAAGACAAAGAATTAGATTTTGGGACTAAAATATACTGAGACAGTAAACAAGGTGGCATAGTTATCAAGGTGTATTAAAGGAAGGTTTTACTGTATTACAAGTTTTTCTTTTGCTTTTAGTTAGGCAAATTGCAAAGTAAAAATATCTGACAGCTGTGTGGTTGACCCTGACTGGTGATGATAGGTTTTCTACTTAACATCAAACTCCACTTTTTGGAGTGGTTTGAAATGTTAATCTGGGACATTGTAAATTAGTGTGCTAGCACTCAAAAATTGTCATAAGTTTTCTGTAGTATAAAGCAGATCAGAAACATTTACACTAACTCACAAAGGGCTCAGATAATGCCAGAAAATCAGATCTTCAAAATTTTTAAGTTCTTATTTTCAATGAGGTTAGTACTGTTGTCTAAATATTTGTTAGAAATAATAATAATTATAATAATAATAATGATAATTATAATACATGTAATACTTATATTAATAGTAATTTATTTTAATTTTATTTTATACATATATTAGATTCCTCTGCCATATTTTTACTTAAACATAAGTGGTTTTGAAGTCAAATTAATAAGTATTTATATCTTTGGCACAGGTATACACCATGACAGGAGATACCCCCAAATTGAAGGTGAATCCATCAGTGATTGGTCAAGTAACATCAGAACATGAACAAGACATTCTTAATGGACATATAGCTGGTGGATTGTATCACATGATATTAGATTACAGGTAGCTTGTAGGAGAAATTTTAGATAATGTATAATTACTAGAAATTTCAACACTTTTTAACAGGGATATAAACTTAACCCATAGCAAATCAAGGGCCCTTGGTCTTTGTGGCTGAATAATCTACAGCACAATATTACAGGTAACTTCAACTCTCACAACTTAAGTTTGTATCCCACTAGTGTGATATTGTTTGTCAGTATGTTTGCTAAAGGTCAGTGGTTTTCTCTTGGCACTCGTAGTTTCTTCCACCATCCCTGAACTGACCTCCTCCATTTAAGTGAAAGAATCTAACCTCGGTCATATACACAATTACTCCACTTGCCTTCACTCAAGTAAATCAAAAACTTGTCTAAACTGAACCCTAAGTAACTCAATACTTGTCTGAACTTTTTGTTTTTCAAACTCTTGAGATCACTTTCATGTGGACTAAAAAACAAGACTTCAGGTTTTTTTACATATCAATCCTATTAATCCTGTTTTGAAGATTATCTTTTATATAACTTAATTTGTTTTATTTTAGAAATGTTCTTATGGGACAGTACCACACCCGCTTGGCAAAGTCACAAGAGCCTGTAGGTGGAGCTTCTCAGCCAGTATGGAGTCTTGCCAGTATAATTACGCTGCTTATCGGCTTCCTATTGTCTACAAGGTTTTAAATAGAAACATGTGTAATTTTATGCCTAATCATTGATCATTGCAATATTCATCAGCTATAAATATAGGGTAAGACAGATTAAGCATGATATTATTTGTTGAACACAAATCTACAACAACAACAACATAACTTTCATCAAGGTAGATGATAAATAGTCCACTAACTATTGGTAATGATCATACTTGTGTTGAAACCAGTCATTTATTAGAATTTTGAGGAAAAAGAAGATAATTTGGAATACATGTTCGTGTGTTTTTTAAATAAAAAAATGGCATAATAAAGCAAAAATATTTATGAATTATGATTGTTTCTTGTTACATCTCAAGTATTGTTATTTAGATATCTTTTGAAATTCATCTAAATACATGTACAAAAATGTCTCTGAGCAAAAGTTATCCTAAAGTTGATGTATTCTAGATCATCATCATGGTTAATTAATAATATTGGGGATATTATATTTTTGACTTTGTCTTCCAATTAAGAACTAACAAGGAGTTAAGTGAATTAAGATTAATGTATATTTTAACGATTTTTGATGAAATAGCTTTAGATGAAATATTTAAGGAATTTTATTCATTACATCTACAATGTATTGTTTGACATAATCCAAGACAGCATTCAAACTATGCAAATTTATTCTTTATTTACTATTTTTTACAACAATTTTTGTAGTAAGTTATACAGTGTTTTAGATAAGTTTACAATTAACATGAAGAAAGGTACTTTAAAAGAAAGTTTGTATTTTATGTACATAGTCAATATTGAGCCTTTATTTTAACAGAAATATTGAAAGAAATTACATAAAGATATAAAAGTGACCTTATTAATATGCTTATATAGTAAAACCTTGAGTCATCATTACCGTTTATTGAGTCACATTATGGCATTATGATGGGATTTTGGGATAAATTGAGGGAAACTACATGTAATATGAAAAACATTTTTGGACTATTTAAAGTGTGGCCATAATGTTGGTGGAAAAATTATTGAGGGGCTTTAAAACAATGTTTTACTTGGTAATACTAAATTTAAACTACAGGATTGCTGTAATTTTTATTACAGTAAAAAATTTAATCTTTTAATAGCCTGTTTCAGAGTTATAGACCCTGGCACCAGCTTTGTCAGGTGTATAGATGAAATTAGTGACATAGTTAATAGTGGGATGACCCGTTCCTGATTTAAAGACTATGATGCTTGTGTTATTCAGGTGGCTAGATTAAATCAATAATATTTATAGTGATGTTTTGAATGTTTGTTTGTTTATGTTTATTGAATACAAATAACTTTGTTAAGATTTTACACACACATAATATACTTATCATTTATATACCATGCCTTTATATATATATAAAACACTAGCTGTGACTGTAAGGTTGTACTATATTATTGTTTGTACACAAATACAAAAAAGTTAAACTGCAACAATATTAAATTAATTCAAGTAGAGCATTGATTTATATCTTACAGAAAATAGCACACCTCACAGATGATCAGCATATATCTGTCTGTTATTTATTATTATGGCTATTGTGATGAAAATTGAGTTAAGTCTTGCAGAGAAACATCATATCTCAAACAGACAATTAACATACTACCAGTTTATCAGTCTCTTTTTCTTAATCACTATGGCTACTGACAACTGATCTAAATCAAAAGAAACTAAAAACTCATTGTAGTTTTCATTTTTCATCCCACATTAAAAAGATTATGACAACAACTTGTAATATTTTGATAAAACAAGATTTAAAACTCAAGTCAAAACCAACATTTTATAAAAGTGATATTTTATAATTCTATTTTCTTGCAATATGGTAATCCGTAATTCTTATCTCTGGACAGAGACTATAAGTATTCACTCTTTGAAAGCTTTATACAAATTATAAATAAATGTATATAATATATATTGTGTAACCATGGTGCTATTGTAATGACTTTTTTACAATTATTTGTGACATTTTGTTTTATTTGTTAATAGGTTTACAGTTTGTTTTTAACAACCAACTTTTATTTTTAAAAAATCCAAACTAATTAGGCTTTATACAGGTATTTAAAAATAGCTTAAAAATATGTTTTGATTAGGCTAATAAAAAAAATTTTAAGTACTGAATTCAGTTCACAGAAATAAAAAATATCATATATCAACAAGATTTTAAAAAATAAATTACGGTTTTAAGTTGTATATTATATTGCATTTTATATGTTACCAAGAGCAACCATGAATCATTTATTGAAGTGTGCATGTGAAATGAGAAAAAAATTGAAAACCATTTTGTTTCGTGTTTGATTTTTAGTTTTGTTTTTCTTTTCATAATACGATTTTAAAATTTGACTATTATTGTTATAAATTGTAGAAATATACATATATTGGATTTTTGATAGTTTTCTTTCTAATGATATAAACAAAATGACTACTGTAACATGTACAGTAAAAATATTTTGTGTGTTGCAAAATTCAAACAACCTTTGACCCCTTACCAACCATAATTACTTTTCGAAATTGTAGGAAATTGAGTTCACCATTCATTTATAATCGGGGAGAATTCCTGTAAAAATCAAATATAATTTGTATTTATTGCCTATGCTGCCTTGCACTAGATAAATATATTTCCATATTTATTATATTTTTATTGAATAGATATTTTTAGACAAAGTGAAGTTTTGAAGTATTTGCAGTGTAAATGTTTTATTGTTTTGGTTTGAGAGGGGATCATGTTAGCGACAATACATGTATTGATATTGACAGAGGATCAAATTATATTCTTTTGGAAATATCAACACTGAATTTGGGGATTATTTTTATACAAAAATTATGACATAAAACCACAAAGCCCAAACCACGAAGTAGAACAATTATAATATTTGGCATAAAATGTACAAAATATTATCCAAACAGGGCAAATATGTATTTTATTAGATCTTTTAATGGCATTTTTCCCTATAGATCTTTTAATGGCATTTTTCCTTTGTGAAACAATGTCGTAAGTTCTTTTTCTTTTTAAAAAAAAATGTAAAAAATATGTAGTTAGTTTACTTTTGTTGTTTCTGAATCTCATGCTATTGAATTGTTATAGATTAAATATTTTTATAAATGTAATTCATACCTTTTTAAATTAACATTATTAGGGGTTGTTATTATTATTATTTTTATTATTGTAGTGCCTTGCAGAATGTGCCAATTATAAATAAATAAAATTACATATTTATAATGCAATAACATAAGTGAATTAAATGTATTTGTAGAAAAATTGTGTTTAAGTTCTGGTTAGATTTAGTAAGATATAATGTCTTGGAAAGAGCTAACAGAGAGAGAGAGAGAGAGATTGTAGAGAGTGGAAGCTCTCAAATTCCAACCCCCTTAATCGTGTGAAATCTGCCATGAATGCAGCTAGCCAGTCATCTGGAAGGGAGCCTACTAGTGTAGGCAATGCTTCTGAACCTGCACGCTAATCAAAAGAAACTAATGAGGATGATGGTAATGACATAGTAACTGAAGGCTGAATTACTTATTTTTGACATAAATTATCACAGGGCTTATCCAAAACTTTGGGGTCTATAATTAGTGTTCTCTCGGGTGTGTATTGTTATTTATATCAATGGTGCAAACCCTTTTTCAAACTTGAATTTTTTAAAATAAATTTTATAAGAACTAATGAATTTTGACCAGTAGATTCGTGATGATGAGTGTACTACAGAGATTTCTACAGATTAGGGAATGGTGACCTTCTGTCAATGTCATATAGCTTAAGATGGAAACGGGGCGTTTCAAATCGGGTCACCCAAGATCTAGTGTCTCACCTTAAGGCCATGAATGATTACCCATAGCTTTGCACATGTATGTTTGCATGTTTCATCATCAAAAGTCAAGATCACAGCCACAGAAAATCAGTGAAATGGTTAATTACCCGGCATATATCTGAAAAACTGTCAACATTTTGTCACATGATAATCATGTATAAGAACATTGTGGGTATTGATATAAAATCAGTGATATATTTTTTTAGGTCATGCGCGTAAATGTCAAGTTCACTGAGAGTGAATATCTAGAAAACATTGTATAATGTAAGGTTTTACTTTTTCAAATAGCTCAAAAGCCAAGTCGGAGTAATTGTAATTATACGCCCGTCAAAGACGGGGCGTATTATGGGATCACCCTTGGCGGGCGGGCGTACTGGCGGCGGGTTTGTCCGGCCCCTAACTCTGACATCTATGGTCAGAATGACTTGAAACTTTGTATGCTTACTTACCACGATGATGCGAAGTGCAGTGCTCAGGAACCGTAACTCTAGCTTCCTTTATTTTTGAGTTATTCCCCTTTGAATGCTGTTAGCATGTTTGTCCGGATCATAACTTTGACATCTATGGTCAGAATGACTTGAAACTTGGTATGCTTACTTACACGATGATGCCAAGTGCAGTGCACAGGAACCGTAACTCTAGCTTCCTTAATTTTTGAGTTATTCCCCTTTGTGTGCTGCCAGAGTACACGGCGGGTTTGTCTGGCCCATAACTCTGACATCTATGGTCAGAATGACTTGAAACTTGGTATGCTTACTTACCACGATGATCCGAAGTGCAGTGCTCAGGAACCGTTACTCTAGCTTCCTTAATTTATTCTACCAGGGAGCAGATACACATAGAGTTGTAGGCTGAAGAACTTGCTGTCTTTGAAACAACCCAGTATACTAGAGATTACCTCAATTGTGTGATGAAGGTTACAAGAACATGATGGTAAAATTATATAAATGGTGTGGCTGGTGGTAAGTCCATTTTGTTACTGAAAATAATACCAAAATCTCAATAATTACTTTTGTTTTTTATTGTACTTGTTGACTTGTGCACTGCATTTTGTATCATTGTGATGAATAATTGAATTGACTTATTGATTATAAACAGCTCATATGAACTGTATAAGTCCCTTTACAGTTCATAATAAACAAAATATCCACATAAATGACTTGCAGATTTGACGGGCGTATCATGCTCTGCCATGCGGAACTCTTGTTTAGTATTACATTTTACTTGATTGGAAACAAAGGTTCGTTTTAGTATGTAGATGATAGCAGGAAAAAGACAGTCATCATGTTCATTGTAAAAGGACAAAAGGAAAACTTTACAATAACTAAAATTTGAAATGAATAATAGTTTTAATTTGAAATTAAATATCGACTATGAAATGTCTTTTGACGTAAAAGTTTTATCAAAGAAAACGAACGCTTATCTTTTCATTTAACATAATTAAGTTAGAAAGGGTTCTGAAAAATTACCGACGCGGACTGTACCTAATGGATGAGTTGACGATATTTCTGACTGGTCGATTCTGCAAGAGTTGTCTCTCGTTTTATGACATAAAAGAAACTCGCCTATAGACCAAAGCGATTAAAAAAAAATTATATATATATACTAGCGGGGGGAAAAAAAACGCAAGTTTATTTTTGATCATTATTATTTTACATGATTCTTTGATGACTAGTTTCTCAAGTGTCTTAGTCGTTGCCTTATCAAAATTAATAGCGTGCACTTGTGTGCCAACCCCTGGCTCTAGTAGTCCCTACTCTTCTTAACATGGCTCCACTCCTCTATAATGGCCTGGGTGAGATGAGCGACGTTATATGATACGTTGACGTGCTTCCAATCGCTCCTGTTCAGCTCATCCAACAAATGCTTATTTGGAGACGAACCTTGACTGTATGGAAACCAATCAAGAACTGGGACGATGTTTTCTTCGGAATCGGAAAGTCCCGACCTAGCAGCATGGAATCTCGCGTTTTCCCGCTGCAACGTTAGGTTACGTTAATAGACAAGACGAAAGACATGAGGTTCCAAGAACTGATCCCGATATCTTATTCCTGCAAGATTGATATGGATAACCACGAGAGGTTTTTCGCACCTGCTCATTCCATAACCCAACCCCCACCCTCGAATCCGTCGCTTTCTATTACCAAAGCGTTAGAATATCGCCCACAACGACGTCTTTTGACACGTTGTTGTCCATCGGACCGAAAACGCTAATACTGAGACTTGTCAGTAAACAAAACACGTCTCCAATGTTCCAACAAAATCTTTTTACTGTATAGGCAAGCAGCAACTGCATTCGACAATGGCGCCCCTCTGCTTTAGAAGCGGACCAACATAAGGGCGTCGTGGCCTCGAACGAAACTCCCACAACTAATTTCTAACCATTCTTGGATACATTGACCGACTATAAGTGTCGGCATGTTGGCGTTTTGTCTCCGTCGGCGAAAAATCTGTTACAGAGGGGCTGGAGACGTACGAGACACCTATCTCGATATGGCGACGTAATTTTGGACGGTCACCCTTAATCCCTGTGGCTTTAAGACGTCATACAAAATGTTTATGTCTTATGTACACCAAAT
Source organism: Tegillarca granosa (assembly GCA_029721355.1). NCBI lineage: Eukaryota > Metazoa > Mollusca > Bivalvia > Arcoida > Arcidae > Tegillarca > Tegillarca granosa. Next base: position 5,303,516 of record CM056596.1, on the reverse strand, counting down.
TGCCGGGCCACATGACGTTGCGAATGACCCTGTATTATCAGAGCAACATGGCCCCAACCCTTATCGACTCCCCTCAATCGAAGCATTTCGCTTTACAATCGCTTCGAAAAAACTGTTGTTTAACTGATCTGAACTGTGTCGGAGTACCTTTATGGATGTACGCTTTCTTGAAAAATCTGCTGAACGCATGCAGCGTTTTCGTATGGTCATGCTCAGCTGAATTTAAAATAAAGAACATTTTCACAGTGCTTGAAGGTAGCTTAATGTCAAATTTAATTCAATTTTGTCAGATTTATAATACAAAAAACCGAACTTGTGTTTCCTTGTTTTTCTCGTTAGATCTAGAGAAGAAGTTGAATATGGCAGAAAAAACACGCCACTCGAAAGCCGTTTTGTCGATCGAAACCTAGAGGGCTAAACAACGAACATATACATTACATATATACCTATCTAAGAAGAAGTTCAAAAACACTGCTTGAATAGGCACTGTCTGTATAAAACCGCTAGAAGTAATACCTATTGTAACACAGGGCTTTTAACTTAACACGTCATTTAAAGCACAGCAAAGAATGGCAACTGGTTAAGAGGAAATGGTTCAGTTCATAAGTATATGTTATTCAGTTCATAAGTATGTTATTCAGTTCATGTTCAGTTCATAAGTATATGTTATTCAGTTCATAAGTATATGTTATTCAGTTCATGTTCAATTCATAAGTACTCTGAATTTACAAAGAAAGTTGAAAATACATGTTTACCAGAAAAATAGTCTTGATGTTGTAATCTGACTAAGCCAAAACGAAGGCAATTACCTGAGCAATATCAAAGAATGCATTATGTTGTAATCTACAAAGATGACTTTTGAATGTGCCACAGGTGGTGCACATTTTTTACCTATAGGAATCAAATGACTTGGTAGAGCAATACAGAATGTCAAAATTAGCTCGTGTTATAAAACGTTAACGAAACATAAAATGTCGAGGGGTGGGTTAATGATATTATTTCTTATTCCAGTCAGTGCCTTAGTGATTGCTACTACTTTTAACTTATAAATGCAGATCTGTTGAATAGAAAAGAAAAACAAAATAAAATCGTATAACCCAATAGATAAAAAGATCTACATTTAATCAGACTTATCGATTTTGTGAGGTCTGAAAACATGAGATTTATTGACACTGAAAACATTTATTTATAATACATGAAATATTCATTAGATTTAACAAGAGATTCTGTATTCCTCGTACGTTAGTATTCATTATGTTTTGTTTATAATCGTAAAGACTGATGGATTTTAATCGAATCTGAAGGCTGAGTAGGAAATTGAGTAGAGGATTACTATATATAGATGACAATTATCTGGTAACCAAGGACTCCTAAAACAAATACAGATTATACTATTATCTAATGTGTTTGATTAAGAGGGCTACATCCGTAATTGTTATTGATTTTTATCCGTTATTGCAAACACGTCATAGTTACATTAATTTGTTAAAAGAGTTTTTTTTAAAAAAGGAAACAAATATTTTGTAGGTGGTTTATGCTTCACGCATGTACTGTAAAAATTGGAAACGGTCATGAATACTCGCGCGTGTACATGTAGAAATTTTAACATACAGTACTTTGCCATAAGTATTTTACGGTTCTCAATTTCCTTTTTATAGTTTTTTTTATTCTTTTTTATCATGAATTTAGACCTAACATTTTTAAATTTATAAGTCCAATATAGGAACATTTCGTCTTACTATTTAACACAAATTTTCAACAAAATTACTGAAAGAAAAATAAGAAAAAACGAAAGTAAGAAATGATCTTACATTGCTCTTTGTGTGAGAGATTTTTTTCGTTTTGACAAACTGATTCGACAAACTTCGTTTGGTTTAAATTCCTACACACTTTTGAACCGAGGTAGTACTCTTAGCCATGTAAGATTCTTTAATTCTATTTTAATATACGAATCTCTGTACAAATTGTGTACTTTTAAATCACAGGATATTATGAATTAATATTCGGTTTAATTATTATTGATGAACTGAAATTTAAATACCGTAACCATTCGATATCCATTATTATAGGGACGAACTACCTCGGGCCTTACACAATGTATTTATATTTTGATACGTTCCCTGTTAAATACTGCCTTGGTTCAATAATAGTAAGTGGTGGTCTTTGAAGCCGATCAATGTACATAGTGCATTTAAACAATTGAGGATTACGGGAATTAGAACTTAAAACTCTTTTTGTACCGTATAAAGCGCTTCATTCTGGTAAACCATCAGTGTGTCACGGACTCATTCTTCATGTTACCCATATATATGTTAAATCAAATATACCAATCTACATTTCGTAAAGATGGTGGGAGATGAAATTATTGTATTTTACAAATTACATTTCTTGAAAAGGTTATTTTTATATTTTCTTAATCATCGTGTTTATTTGAAAGTGTGACAATTCCAATATTTTATAGATTTGAGAGGTTATTCTGTAAAATAGACAGAAATGGCAGAAAAAATTATGCGACTGAAAAAGATGGTTCGACCCGGTTTAAAAGTTTCAAAAGAACTCGTAAAGGAAGTAAAGGAAAAACACGTGGAGATGAAATCGGACAATACCGATATGATGCATGACCACATGAGGTTAGAAAATACGTATAAAATGATTCCGGATGAAGATAAAAGATTTATGACGAAAAATGTGGAATCTAAAATTAGAGAAATTCTTAAAGAGAGATTGGATAATATAGAAATATACGATGCTAAAGCGTGCTCAGCATTAGCTAAAGAATTATCAGTTACTATAAGAAACAAAATAAAGGAATTAAAATTATGTAGACATAAAATAGTGGTCCAGGTGGTGGTGGCCCAGGATACACAACAGTCCATACAGGTAGCAAGCCGTTGTGTGTGGGACCAGAAGACTGACAATCACGCAAGTGTTACTTATAGGAATAACCATATGTTCGCCACAGCAACCTGTTTTGGCATATATTTTGAATAGATTGTTTATAGATTTTTGTCGGATTTAATCTTATTTTATTTATTTAGAGAAGTGCTATGTTTTATATAAGAATGTGTGAATAAGGGTTTTAGTGTAATAAGAAAGTTCGCCACTTAGAAACAATGGTTAAATCAAGTTAATATTTATTCTAGATAAATTCTAGAAGATATTCTAGGAAGATAAACTCGAAAGGCGTTTACTGTCAATCGTTGAAAAACTCTAAAAGTCTAATTAACTCGAAAGGCGTTTACTGTCAGTCGTTGAAAAACTCTAAAAGTCTTCACACTTTTAAAGCGGAATAGTAAAACTGATGTACTGTTAGTAGTTATTATTTTCTTATTAGATACACTATATATTTTAATATAGACGAGTTCTTTATTACGTGTTAATTTTGAAGATATCGATGCTGAAGGGAAAAAAAAACAGATATGTCTTTCAGTAGACTGGATAAAGTGCTTCATAGACGAACGTGTTTTTTCGCTTTTTTTTTTTTTTTGGATATATAGCTTGCTTTTTATAACGTATTCCATTTTAAACGAACTCTAAAGCAGTGTGAGTGTCTATTTTTCGTAAAGATTTTATCTTGTTCCTATTGCTGTGTGTTATTTAAATAATTTTAATCTAGTGACAATGTGTTTATATTTACAAGGTGTTCAGAATGGTTTGTGTACAGTTGTTGTTTAATTAATGCCATCTATTTAGGATCGGTTTCAATAGAATGTTATACGAGTTTAACACGTAGGGGATTAAGAGTTCTACTAGTGCATATTAACACACTTTAGCTTGAGCGAAGATTTAATTTTCAGATAGGATTTATATTTTTGTTTGTGCTTCCAGGCCGGGAATAACAAACTGCTGTATTGAATAACATAATAATCTATAATAAATATCAAAATTATTATTTCATATAAATTGTTGTGGTTCTTATGAAATATTTCAAATGCATAATTAATCTTATAAATATTTTTTTTACATAGTTTTTCAAAAGATTTCAGATTTCAAACGATATGTTGAATGCTCGTTTCTTTAAAGACTTGTTTGTGGTACTTTTTGAATAGTCCTGGTTAATTTAAACTTTTCCCAAGTTTGGATATAAAATATAACTAAGATAATTAATTCCTCCTCTTGTAGATGTAACCAAATCCACAAACAATTTAACAAAATGTCTTTCATTACAATATATATATTGAATGTTTAATGTGTTGACAATCTATGTTCAAAGGAAACTTGTTTGTATTATAATTCAGAAAACGCATGTTTCTATTTTATATAACAACATTCTGTAATACAAGAAAACGTATATAAGTTCATGCTGTCTGGATTCTTAAGCTACTGGTATACTGCTAAATGTAATAAGTACAATAGTACTCAAACCACACCACTGGACACAAATGGTTAACATGTCCGGTATTCATACAAATTTGACAACTTTGTTCTTAGTGTGAACAATAGACTAACTTGTATTTATCTCTTTATGTAATACCCGATTATAAAATAAATGTATCGAACCACACCACCGGATATATTTTGTCATTACTTACCTGTCAAAAGTCTGTAATTTTATAATTAGAAATCTCAAAGATTGTTTTACATTAGTTTAGTGATTTTAAGTCATGTTTAAGTTGCTTTGTTAGTTGCCTGTTTTAACTACAAATCTCTTGACCAAAAGCTACATTTGTTATAAAAATTCTCAAAAAAACGTAAATCATTCAGTAAAATGTAAGCGGTTAAAATGTCTGTAACATTACTACTGTAACAATGATATGGAGACGAACATATGTTGTACATGTCATATGTCATAAAAATTCAAAAACAGCATATGATATATATAAAACAAGATAGAGTTTTAGACCTACCTAATACAAGATACAGTTTTAGACCTACCTAATACAAGATGAAGTTTTAGACCTACCTATTACAAGATAAAGTTTTAAACCTACCTAATACAAAATGGAGTTTTAGACCTACTTAATACAAGATAAAGTTTTAGACCTACCTAATACAAGATAAAGTTTTAGACCTACCTATTACGAGATAAAGTTTTAGACCTACCTAATACAAGATAGAGTTTTAGACCTACCTAATACAAGATAAAGTTTTAGACCTACCTAATACAAGATGGAGTTTTAGACCTACCTAATACAAGATAAAGTTTTAGACCTACCTAATACAAGATAGAGTTTTAAACCTACCTAATACAAGATAGAGTTTTAGACCTACCTATTACAAGATAGAGTTTTAGACCTACCTAATACAAGATAGAGTTTTAGACCTACCTAATACAAGATAAAGTTTTAGACCTACCTAATACAAGATAAAGTTTTAGACCTACCTAATACAAGATAGAGTTTTAGACCTACCTAATACAAGATAAAGTTTTAGACCTACCTAATACAAGATAGGGTTTTAGACCTACCTAATACAAGATAAAGTTTTAGACCTACCTAATACAAGATAAAGTTTTAGACCTACCTATTACAAGATAAAGTTTTAGACCTACCTAATACAAGATAAAGTTTTAGACCTACCTAATACAAGATAAAGTTTTAGACCTACCTAATACAAGATAAAGTTTTAGACCTACCTATTACAAGATAGAGTTTTAGACCTACCTAATACAAGATAAAGTTTTAGACCTACCTATTACGAGATAAAGTTTTAGACCTACCTAATACAAGATAAAGTTTTAGACCTACCTAATACAAGATAAAGTTTTAGACCTACCTAATACAAGATAAAGTTTTAGACCTACCTAATACAAGATAAAGTTTTAGACCTACCTAATACAAGATAAAGTTTTAGACCTACCTATTACAAGATAAAGTTTTAGACCTACCTAATACAAGATAAAGTTTTAGACCTACCTAATACAAGATAAAGTTTTAGACCTACCCAATACAAGATAAAGTTTTAGACCTACCTATTACAAGATAGAGTTTTAGACCTACCTAATACAAGATAGGGTTTTAGACCTACCTAATACAAGATAAAGTTTTAGACCTACCTAATACAAGATAAAGTTTTAGACCTACCTTATACAAGATAAAGTTTTAGACCTACCTAATACAAGATGGAGTTTTAGACCTACCTAATACAAGATAAAGTTTTAGACCTACCTAATACAAGATAAAGTTTTAGACCTACCTATTACAAGATAAAGTTTTAGACCTACCTAATACAAGATAAAGTTTTAGACCTACCTAATACAAGATAAAGTTTTAGACCTACCTAATACAAGATAAAGTTTTAGACCTACCTATTACAAGATAAAGTTTTAGACCTACCTAATACAAGATAAAGTTTTAGACCTACCTATTACGAGATAAAGTTTTAGACCTACCTAATACAAGATAAAGTTTTAGACCTACCTAATACAAGATAAAGTTTTAGACCTACCTAATACAAGATAAAGTTTTAGACCTTCCTATTACAAGATGGAGTTTTAGACCTACCTAATACATGATACAGTTTTAGACCTACCTAATACAAGATAAAGTTTTAGACCTACCTAATACAAGATAGAGTTTTAGACCTACCTAATACATGATACAGTTTTAGACCTACCTATTACAAGATGGAGTTTTAAACCTACCTAATACAAGATAGAGTTTTAGACCTACCTATTACAAGATGGAGTTTTAGACCTACCTAATACAAGATAGAGTTTTAAACCTACCTAATACAAGATAGAGTTTTAAACCTACCTAATACAAGATAGAGTTTTAGACCTACCTATTACAAGATAGAGTTTTAGACCTACCTAATACAAGATAGAGTTTAAGACCTACCTAATACAAGATAGAGTTTTAAACCTACCTAATACAAGATAGAGTTTTAAACCTACCTAATACAAGATAGAGTTTTAGACCTACCTATTACAAGATAGAGTTTAAGACCTACCTAATACAAGATAGAGTTTTAGACCTACCTATTACAAGATAGAGTTTAAGACCTACCTAATACAAGATAGAGTTTAAGACCTACCTAATACAAGATAGAGTTTTAAACCT